>WKFP01014840.1:983737-1027476 GCA_011057875.1 Pterocles orientalis | reverse complement strand
GCGGCGGGGAAGGAGGGGGGGCTCCACGGGGGGCACTTGCCCGGCCACGCAGCCCCGGCTGGGGGCCGGTAAACACCCACCCGGGCTGCGGGAGGGAGCGGGGCCGGGCGGCGCCGCGCAGGCAGCCCGGCTGCGTTTGCACCGCGAAGGCGATTAAGATAAATTAGTATAATGGCATCTGGAAGCCTGAAGTTTTTTTTTCTTGTTGTTATTTTTTGTTTGGTTTTTTTTTTTGGTTTTTGTTTTTTTTTCCTCGCTGTGCAATTGAGTTTAAAATAATTAAACAAAGGCAGAGGGAAATGACATCAGTCGGGTAATTGCCTGGCTGCCCCGCGCCTCTGCCTCCCCGCGGGCACACCGAGGCCCGGCAGCGCTGCCTGTCAGCGGAGCGCTTCTCCTGCTCCGGAAGGAGCTGCTGGCAGCTGCCCGCCCCGCCGGCAGCGGGAGCCGAGGCCTCGCCGAGCGCCCGGGCCCGCAGCGGCCCTTCGCTCGTTCCGGCGGAGGGAAACGGCGAGGCAAGCGCGGAGGCTGATTGCCAGGCTCGGCGGCCAATGGGAGAGCGCGGGAGGCGGGCCGAGCGGTGGCACGTGAGGCGGCGGTGCAGACGCATGCAGGGATAAACAGAGGGGAATTGGGGCGGGCGGCCCGGGGGGGGCGGCACCCGTGGCGGCGAGGGGCAGAGAAACTCGGCGGGTTCGGACGGCTGAACGGCAATTAGGGGTTAATTGAGCTGATTAGGGGGATTGTGCTGCGTTGGTTCGGCTGGGGCAGGTGTGCGGGGAGCGGGCACGGCGGGCGGGTGCGGGGCGCTGCGGGATGTGCCCTGCGCACGGGACGGCGGCCCTCGGTTAGGGTTGTACCGGGCTTTAGAGGAGGCTGTATCCGTGCACCTGTCTCTGTCGTGATAGCCGTGTGTATTGCAAACATGTATTTTATCTGCGATTTTCCCACAAACATTAAAAATTCATATGAAACCTACTGTGCTTCGTGTAGTGTAAGAAATATATGCAGGAGAAATACAGTAAAACAGAGGTTTTGGTGTGTTGTTTGTTTGTTTTTGTCACAAATGCAGATATCTGTATTTCCACAAATGCATAGAAGATTGTATTACTGAAAATATAACTCCATAGAGAGGCATTTGCCTCATAACTGGGGTTGCAGATCCTCAGGTTTTTTTTGTTTGATTGCAGGAGTTTATTTTCTTAATCTAGATTTCACCACAATAGGTGGCTAATTCAAAATTCAAGGGATTAAGAAATACCTGTGGTATTTGTCTGGCTTAAATACAAAGATGTGCAAGTGTTGATTGGTAATTGTATTGTATCTTGCATTTTTTTTTTTTCATTCTAGAGCAGGTCTCGTAATTGGGAATTTATCAGCATTTCCACTGGGGTAATTTTACAGGATTATCCGCCCTCTGTTCTTCCTGCTGGTTCATCTGGACTCTGTGGAGTTTGCTGCTAGCAATGAAGCCTTCTGTGGGGGTTTATTCATGCCATTACTGAAATGGAGCCCTTCGCATTTGGATTAACTCTTTGTTCGCTTTTCACCTGAGTCGCTTGGATCAGTCTATTTATAAAAAGGATACTACCATGCATCTCTTTTCTGTTTGCATTTTGAACTCTCAATACAGTCTTGATGTGTTCAGGCTGTTTACTTTGCTTGAATTTTAGAGGAAGAACTGAAATATAAAGATAGATGAGACTGTAATACTGCACGGGCAGGTAAATACTTTTGACATTTTATATATGAAGACTTGAAAACATGTTACGAAGGGTCACAAATTCAACGAGCGTGGTACCTTTCAAGGTAAAAAAAATTAAGATCAGGCTATACTAGATATTAGGAAAACATTCTTCTAAGCAAGTGCAAGGTTCATGATGGAAACCGTTGTCTTTAAAATTGGGTTAAATGCTCCCAAGATTGAAGAAACTAAAAATTCTTTCCCAAGGCGAAATGTCTAGTTTTCAAAGGTTACAATTGGGTATGATGAGCTTGAAAAATCTACAACTGACCTTAAAATAAAACCCCATAAGAAAAATCTCAACAGACCCTGGATTTTAGTCCTAGTTGTGTGAGACAAAGGTAGACCCTTGCCTTGTTGCCTACAATGTACCTGGGGTTTTTTTAATGAGTATGTTGAGATTTTACACTGGTTTCAGTGTCAAAATACTTTCCTGACGTTACTGATCCAGTCTAAATTTAGACTTTTTCATGGTGTAATTTTGAAAGCTTTATACATGAATTGCTGAAACTGAGTCACTGCAGGGTTTCATCTGTTTTATATTCCCTCTTCAGTGTTGGTGTGATTATTGTACAGTATCCTGCAAGATTATTAGCATTGTATTAAGTGACATAATTTATGTTCCTACATTGAAATTGGGTTGTAGAAGTCCACTCGACAGGGGAGCTTGGCATAAGCTTGGAGACCTGCGTTGAGCTATTTCTGCAGTCGAAGTCTTAAAGAGTTTACAAATGCTGAGGCAGGTTCCATAGAAAAAGCTGTTTAAATGCTTAACATGTACTTTTGAACTACTAATTACACTTCCAAGATGGTGCTTATTTTAAAAAAAAAGTTGGCAACAACTCAGTTTGCTCTTTTGTGAGACTGCAACATGAATCCTTTTGTTAATGCCTCAGAGGGCTTTTTTTAATCAAGGAGGGAGTAGGAGCAGAAAATGTATACATAGTTGTTTACCTTAGAACTAAAATACTTGCTGTTAGTATTCTGATTTATGCTATAATGGAGCTCTGCAGGAAGAGATTTTTTTTTTCGGACTGGGAAAGCCGTTAGGTGTGTTACGGAGGCTGCCATCTAGACATTGATCACAGCCTGGATGTTTGGGTGGCTCTCTTGTGTGCAACCTTTATTTTGCAAGTGAAGCGGCTTCCTACGTTCAGACTCTCCTAAAGATGTTGTACCTTTTAATAATATTGGTATCTCCAGCACCTCCTTCAGCTCTTTGAACTCCCCTCTTTCCTTAGCAAGGCAGCAGTTTCAGCCTGGAGACTGGGGGTTTCTAGAACATGGTGAAGCAGTCAGATTGATGGCTCATGTCATTCGTGTACGGCATCCTGCCGTAGTTAGGAGACCATGACAAATACCGTGATTTAGTATACTGCATATTACAAATAATCTGTGCAGCTTTACTGCTTGAGCCATTTTGGAATCTGTTGATAAGTGAGGCATGGATCCTGCAAGTTGATCTGACTTAAAAGGTGCTTCACAAAAGTATCTCTCTGCATAGGTCAGTTTGCAGAGTCAGGGATCAGAAAAAACTTGAAGCATTGGCTGCACTTCAGAGATCCTTTCATGTGCTTTTTGGAACAAAACCCACATTGATCCACCACCTACAAAGGCAGGAAGGTTTGAAACTAAACTAAAACACAACTAGGTTGGAGCGTGCGCAGTCTGATGTGTATCACCCATCAGAACAAGGAGACGGCCTCATAATGGCTAAATAATAAAAAAAGAAATCCGGATATTTTGTGCCGAACTTCGGCCATTAAGATTTTTTAACGTTCTTTTAAAGAAGTTTTAACAGTTGTGCACCCAATAGAAGAGCTTTGCTTCACAAAGGTCCTACAGAGGAGTTTCAGTGCTGCCTTAATCACAGTTCATCTGTAAGTAGAGTACTTTCAGGAACAGAGCTTTTAGGAACAAGTGATCTGTTTGAAGAGTAATTAAAACTAGGAAGGAATACTTGCTTTGCTTTGCTGAGGAACATCATGAAAGATCCACCTGGAGATTTGAGAGCTGATTGTACAGTAATGGTCAGTCATGGCACAGGTGCTTGCTGTGTAGGGAGCAGTGGGCTAGATCACCCGTGGTTTCTTCTGGTGTAGTATGTCAGGACTTTTCTCCAGGGGCAGAACTTGGAAAGCTGTTGCTTTGGTTGCTCATTAACTCCACATGATCTACGTCAGTACAACCGTCGTTGGAGTAATGCTGAAAACAAACCAGTGACGTGGCTGGAGTGGTTATACTTTTTTTTTTTTTTTTAAACCCACCAACAATAAACCTGACTTTCTTAGCTGGGTATCATTGTTGGTTTTCAGCATTGTCTCACAAACTGCTGCATCAACACAACCGAGAGAGGTGATGAAGTGGAACATGGGGACAGGAAAGACATCTCAAGTTGGCTTTCTGTGCAAGAGCGTGGTTGTGGAACAACATTCTCAGGGTTGTTGTTTAATTTTAAGTAAAAACAATCTATGAATAGTCTGGTTGCTTCTATCAGGATGTGGCTAGATGGGTAGAGCATGAACTGTGTGAACAAGTTCTAGAATATCCTGAACCTCAGTTAGGTTAGCAACTCTAATATTAACAAGATTTAAATATCTAGAAATTGGTTTTTAGGAAGGCAAAGATTTTTGGATTTAGGATGCTGACATCTCTTGTCAGGCTCTTCAGATCTATAGCAAGAATGCTGAAAATGAGCCTGTGTCCAAACTTTGTGTAGAATGGTTAGGTTATCTCTTGCTATTGCAAGGCTAAAAAAGAGAATAAAGTTCTGTGCAGTGACTTCATGTTTTCACCCACAAAACAAGAGAAATGTGGTAAGTATTCTGCAGGTGCATAAAGGAAAATGTGGTAAGTGGCGTTGTGGTACACATGCCAGTATTTAGAATAACTTCCTTAGTTGAACCAAAATAAATTGTGTGGTAGTTACTCAAACAAAAATTAATATTCCATGTATCGTGAAGAATCATAACTAGATTGTCAAATATAATTGTCTGGACACAACCAGTGGAGTGAGAGCTGGTATTGTATTAACGTTTTGGAGTGTAAGACCACTCTCATTAGCTTTCTGAAGACATTTGGAGGTGAAGCTTTTAAGCCTTGGTCTTACTGCCTATCTGCATTTTTAAGACTTGAAGGTAGAATGTTTTACTCTTCCTTTTAGAGTTGATCTTTTAGGTTCCATCTTATGATATAGTATATAAATATGTAATGTAAGTAAATTTTTAAAGTAATTAGTGAACCTGGCTGATCTTTTAATGTATTGGCATTTCAGAATGCACTAAAACAGAAAATGGAAAAATCTGCGTGTTGTGTAGTACTTATTAGCCAGCCAAAGTGTTTCTAGGGATACCAGCTAAAGGTCAGGCTTTGCTTTGCAATTTGCTTTTGCGTTACTGTTTGTTTTGTATACAACAGCCTTTTACTATGGGCATAATTACATACAATTTCTGATAATTAAGAACTATTCTAATCATCCGGACTATGCCTATGCTACACTGAGAACATTTGGATGTAGTATTTGTAGTCACTAGATGTTGTGCAGGGTAAGGAGTGGGAGTTTGAGTTCTTTATCGTGAGTCCGATAGGATAGATCTGTTGTAGGTCTGTCTAGAAGACGGAGCAAAGATCTCTGTGCTGAATTGTGCCTTTTGTATTCTGACCATTTTGAGTTCTGTTTTGACCCCAAACTGGTCTTCATAGCAACAGAACATGGAAGTGAAAATTGCTTCTTTGCACTAGTGAAACTATGGTAAATAAGTTTTTCACTCTTTCTAAGGTTTAGGGGCTTACATGTACACCATTAAAATGTTGGGCTGCAGGTTGCTCATCTGATAGGAAATTGTGATTGCGAGTGGAGTGGTGGCAGGTTGGGCAGAAAGAGAAGTGGCGGTTTGAAAAATGGCAACCTCCGTACCCCTGACACACACCTTGTAATGTAAGGTTGCCTTTCTAAACAAGTAGTTAAGAAGGACAAAGAAACCTTAACTGAATTTGAAATATTTGCAGGTCAAAACTTAATAATATGGTGGCCTTAAAAAATATGAATTAATTGATTTTGGGACTTAAAAAAATTTACAGCCTGATCTAGTTGGGGAAGTATAGCTCTGTAGTCTGATCAAACCTTTGTGATTTGAAAACGGCAAATGTATCCTTTGGCATTTATGGCCCAGTTGATCTGAACCAGGATGCTTTGCTTTTCTTAAGTTTCAGGAGGTTTATGTCTCATTTTAGTCAGCTTTGGCTAGATCTTTTACAGCTTTATAGATTTTTTTGAAAGAATCTTAAAGCATTTGTCAACTTGTGAGTTTTCCGTAGTAGAACTTATATATGCAAAATCAAATAACTCATCTGATTAGTCATATTCCAGATCTACTCACGTGATCTAACATGTATTGACTTAGTCAGTATCCCGTACTTATTATTACATAGTTGTAATGCATGTTCACATCCCACTGCATTGTCTAAGTTTGAAGAAGAGGAAGGGTAACCTGTGGTTCTGTATTGGCAGCCACGTAAAATTCTGCTTTTAGAAGGCCTCAAAATATGATGAAGCAGCATAACTTCCCTGATGAAGCCATTAAATCTTAATATACTAACAGCCACTAAAATGTGATCCTACCAAGTGAAAAAGCACTTGGAATGAATCAATTGACTTTGTGTTGACTCAACAGCATTTGTATTTTTTTAATTTAGCTTTTTCCAATGTTAAGCTATAAATTGGGTTAAAGGGTCTTGACACTTTCCCACACATTATAGTTGAATCTCTTGGGGATGGGGAGTGTTTCAAGAGTCATTCTTGTGCTGCTCCCTGGTGCTTCTCCAGTTCTGCCTGTTATGTGCCATCCCTCCCCACAGTAGGTAAAAGGAATTTTTAATTCACAGCATGTGTTCTGAAAAATTCAGGTGTTACCCTTTAGCTAATTTCCCAATTGATTTTTTCCTAGTCTTATTATTTCAATACTATATACTTCCTGTAAAAAAAAATTACTTGAACAGCCATTTTAAAATAAAATGCTAAGTGTTTGCACTAGTCAACAAATAATAGGTGTTTACACAACAGAGTTGATATTTACCTACAAGTAGCAGATTAGTTGGAAAAAAAATAATGTGTTTTCTTGCAACACTGGTGTTTTCTTTGTGTATATTTCAACAGAGCAATCTCGTTCACTCTTAAAAAGTTAAATGTAAGGTGGTATTTCAGTAGATAGGCAAGTCCTCAAATTTCTGTTTATTCAGCATCAAAATATTTGTAATTGTAGTTCAAATGAGCTTTAGTGTGGATTCCTCCAATTTGAGGAAGCTTTAATTCTTTCAATTTTTTTTCTTTTAGTTGGTGTCTTAAACCTGTTTTTCTGAACTTTGTCTGCTTGCATAGTTGTGTATTGTAGCAAAATACAACTAGAAGCTATATTTAATAGCAAAATGGAAGTATTCTTCAATATTACGGTGTATACCTGCTAAGTAGTTGGGAAGCTTTATATTAAGATTTATTTTTTTAAAAAAACAAAATTTCAATTTGGTATACTCTGAATAAGACATTGATAGAATCCAGATTGACATGAAATTTAGAAGGCTATGTAGGAACCGTATTGAGGATACAGAAAAAAACCACTTAATTCTCTAGTTTTATGTCTCGGGGTGGGGGGTGGTCCTAAATAATTTAAAATAAGAGTTTAGCTGAAGTACATTAAATTTACTTCACATAATTTAGCTGGGATGCATTGGGTTCTTGCTTGCTTCCTTTCCTCATTGCGGTATCTTGCCTGTGTATTTTTTCCATCATTTTTCAGTATAAAAGATCACTGTCTTGTTTGTTGCCCATGCATAGTATAGACTGAGGATAAATACAGTCATTGACTCAACTAATCAGTTCAAGTGTGTAAATTCTGTAGGGACTGAAGTTCATCATAAGCCTGTTGAAGCTTCTGTTGCTTTTCTGTGAGAAGGCAGGTGTTGCACCTTGACATCCCAGCCAGGAACAGTGCCTGTTTACACAGGGTTGTTGCTTCATTTGCCTGTACTTCAAGCTGAAATGTAATTAAGTTCCCATAGAAATTCATAACGTGCTGAGTAAGGTGCCACCAGTGACAGGAAGTTGAAACCAGTAAGCTTAATTCATTTTGGAAAAGAATGGGTAGTGGGCCTTTGAGGGGGAAAATCTTAAGTTTTAAGGTAAAAACTGAAATGTAGCACTATGAAATTACCTTAAAGAATTTTTTCCAAAGTATAGGAGTTACTTCTGTTCCCTTTGAAGAGGGTCACTGTTTGGAGTTGAAAGCAGTAATTTCTTTCTAATAAAGCTCAACAGTAGAGATTAACCCTTTAAATACAGGTTAACATTGTTAGAACTGCTACAGCTTTATCTGAAAAGCAGTGTACTTTGCCTTCAGTTAGGATTTCAAACTTTGTTCAGTGTTACTATTTAACTGGTGCATGGGTGAGGGTAGTTGGAAGCAGTAATTTGCTTCCTGCTGTGTGAGAAGAGATTTCGGGTAGGTGTGGCCAGAAAGACAATTATGTTGTTGTCCTGATTTCAGTGCTGTAAACAGCTGTGCTGCAAATCCACATGTACATTACTGCTATACAGACATAATAATACAGGAAGCTAGGCTCCCTCAAGTATTTTTTTTTTCCTCCTCCCCCTTAGCTTTTGGGCAGTTTAATTCTCTTAACCAGCTGCTTTTGTTATCAGACAAAAATCGGTGCTGATGCAAGAGTGAAGTGGAAATACACGCTCCCAGGGAGGAAGGAACTGCAGCAGGACCAGCTTAGTTCTGCTTTGTGTGTTGTAAAACCACAGTGCAAGTGGCTGCTGTGGGGGCTGAGGAGGATCCTAAATTAACTTTGAATTCAAGACATATCCATCAATTTAAGAAGCATTTATATTTGTGGGGAAGGTCATTGGAACCCATTTTCCAAATGACTTTCCAGAACTTTGGATTACATGGAAAAGAGCTTCAAGGTTAAAGGCACAAGATTACAAAGGAATGGTCTGGCACGAGCTTCCAGTGTTAGGGTTTGGAGATAAACAACAAAACCAAATCCCATATGTGCTATTATTTTCCTATTAAATATTTGAGAAACTTAATGTTTTATAATGTATAGGAAGTACTGCAGGTTGTGTTCTAACCTGCTAATTATTTATTTGGTAAGTAAGACTCTACTGCATTGATAAGTGGAAAATTACTTACATTGTCTTGTCACTTCTAACTTTGTTAGGTCTGCATTTGTATGGTCTACTCACTGTTTTTAATTAAAGTAGCAAGAAGCTTGAGTAATTCTGTACTTGATCAGGGTGGCTTTACTTTGGTTATTTCCTCCTCCTGGCTGTCCTGAGCTACTGTTCCCAAGTAACAGGTGAAAAAAAAAAAGTCAAAAGAACCCATCAAAATGTGTCAAGAAGTTTCAGAACGGGAGTTGTAGTGCTTCAGCAAAGGGATCTTGAGATGTTTCTAATGGTACTCAGGTATTTGTAGATGCTGCTTAGTAAGTATTGAAATAGTTGTTTCAGAACAGCTGATTAGAACAGATAAAGTTGTATCTAAACATTAACCATGCTGCTCCCACTTGTTCCTTGTTTTCCATGAAGTTTTAGAATTAAAGTTTTCTTTGCCTGATTTAAATTTTGGTATGGAAGAAGCTGATGTTTCTAGGGGAGCTTTTATAAAAAAACTTGATATCTATAGTTGTATTAAAGTTAATACTATAACGGACTGATGGTAAGCTTTGCCTACAGGAGATGTCTCGTGTATTTAGTTATTCTGTCTGTGCTGTTACAGACCGTATTTCAGGAAATGAGGAGCTGCTGTAGTGTTTCTGTTGGTGTTGGTAAGCACCCCACTGCTGACTCTCAGGAAACGGCTCACCTGCCTCTCTTGGTTAAATCCTTCTCCCCACCATCTTCCGATTTAGTAAAAATGTCAGAAGGGAAGGACAGGGAAAAGTCACTGTTTTTCCTGCCTTGTCACTCAAAGCAGTTTCCCCAGACTCTCAGCTCTCCATTTTAGAGGCCTTATTTATTGGTGGTTTACGTGGTTATGTCTTCTAGCCTAGCTTCCACCTTACAAATGCCCGTAGCCTAGGAGATTTACCATATCGAAAGTCTTGCAATGGTCTGAACTCTTTCCGTTCTTCCACAGCTAGCAGCTCGGCCTTCAGACAGCTCCTCCTTTCCTAGACCGCCATCTCCTGACCCCACACCCTCATGGCCCTGGCGCTGCGGCTGCCAGCGCTCCTCAGGACTGGCGCAGCCCCTGTTCCATAGCTGCTCGCACGGCTGCTGGTCGTCACGCTGTCTTTTGGCGAGGACAGTTCTCTGAAACAACACCCAGCCTGGCTGTTCATGCCCTGCCTGCTCTCCTTGGTTTAATCTGGAGAGACGGGCGGCCATCGGTGCAGGTGCACCTCAGCCCGCGAGCGTTTGGCCTGGTCTCTAGTGGCCTGTTCCAACTGCAGCCAGAGCCAGTGCTTTGTCATCCACCTGCTGTGCTAGCCAGCTTTGTCAGCTTGTCTTCTAACAAGTTACCCTCCCTAGACTTTACAACATTCAGGTTTTTTCCTCCTTCTGATCCTCGTCCTTGCCCTGACCCTTTCCCTGCCGTTGCCCTCCATTGCCCTGTCCCGCTGCCTGTCTCTCAGCACCCTCTGTGCAAACGGGGCCTTAAAACTCTGCCTGGCTGAAGACTCGAGATCTCATTCTCTACATCAGACCATTTGTCCTGTTGCCCTCACCAGCCTGGTTTAGCTCAGTTTCTGAGGGGTAGGGGCTGTTAATTGTGTTGGGACTAAGTGACCCGGGGTGGGAATGGGCAGCCACGCTCCCTTTGAACTCTCAAGCTCTTCTGTTTTTACAGCTATTTAAATAACAATTTGAATAACCTGGTACAAGATAGTAAACAATTTCATTTGCATTCAAACATATTTAAATGTCGTCTTGGTTAAATTTATGTTTATAAAGATTTTCTCCTTTACAAGCTCACTTGCTGCAGGTGATAACAGCCCCGCACGCGGTGGTTCTGTGTCGGTGTAACTGAAAATTAGAGGTGCTGTAAGCTCTTCTGAAAATGACCGTCATGATAGTTTAAAGCTGCAGTTATCAACGGCTTTAAGGTTGTTCAACACCATTTCACGGCTCTTACTTAAAATTGCTTTATTCTGACAAAACTCTCTTGCTTTATCTGATGTTTACCGCAGCATTCACCGTTAACTGTAGCAGCTCTGCAGGCTCTGAACTTGGGTTTGGGGAGGTGGAGAAAGGAAGAGAGACAACTATTTGTAAGAGAGACTGATCCTCTTGAATTACTGCATGCTGTGAAATTTTGAAATGCAATTTAAGGTATTGCCCTTGTGTTTTATGATGTCTTGTGAAATATGACCCAAATTTAGCCTTGCTGTCAGATCCTGAGAAATCTTGAGCTCTGCGTGATGGATAGAGACATGCTGACACTGGCTGTGACAGTATCCTTGGTGTTTGGTGTGGCCAATGCCAGTGATGCTGTCGGGCAGCAGCAGCTCCTTCAGCCAGGAGGCTCTCAAGCATTTGCTGCTTTTTTTTTTTTTTTTTTTTTTTTCTCTCCCAGTAATCCTAAATATCAGGGAATAATCTGCCGTGAAATGGGGCAGTGAGAAAGGGAAAACCATCAAGAGCTGGAACACTGACAAGGGGGAGAGTAGTGCCATGGATGGACCGGGAGCACGGGGTCACTGGAATCCAGTGTTAAAACCTCAAATTCTTAAATCTCTAGTTGTTTTAGTGCACATTAACAAAACCCACTGGAAAAGTATGTCATCCTTTTCTGGTAGCAAGGAGTGATATACTGCTGGTACCAGCAAGGCCATTAATTAGTGCATGTGATCGAGTGTGCTCTGGGGAATGTTCGCCTTTCTGTACTGAATGAGATTTCTGTCTCTAGTATACCTGCTTCTTTTCTTGAAAAATTAGAACATATTTATTAATTCAGGGAGCTGCAGGAAGAGAAAGCATCAAATGACCGAGGAAGGTAAATGTTTCCTGACAAACTGGAGCCTGTCTTTGTGTATTATCTTTAATAACATATAGCAATTTCAGAAGAGATGCTCTATACATACTACTATATATTATTATATATGATTGCTGCATAGTTATTGCAGGGAGAAGTTACGCTTTTACCTTTCTGGTGGCTATAATCCAGTTTTATCTCCTTTAATTAGCTTAGTTTGAAGAAGAAAGTGTTACACTTAGTGATTCCAGTACCCTGGGTACTCAAGTGCCTTCATTCTTTAAGGAGCTCCACCCAGCTGCTATTTATAATCTCATCCTTTTACCCACAATTCACTTTTTAAAGGGAAATTCTTTTCACTGCAGAAATCTGGTTTTGACCAGTAGTGGGAGTGGGAAAGGGAAGGAGGAGTGTCAAATAGTAAAAGCTGTTGTATTAAAGTAAGCATGTGGTGCCAAAAAGCTTTATTTTAATTTAGATGTGCAATTAGCAGAAAGTTTTTGTTGGGTTGGGGGGCTGGGTTGTGTCTGGTTTTTTTAGTATGTGGGGTAAATGTTTTCTAGTAAATTCAATAGGCAGATGAGTCTGGTTGATAGTCTAATTTGTTAACAGTTATTCCTTGTTTATTCTCTCTGTATAATTACAACACTTTTCTGATCTATCACTTTGTCCAGCGATATGAAAAAATTAGAAAGCCTTAAGAGACCTGGTAGGTAGGTGTGCTTATGATTTTGACCAGTATAGCTGGTGTGTTTTTGGGGGAGTATTATAGTATTGCTGTGATGTATTTTGCTTAATAATTGCATAATGTTGCTTGTAATGTGTTTGTAAATGTGATTTAAGCCAGCGTTGTTAAATTTCTCTATTTCGTATAAATAATTTTATAGCTTGTTGCTTGGACGTGGTAGTTTAAGGTGGTGAAATCTTTGCCATAAAAGCTCTTAGGTATATGTAGGGCAGTGTAAAAGCATTACACTTATTTGTGATAAATTGGATTTACATTGGAAGTCCTATGTAAACTGAAAAGAGCTGATTTGTAAACTAATATAGTCATGATTTATTTATTTAAAATCTATGTAAGCTGGTTTTCCTCTTAAACTGACTACAACTCAGATGTATATCTCCTGGGTCAGAGGAGAGCTAGCTTATGGTACAGGGAATGTTATGGCACAGGGCTTTAGGATGGAGCCAGGAATGCCTTTTTTTCTCCCCTCCTCTTTTCAGTGAAACAGGATAAGTATGTTGATGTACAGGAAAGCTGGAAGGAGGTATTTTTTGAGAGGGAGGATTTTTTTTTTTTTGGACAAGAGTGTTTTTCCACTTCTGTAATTTTGCAGAATTTAAAGAATTGAGGATCTTTTTGAAACCTTAGATGCTGAATTGTGTGAAAAGTTGAGAATTGCGGTAAATCTGGAACTGATAGATAGTCAAGGTTATTAGCAAATGTTTTCTTTGTAGTTTGTATGAGGGAGAATCCGGTGGTAGTGATCATCACTTTTTGAAGTTTCATTGTCGAACAGCCTGCAGTAGGATGGATTGATTTTGAAGGACACAGTGATATACCCGTGAAAGGTGGCAGGACACAATGTTTATGTTGGTTTATGGATTTATTTTATTTTTTTAATTATTGGGTGGGGGATTAGGCTGTTGTCTGCTATTCTAGGAGCATTAGGATTCTGTGTTCTTCTATTTCATAGCGGTCTTTCCCACTCACTGAAGTTTGTAAATGGGCACAGGTTATCTTTATCTGAAGTTTTGAAAAACTATTTGCAGCAAACATCCAGTGCGAAATTTGACCAAAATGGAAATTTCCTTTTAAAGAATTCACAATATGTAGTATCTTTAATTGTTTGTCTTTTTATCTCAACAGGAATGCCCAAGGAAAAGTACGATCCACCTGATCCACGGAGGATGTACACAATTATGTCCTCAGAGGAAGCAGCCAACGGAAAGAAATCACACTGGGCAGAGTTGGAAATAAGTGGTAAGAAACTGAGGAATGGTCCTGAGTTACAAACTCATTGCAACTTAAGAGTAGACTATGTAGTATGGCTTGGACAAGAAGTCTGGAGTGGAGTTACCTGCCTTGAAGTGAGCCAGCATAGCAGCTGCCAGCCTCTGGGTGTGGCAAGGGAAGAGACTGGGTTGGGATAGTGTAGGGAGCTGTAGGAGAGGTAAGTTGAGGCAGGTGGGGAAACCTAACGTGCAGGAAAGTCAGGAAAATGAGGATATGGATGTGAGCTCTTTGTGTTTTAGGAAGATGGGGTGGATGAGAGCATGGATTTAAGATCTAATTTGTTAAAGAGAAGATGAAGTTGGGGATGATATATAGACATCAGCTGTTACTTTAAGTAGTGTAACAACAATGTTGTATTAGTCCATGACAGTGTGGTTTCTATCAAAGTGGAAGTTTTCAGTTTAAAAGCAGTTGTAAATCTTTACTCTGCTCTTGAGATTTAAAAGAGGAAAAAAAAAAAAAGATGAAAAAGATTCTCCAAGAACTGTGCTAGTTCTGAGATATTGTTTGACTTTTGGATCTTTTCTTGAAAATAAGAGAGTGGTCAGAATTCATAAGCACTAATCCCAACTGGTGTGGGACACCAGTCTCTCTTGATTTGTAGAGTAAATTTTGATTTTGCTATATAAAGTATGTTTACAAGGAAATTCAAGCAAATATTTTAAGAATTTAAAAATTACTTTCTGGTGGTATAAAGTCTTGCTGAAATTTTGCTTAAATATGAAGGCTCTTTAAGAGACTGCAAAAATTGCTATGTGATATTTCCAAAGGACTGCAATAGAGAAATTTATGGAAGGAAGAATACAAATAGAGGTCTTTGAACTGTGAAGAGCCTTTCCATCCAGATCATTGAATCTGTGTCTTGCTTCAAGTGCCACGTGCCTTAACAAGTGAATAGCATTCTTTACTTGAATGTTACAAGATGCAGAAACCTAGTTAAATGCTGCTTCAAGAAGCAGCATTATATTTCAGCATTAGGTTTGGATATCCATTCGGGCATCTGCTGCCTCTGCACAGGAAATGTGTTAAGTGGTTGCTCTTTCCTTTCATGCCTGGTAATCTCACTATAGACTGATTCCAGCCAAGAGAGGTGCAGGTAGTGAAGAGGATGGATCAGTGATGTTGATTGGAAATCCTTTCAGCTGCAAGGGTTTCTTTGATCACAGTCACCTGTTTGCATTGGGGGGCTGGGAAGAGATGTTAATTCAATTTAAAAAATGCAAAGAACTATTGATGTTTATTTAAAACCTTTCAAAAGATTTCTTAATGAGCATTACGGTAGCATAAATCTTTTAAGAACTGTATGGATTTGCCTTACAAAATGTGACAATGTTTTTGTTTTAATTAATGTTCACATTGTCTTTTCCTTGCAAAATACTTGAAAGCTACAAATATTTTAACTGCTCTCATTTAAATCACTGAGCGTTTTCACTGCAGGATTTTTTAATGCTGCTCACTGTCTTGTAGCTCACTGGAAATGATACCTGCATTAAACCTTTTGTTGCCGGGGACTGAGTCGCAGATGCACATGTATCAGTGTAGCTTTCCCCAGGCACTAAATATGACTTCTTTTATTTTGAAGAAAATCATTTAAGGCAAGGAATTGCAATGTGTGCATGTTGGTATAATAGTAACCAGACTGTTCTTAATATTGGTGAGTCATGGTGGGGTCTTTAAAGGCTGTTGCAAGTAACTTTTTTCCTTGGAGAAGCTGGTGTTGGTACTCTTCTTCTAATGCTTGTGGTACAGGGAAATGACTTCTGTAAATGAAAAGGGAACCACTCCTGGGGAAAAAAAATCCTGGAGAGAAGAAATGTTTTGAGACTTTCTGATGGTATCTCACATTCCTTGCATGCGACAATGTGAAAATCTTCATTCTGTCACACAAATCCATGTTTCCACCCTTCAGTTTATATAAAAATCATACCGTTTTTTAAAAAATATCTGGCAATAGTTTATGCAGCTTTTAGTTGAATGCCAGATGGAAATCCATGTTCTCAACTAAGCATTTTAGTCACCCTAAATATAGTGCTTCTGTCTATTCTTGGCTGGATTAATGCCAAAGAATAAAGATTTTTGCTTTGAAAGACATTGCACAGAAATAAGGGGCAAAGTGAAGAAGCATCTTTCACCCCAAATACAAACTGTAATTGAAAAAAATCTGTTTCTTTTGCCTATGTTAATTATTGAATTCATGGTCAGTTAGTAAATATGTTTTTGTATGGAACTTGAGAAAGATAGATGTTTAAACCTTAAGTATGCTTTGGAAAAAAACAATCTAAGCATCCTAGCAACACCTTACATTCTCTTATGTATTGCCAAATTTTTTTGAGCTATGGAATCAGCAATTAATGGAATTTTCGTTGAATAAAATAATAAAAACCACCAAAAAACCTAAACAAAACTTGCCCCAACACCCCCCTCCCTAACTCCCAAGTAATTACAAAACGTGTAATTATTGCTAAACCTATGTATTTTAAATGTTCTATTTTATTTTTTAATCTTCCTTCTGTAGGGAAAGTGAGGAGCTTAAGTTCGTCATTGTGGACACTGACCCATTTGACAGCTTTGCATCTCAGTGACAATTCCTTATCCCGTATACCTTCAGACATTGCCAAGCTTCACAATCTGGTATATCTGGACCTGTCCTCTAATAAAATTCGCAGTTTACCAGCAGAGCTCGGAAACATGGTGTCACTCAGGTGTGTACATTTTAACCGGAGTTAAAATTGTTCTCTTGTTATCTTTGTAGCAGCAGTTTAAATTTCAGCATAATTTTTGTTTTCTAATAAATGAAAAGCATAAATAAATTCTCCTCTCCTCACTTTTTGTCTGTCACCCTGAATACTTGGTATGGTCTGTGCAGCTATATCAATGCTGGTTTTTCTGTGATTTCCTGTTTCGATGAACCACGCTACTGAATGAGCTTCAGAAGTACTCAGTTTGATAGCGATCATCCATTTTATGTTTTTCCAAGTCAGGTTTCCTCTCTTGTGCATCTCTTTCCAGACTCTTACAAATCTTTACGTGGTGTTTTTCTCTTAAGAAATACTGATTCACAAAAAAGGTTTTGGCTCCTGCTAAGGTAGGAAGTTCGGTCAGATTAAACATCCTAATGCCAACCACAATTTTTTCCTCTTTATTAATCTTCAGTAATTATTCTTAACAATAGTTCTTATTCTTTTTATCTTATAACAACTGCAACTTGTCTCCTTCCCACATTTGCTATCGTGTAACTGTATTCCTGTGCAAACTGGGGAGGAAAAAAAGTGTTCTAAATGTACCTCTTGTTTTTTCTCAATTTTTACAGTGCCAAGTTGTGCAAAGTTTGCATGGAATAATACCTCCTTTTGGAAATGGAACATGCATAGTGATGACTGTTTAGATTAGAAGTCTGTGGCATTTAGTTTTGTAAAAACACTGTTATGTAAATCTATAAATGATTTATAGAAGAGTAAATATTTATAGGCAACGTTTTTTTGCGCTTGACCCAAAGGAAGAGCCTTATCTTTTGTTTATCAGACAATTACTGGTAATTGCCTTCATTGCTTTTAATTTTGAAGACATTCATGGACAGCTTTCTCAAATCCAGAAAGTGCTGAGTCTAAAAGTAACAAGAATGTTATTAGAAGTAAAGAAGAAGACAATAGAGAACTGGGCTGCCAGCACAGCTCTGATGAAACTGGAAGCAAAGCAAGTTTGCACACAGAAATATCAGTCATTGCATTTTCTTCTACTTTAGAAAAGTCCACTCTGTTGGGGAGGATTAAACTAGCTGATTAAATTGGTACTAAAGACTCAAATTCCAAAGCAGTTAAAGACTCAACCTTGGAGGCTGAGCAAAGGGACCTTGCTTTTTAGAGCGTAATTGGCATCTGTTTTTTAGTGTTTTGTATGGTTTTGTGAAGTAGTAGGTTCTAAAGAAAGCTTTGCATTACTATTTCAATTAAAAGCAGTTATTAATAACAGGTTTCTTACCTCCTTTATCCACTCCTCGGGTATTGTGAGCTAGCAGTCCTAACTTTACTGGAATATTCTCAAATTCATCTTTGTACTTCATTAGCATCCTTTTCATTAGTTTTTTTCCTTTTAAAGTGTTTCTGTAAATGTGATACTCATGACATGGAGTTATCTTAGCACTCTATAGTCATCAGGAGTGTCGAAAGATATATTGCGGCTTCTTCCTAACACTTTGCCCAATTTGTTTTGGCTGATTCAATGAAGCTTCAGCTCTTGCAAGTCCTAAGTCTCTTCTAAGTAGAGCAGGCTGAATCTTGTGACTGTGCAATATGTGGCTAAGGTCTAGGATCACACTAGTTTTCTGTTTGTCATCTAAACATAGCACTTGAATCCAGATCTCTAGCTGTCCTCAGTAATTGCAGCTGATCCACGAATGAAGAAAAACCCAGAAGTGCATCTTGCATGATGGCACTCTGCAGGTCTCAGATGTGCTGCAGTTTTATGTTTCAGGCTGGCTCTTGCTGCAGACACTTCCCATAGCGTCTGGGAAGCTGTTAGACCAATGGTAATTCAATGCTGGGCATTGCTGATATCCTGAGCCACAGAAATAACTTGTGCTCTCACACTTGAGAATTGATAACAGGTCTGCCAGCTCCTGCATCTGGAGCTCTGGGTTTGGTCTCTACAGCAAAGATTGCCTGAGGCTCCTTCAATCGCCCTTTTACTGCAGGGGCTTGAAGAAAGAGGTGTCCGAGAGAGCAGTAAGGTTTCTGATCTTTGTGGAAAGAGGAGGAAAAATAAACACTGTAAGATGTTATATTGGAAAGCTCAGCTGTAAAACATTCTCTTGAAATGCGTGAAAGACCTAGTGGGATTTGCTGTGATCCCTTCTGCTGTGTAGAAGGGTGGGTTTCATGGAGGCAAGGATCGTTAGAGAAAATAGTTCTTTCATTCAAGAAAGTGTAATGATATCTACTACTGTGGCATTCTTCCAGGTCGGTGTTTTTCCTCTAGAAGACTTTAGTATGTTTTTTCATAATTAATACATAACTTTTTTTAGACTTCAGCGGTGCTTTGAAAATCTCTTCAGAGGAAAAAGTAACTTGCTGAAGAACAAACTAGTAGTTTTATAGTCTCATATAGAATATCATCCCTAAAACTCATAGCCATTTACATCTCAAATGTCTATGGAAGTGCTGAGAACTAGTGGAGATGTTAATTTTCTTTTAAACCCCTCCATCCTCTTTTCTACGTGCCATGTGCCTCATTCATACTTAGAAACCCTGGTATGACACAGTGGGCTTCTGAGTTTCTCTCTAAAATATGTGCTTTTGTCCGTGGGATTTTATATTGAAAAAGACAACACAAAAAAAGCCTCAGTTGGCTGCGTGTGCTATAGTCTGGCAATCAGCTGAGCAATGACTTGCCGTTTCTAGATAACCCAGTGAAGTAAAAAGAAAGTCCCCTCCTGTATTTTTTCCCACTGTTCCACACCCCAGTGTGTCTGTAAAATAAGCCACTTTACCAAGGTTTCTAAATATGCAGTGAAACAGAATTTCTCAGGAAGCCCTTGTTAGGGAAGGACCAAGCAGAGTTTACTTTTGAAATGCAAGGCTAGGAGAAGACTTGTATCTCTTCATTTCGAATGCTGTCCTGTAGAAATCTAAAAGAACTAAGGTAACACTTGGCATCCAGATTTCCTTTCTTTTTTCTCCCCCTTTTTTGTTGCCCCAAAGTATTTTTTAAGCACCCTCAAGCTGTAAACACTTTGGAGGAGCAACTTTATATTGAATATGGTGAAGAAAGTCTTCACTGCTTAGTTGGGAATGTGTTTAAGAAAGTGAAAAGCTCCTGACAAGTCCATTTTCTCTGCCCAGTTCATTGGGATATCAGAATGCAAGACATGAATTCTGTTCCTGTCTGCATATTGTTTTTGGAAGTTAAAAAGCACATATTTTGTCTTAACACTGGAATTATGAAAAAACCCCCCACAACAACAGACAATTAGTATTGTAAATGACCATTACATGGTAATGTCATAACTCTAATCTACTGCCATGATCTGGGATTTTTTGCTTATTTGTTTTCTGGGATATAATTTCCCTTTATTTGGCCTCTAGTCATTGCTGAACTGTTCATGGTCTGTTTTGTCAGAGCTGTTACTGCTTCATCACTTGTAGTTATTTAAGTATTTAATTATTGCAAATGTTTACAAAATTTTGGACTTTCTGAGATGAACTTGCCAAACAGGTACTTTCCTCTGTACTTCAGCGTAATACTTATTTTGTCTTTGTGTGTGTGTTTGCGTACAGTGGGATTTCCCTAAGGGTTGCTGTTTAGTCTTTGAGTTGTACAATATTGTGGTTTGCTAGTGTATTGTTTCTCTTTTAGTTAAACTCCTTGGACTGTACTGCTGAAGACAAACGTTGGTCTATTTTCAGCCCTATATGATTCTTGCTCTCTCTACAGGGAACTACATTTAAATAACAACCTGTTACGAGTTTTACCTTTTGAGCTGGGAAAACTGTTCCAGTTACAGACTTTGGGTCTGAAAGGTATCGCTACTTTTTCTTGGTATCCATGCTTTGTTTAATGATGTAATTTATGAGATGTAATGGGTGTAGACTGCTAGTTATGTTACTGAATAGCAATCCCAGATGTAGCTACTTACTCCACAATAATAAATACTGTTATTTAGGGGTTATTTAGGAAAAGAATGAGTTTTGCAAAGCACTCCAGATATGAGGAAGTTTGATTCTCTTTCTGAAGTGAGAGGCAGCTTTTTGTTGCTTGCACAGGGGTTGGATAGAGTGCTGCTTTAAATAGAAAAAAAGTCTGCAGTTAACTGTAGGTATTCAACCAAAAAGGGAACGTGCTTTGTACTGCTGTAGGGTACAGTGCAGTTTATGCAGGCAGCAATTTAAATCTTTTTCCAATATTTTTTTTCCTTTGTATGGGTTCTAGCTATAAAATTGCTGATTTTGGGGGAACTTGTATCACAAAATTCGGAGCACTGGGTGATGCAATGCCTCTCAACATTAAGTGTCAAAAGTCTGGTTTTCTCCCCCTTAAAACTAGATAATCGCAATGTGTGTTGTCTGGGAAAACTTTTACAATCTGCTTATGCGTTCGGCAGGCAGTAGGCTCTACTTAGATCTGACTGGCAAATAAACTGATGGTGGATGTTTCACTTGCATCGAGCAAAACGAGCAGAGGTGGCTCCTGTTTTCAGCCTCATCAGCTCTGCCTGCGTGTTGTGTCACGTCAGTTCTTCCCTACTGTCAGATCCAGCGACCACCCTTGGGATGGTCAATCAGAAGACAGACGCAGGAGGGAATGTGGTTAACTTCGCTAGGGCTGTTCGCACATCTCCTGCTTTGTGGGATTGAAGACCTGATCTTTGAAACCTCCAAGCAGTTCATAGTAGATGCAGTACGAACAGAAGTTCGTAATGGTTCTGTATATTTTATTCAATGTTTCTGTAAATGTGTTTGCAGGAAATCCACTTACACAGGATATTCTGAACCTTTATCAGGAACCAGATGGGACACGAAGGCTACTGAACTATTTGCTTGATAATTTGGCAGGTACTGCAAAAAGAAGTAAGTGATCATTCTTATAACATTTATTTCTGCTTTGTGAAATAAATGTGATTATCACTTGTATCTCTCCTTTAAAATGTTCCCATAGTTTCAACAGAACAACCACCTCCAAGATCTTGGATTATGTTGCAAGAACCAGACCGTACAAGACCAACAGGTACTGTAACACTTTTTTTTCCTGTTGTAAAAGCTGTGGATCTTTACTATCTGTTGGAAAAAAATTGATGCTTAAATTAACCAGTCATCTTTACAGTGCTGACCAGACAGCTGAAGTAGTTGTGTCTCAAGTGGAACACCTGTTTCAGATTTACTCATCTTTTACTATAAAGTAATTTCTTTTTAATTAACGTCCTCCTCACAGGAATTGAAACTGTTGTCCAAAATTAGTTAAAGAGTGGAATTATAACAGGCTCAAATGAACATTTGTTGAATTAAAAAAAAAAATGGAAGAACATGAGCGTAATTCCCAAAAAATGTAGATTTTTTTTTTATTTTTTTTTTTATAATAACCAGTGTATCATCTTTGACTCAGCACTTTTTTTGCTCTTGGGATTCAGGTCATGTTTATTTGTTTACTGATTATTTTTTTTTTCTGCGTGAATTGTCTAAAATATAGCTTTTTCTATGTACCCACACACCAAAAAATCTTAGTGCATTTCTCAATTCCTGCAGCGTCCTCTCTCTCAGGCCTGGTGTTCATTCCCTTCCCCTATTGATTTTATTAAGGCGATTGCTTCAGAGATCATGATGGTGATAACGAAGCTTGTCTTTTGCTGTCACCTATTTGTTTTCAAAATGCTGGGCTTTGACCCCCATCAGCCTGGGATTCTTGCCTCGATTTGCTAAATCATCAAATAACTGTCTTGTTTCTTTTTCCTGCGTTGTACTCTACATCTGAGAGGGGCTCCCAGTAAGCTTCCAAGTATCTCATTGTCATACTGCAAATTCCTTAGTGCTTTTTAAAAACAAAAAACCCCAACAAAAAAAAAACAAAAATCCATGCTGCTGGATTACCTATCAAGTTGCCCCAGACTGTCTCATGATCACTCTTGGTTGAAATGAATACAGAGTAGCTGTTTCTTGTCTTTGCACCTGAATTGTAAGCTTTTTGAGGTGGGAACATTTGGGGTTTTGTTTTGCTCATACTTTGTCATGGTGCGAAGGGATCCTTACCCTGCCTATGGATCTGTTTGTGGTGGTAATAGTTAAGGTAGATTTTAAATAATCTATTTGAAGTGTTTGCACACCTTTGTTTAGTTAGCAAATGTAAGTGTTCGAATACACTTACCTTGTTTTAGGCTTTTCACAGTAGAGCACCACTTAGCACGCAGATGGACTTTATGCTCTTTACTGCATTAACCATATAAAGAAGAGGTGTGGGTTTTGTTTTCTAATTAAATGCTAGAAGACAGCTGCTGTAAGTCCACACCATAATTTATCTTCTTGTGATTAAAAGGTTGTTTTTAGTATAGATCCACAAGCTGTGTTTTAATTGAAGCAAATGAAGCATGAATTGATAAATTTTCAGAAGACAAAATGAAGAATATAATTGTGTATATATATTTTTTTAAATATGTCAGTGTGTAAGTAAATTTATTTTTCTACAGCCTTGTTTTCCGTCATGTGTTACAATGTACTCTGTGATAAATATGCTACTCGGCAGCTGTATGGCTATTGTCCATCTTGGGCATTAAACTGGGAATACAGAAAAAAAGCCATTATGCAGGAAATCCTGAGCTGCAATGCTGACATCATAAGTCTTCAGGTAAAAGATACACTATTCTTTCTTTTCCTTTTCTGTTCCCATGTGCTGGTTTTGCTATATTAAATGTATTTACAGCAAACGGTCTGTTTGCAAAACCTCCTGAAAACAAAAGAAAAAAGAAATGTTGTTTAGAACATTATTTGTTGCTTGACATCAAAAGAATGCTTTTCAGCCCACACAGTTGGAATGTGAACCAGCAGCTGCTGATCAAAGAAGTGTACGTGGGGGTGTCTTTGTGCCTGCCTGTGTATGTGGGGCTATAATTGACATGTTTTCAAATAAAAGGCTTGAGATAATCATAACTCTGGGGATTACAGAAATTCATTTATATTTTCTTGAGATAGGGATATTGGTCTCAAATTTGCATTCTCTGATGCACTTAATTCATAGTGGTTTTCCCCTTATATCTCATTTGAAAGTGATTTACACTTCTAAGAGCCTAAATAATATCAAGTTGTCTGTATTTTGCTAATGGTACATTCATGCCGTGCTGTCTTATAATTTTATAGGAGGTTGAAACGGAACAGTACTACAGTTTTTTCCTGGTAGAATTGAAAGAACGTGGCTACAATGGATTCTTCAGTCCAAAATCTAGAGCTAGGACAATGTCAGAACAGGAAAGAAAGCATGTTGATGGTTGTGCAATATTTTTCAAAACAGAAAAGTAAGTGATGTGTTTGGCAAAGCCTTCTCTTGTGTCTTGCTCTCTTTCACCTAATTTCTCAGGTTAGTCTATAGCTCGAACAGTTTGGCATTATTCACCCTTTTTGTAGCTGCAGTGTTTCTTATAGAGCATTCCTACTACTGGAAAGAGTGGTTTGTACAGGAGAAATCATTCTCTGCATAACTAGCAACAGAAAATTTTACCCTGAAGTTCTGTGTAAGCTGAAATTTCGTTCTGTTAGAGTAACGCAGGTTAGGAGTTCACTAAATTAGACTTCAATTGTTGAGTGTGTGTCCCCAGCCATTAGGGCTTAATAATGAAAAATGAAGCAATTGTCTTATTTTCTTGCTTTTTTTGGGTAAAGGAATTGATTATCCCTGAAGTTGCTGAAATAAGAACTCGGATGACATTGAGTTTTTGATATATTAGCCTTCTGATAACACAAAAGACAAGGCACTTAATATCCCTGCTGGCTTCTGAAAAAGCTCCATTATTTAAGGGCTGCAGCACTTACTGATTGTGTCATATTGTACTTACACAATTGTTTGCATATGAGGGTGATAACTTCCCTTCCTCTTCCTGCTTCCATTCCTTTGTGTCCACAAGTAAATGTAGGTGCCAGGTTTGATACCATTTGGCTCAGAAAAACAATTTAGTCCCTCTCTATTAAACCTGCATCTTTGAACTAGAAACTGGTGCAGAATTAGAAACAAGCAATCCTTTCCTATAGTTTCTCAATCTCTCTCTGGGAATAAAATACTTTAATTGAAACTAAGGTAGTGTAAAATATCTAATAATAGCTAGGAAAACTCTATCCTTTTTATTTCAGTTTAGGATTTTCTGAAACTATGTGATTGGCTGAGATTTTCACATCGTAAATGTGTTTGAGCTTTAATTAAAAGCAGAACTATCTATAACATTTCCTTTTGTATCTGGCTGCTGGGAAAATATATATGATGTTTCTCTTCCAGATTTACTTTGGTTCAAAAACATACTGTTGAGTTCAATCAACTAGCTATGGCAAATTCGGAAGGTTCGGAAGCTATGCTGAACAGAGTTATGACAAAAGATAACATTGGGGTTGCAGTATTGTTAGAACTGCGAAAGGAGTTGATAGAAATGTCATGTAAGTCCTATTTAGTTTAATTTTTTAATAGAATGTATTTTGTAAATGAAAATAAATGACTTCTGTTCTTAATAAACCAGAGAAACTAGGTTCTACAGATTAATATAACTTTGAATATTGTATGATCAGATGAATTTATTTCCAAAGAGGATTTGGGGAAGGGTCGTATTGCTCAAGTGATGAAGATATTTTTCTGGCTTACACTTTTTTTTTTCTTAAAAGATACTAAGACTTGACTTTGTGTGATTTTTGCTTGGAGTTATGTACAGGTATCAGAGAATCAGTTGGTGCTAGTCAGTGTTTCTGGGTCATGCACCTGCGTCATTTTAGCTTGTGATTTTCTTCACTGTCATGCTTACACAACCTGCTTGTTCTGCCCTGTCATTCTTAATTTAGGAAATGTAAATTGGCTTTATAAGATGGCAGTGGATACTTATTTATCCAAATAAGATTTTATTAATTCAGATTCTAACAAATAAGCCTTTTAAGAAGCACTTCTAGCAAGAGAGGTACCTTATTATGTGGATAATTTAAAATTCAGAGCTCATTGCCTAATAGGATATGAGCAGTGCCTGTTTACTGTCACAACCTAAGGAAAACTGTTGTAATTTTTTAGAATTACACTATTTGTCTCTAGTTAGGAGTATTTGTTATTTATGTTAATTCACAGTATTCTTAGATACGTAAGCATTACCTGTAACAGGATAGTCTGTCTCTTAATGGTCTTGAATGTGAAACACAATTATCCCTTATATTTTTATCAACTAAAACAATTAGTAGATGTAAGAGGAGTTGTATGACTCTCTTAAATTAAATGATATTGACCTTCTTCAGATCATACTAGTGTTTTGTTTTATTTTTTTCTTCCCCTCAAACGTCTTGTTTAAAATTCAATAGTAGTGTTTTCTGTTGCTGGTCGTTTAAGGTAAATAATTGATTTTAAATTTTAGCTGGAAAGCCACATCTTGGAATGGAAAAGCAGCTAGTTCTTGTAGCTAATGCACATATGCATTGGGACCCAGAATATTCTGATGTGAAGCTGGTTCAGACTATGATGTTCCTGTCCGAGGTAAAGAACATTATTGATAAAGCTTCTCGTAGTCTCAAACCTGGTGTTTCGGGAGAACTTGGAACCATTCCACTTGTACTGTGTGCAGATCTCAATTCTCTACCAGACTCTGGTAAGAGTTCTATTTTGTTGTTTGTTTGTTTTTTTCAGACTGTTTCAAATGTGTAACAATTTAAATTTTAAGGTCTCACTTTTTTAAAGGTGTGTTCAACTTAAGGAATGTGTTGTTTGATACCATGATCTCTAAAGGTACTAAGAATATAGAAGGAAGAGAGGAAAGTTAGAACTGGTTCTCTTGTGAGTGACCTTATTGCCTGTGTAGTAGTATAGCTGTGTCTGGTTTTCCAGAAACATTTTCATTGTTATTTTACAATACAGGAATGGAAAGGAAGAAAACATGTTCCAGATATAACCTCCCTAGCACCTCTAGAATTTTACTTCTATTTTTTTCATCTTCTTCCCCAGTCTATTCCTGATTAACCTTCTCTTTTTTTCAAATCAAAGCATGTCTCTTTGTTCTAGGTGTCATTTGCTCTTGACGTACATATACATAGTCTTGCAATATTTTATAAGAACAGTGCTGTTATATATAAGTTAAGGTTTTGCTTATATAAAGCATAAAGGTGCATGTATGACTCAAAGTACCTACACACTCTTATTTGCTGAATGCTTGTTAATAGCTTTTTGTGTGTGTGTGTGTGTGTCTCTCCTAATAGGTGTTGTTGAGTACTTGAGCACTGGTGGAGTGGAAACAAACCACAAAGATTTTAAGGAACTGAGATACAATGAAAGTCTTACTAACTTCAGCTGTAATGGGAAAAATGGAACAACAAATGGAAGAATTACGCATGGTTTCAAGTTGAAGAGTGCCTATGAGAATGGTCTAATGCCTTATACAAATTACACATTTGACTTCAAGGTAAGGACTTGGCTCTTATTTTGGAAAAGTTTTCCACTTTGAAGTTTTACTAACATGATTTACGGTGTAAGATTGCTTACCAAAGAAGTTTATCTGATTGGGTAGCTAACTGTAAATTCACCAAGTTTATGTTTAAAACATAGCAAACCAAATTACCCAACACTTCAGTCTCCTAGAAACCAAATTTTCCTTTTTCTTGTTAGTAACTTGTAATAGATTTGCAGGAGCTGGAATGCTGTTAACCTTTCCTGTAAATAGGAAGATTTTGTATCTTAATACAGTGCAACAGGGGCACTCCATGTTGCTACCAGAAAACTCTCAGTGCTCCATTGCCAAGGGGAAGCAAGGATGGTTCTTTTCCTCTTCAAAATGAGAGAAACACAATTGGAAGCTTTTAAGGAGGTTGGAAATTACAACCTGCAAAAGCAAAGCAGAAGTGATACAAGGTGGACTTTTCCTAATCCACATTGAGCAACCCATTGGTTATAGGAAATAGAAGTCTCCAAAGTTGATGTGCTAGAGAGAAGGAATGGTAGAATTTTTCTTACTACTAATACTGAGCTCACCTTTTGTTTGGTGCAATATATCAAAAATATATACTAATAATTGATTTTACTTCTTTTCTTGTTTTAGGGTATTATTGACTACATCTTCTACTCTAAACCTCAGCTAAACATACTTGGCATTCTTGGACCTTTGGATCATCATTGGTTAATAGAGAACAATATAAGTGGTTGTCCACATCCACTCATCCCTTCTGACCACTTCTCACTTTTTGCACAACTGGAGCTTTTGCTGCCTTTCCTGCCTCCTGTAAATGGAATCCATCTCCCTGGCAGGAGGTAGTCAAGTACATTTTAGAGGGTAACCTCAATCTAACTTGTACAATTGTAAAATCTGAATATAGAGGAGTGAGGTATGGCCAACAGGGATTTTTTTTTTTTCTTAATAATCTTAATCTTAAATCTAATTATTTGCTAAAGACATAGTAAAAGCCAGGTGCTATCAACAGACACAATTCTGAGCCCAATATACTTTGTATACTGTTCAACAGCGATTGGTGCATTTGCACCTTTCTTTAATACGTTACAATTAACCTTCTTGTTTCTTTTCTCCAACATGACATTTTCATGCCTTGACATAGGGAATTGTTATACAGTATATTCTCTTTGCACAGTTATCTGTAGCACTACTTTTTTGAGGCCAGTAGGAACATCCACAGAACATTCTTCCGTACTTCACTCTCTCCTTTTTCAGACTTGTTTGTAAAATATAGAATTTGAATTTAGCCTTTATTGATTGTATATGAACAACAGAAAACCTGATTTATGAGATTTTGTACTTTAAAAAAAGAAAAATCAGATTTGGAAAATGATTGTATTGTAAACTAAGGCTAAATTTTTATCTGTTTTCATGTGTTATAAAGGCCAGCTTGTAAAAGAGGTTGTCACAGGTTTTCTCTGCTAATGATTTGCACTGTTAGGGTTTCGTTAGCCCTTTTGTACTACTTTTTATGTTCAATTGAGAACGTTGCTTTTAAAATCCAAACCTATAAAATCTTAATATCTTACAGAGATAACTAAACACATTCTGTCTATTTCCGATTTTTTTTTAAAAAAGAGAAAAGCATAGAGTTCTCGCAGAACAGATAAGCTAAGCAGTGAATCTAAGTAGACCTGTATGGATTGGGAGTTATTGCTGATGTGTATACACTCAGATATTTTTCTCATCTCTAACTTCTGAAGTAAAATTTAAGGATACTTGTGTACAGCTTCTTCATTTCTGTTTTAAATACTTGTCCTATCTCCACTGTGCCTGCTTAAATTTGTTCTCAACTAGCACTGCCTGTGCATGCAGAGAGATCCTGTGCATCCTCTTTTATTTTTTTAAATAATGTTAACACTTGTGAAAATTTTATGAAGATACTTTTGTATAAGCTGTGGCATCTTTTTTTCCTTTGTGAAGCATTGAATATCACACTTTTGGAACATGTTCAGGTTATGGGTACACAGTTTCTAGCTTCTAATACCCATGCACTGCTTCTTTCAGTGTCATTGCACAGTGCCGGTTTTCCCACTTAGAATTACTATCATGTGAATTCTCTCATTTAAGTGTGTTCCTCAGTTTCAGAAAGTATAATTCCTTGAAGAATAAAAACCCTGACCCTACATTTTCTATTGATGAAGCAGTGTAAAATAAATGCGTTTTTCAATACAGGTCCCAAAGACAATTCTTCAGATCATTTTTTTTTTTTTAAAGTGACCAAGTCTTATTTTAAAGTGTCAAGCAAGACTAAAGTTATAGTGTACCCTCAGTGCCATTTGTGTCATGAAGCCAAGTATGTAACAGCTTACAAATTTAACTTGTCTATTTGTATCCTAAAAGGGAGAATTTATCATCTCCTTAAAGTAATACAACTTGAATAATCAATGTAAAATAATTTTAAAAATGCAGATAGAGAGCTTGGTCTTAAACAGCTTTTGTTTCAGCTGCGGGCAGGGAAGCAAAAGGACACTGAGCATTAAGAGAAAACTTTCTAAATATTGTGAATTTTTATATATAAGAGAATGGATTGGTAATAATGATTCAAAATTTTATGGAAAAGTAGTCAGCACATAAGTGTGCTCAAACCGTTCTGTTTTAAGCTGAAAGTAAAAATTACAAACAGTTCGGATATGTAAAATGTACGTTTTAAAATTTCAATAGGAGAAATTTTGATCTTGAATCCTTGTCTGGGACCTGATCTCTTGGGGTTATTTTGTTCTGGTTTTAGTTGTGAAAACACCAAACATGTCCAGTTTATAATCAGTACATTGAAATGCTGGTAGTATTGCTGTAGTAGACTTAATGCGTAGTGTTATTTTTTTTCTGTTTGTTTTTTGGGTTTTTTTGTAAAGTGTGAATAAAAGGTGTGTTACTCATGTTTCCTTAATGATGTCTTGGTAATGTACATCATGACAATTTCCAGTGATGATGAGCCAATTTAGCTTGTCAAAAACTGAGCAAACTATTTTTCTTTTCTGATTATCTGGATTGTGTAACGAGTCCAGAAAGCTTTACAGAAGGGGAAGGGAAGCACTTACTCATTTTGTATTTCTTAGAGGGGGGATAATTTACTTTAATAGATGCTGGAGCTTGAGTGCACTTGTTAGATTCTAAAGGTTTGAGCTTTATCCAATGTGTTCTCCTGTATTGCTTAGTCTTAAAAATATTTGGATTTATGACAGCATGTTAAAATATGGCCCCTTGTGCTTTCGGAGACACAACTGTTCCTGCTTAGTCACCTTACAGTCTAAGGGTCCATTTAAATAACCGTTTCCTCCAGCTTTTATACTGGTCCATCAGGTCCCAATCGAAAACCCACTGAATACATTGAAGACACTCCTTTGACTTCACTGGGTTTTGACTGGACTGCAGCTATGACTCGGGTGCTGAAGGAAGGAGAAATATTTTGAATATAGGGAAAGACCAGATGGCACCAAAACAGAGCTGAGATAAACTTTGTCAAACAATCTTTCCTATTCCTGTGTCAAACAAATCTAACGAAAAAGTCTCAATTTCCAGCTATAACATAGAATAAGGCAATAAACCGTGTCTTCACAAAATCAAAATGTTTGCTTCATAGTTTTTAACATAAAATGGTTATTTGCAATATTTTTGTTCGAGGTGGTTTTGGGTGTTGCCATAATGTACCTTCAGTGTTCTTGTTGTAAAAGCACATATAGCAAAAGTCACAGAACATCCTTGGGGTTGAAAGGATTTATTTAGGTTAGACCAGGCTTTTTTCCACTTAAAGTACAGTCAGCCATATCTTGTCTTGTTTTCTTTATATTTACCAAGAATTCTGGGTGTCAGAAGTGTAAATTGAAATATACCTTTAACTAAAAGAATTGATTAGAGTACAAGACTAATACCACAAGTTACTGCTTTTAACATAACACAAGTAGGGGTGGGGAAAGAGCATCTATATCAATGTGCGTTGTAATTATTTTGTCCTTTTATCAGCTTTAAAAAAAGAAGGTAAAATTGGCTAGCATTTGACAAGACTGATTTTGAGAACATTGTCTGTATGCATCTTTGTAACTTTAGCAAATCTCTCAAGGGGTTTTTTAGACCACATTTAGAAAATAATTTATGGTTTGCTTTTTCAACCAAACAAAACCTGTATGAAAGACAAAATAATTACAACACCATTGGGGGGGGGTGTAAAAAAACCCAACTAATTACACTGTAAAACTTAAAAGTTCAGTTAACCGCTTAAGTAGCAAGCCTTTTTCACCCAGCCCGACGCAGTATTTTTTAGTATGTTAACTGCTATTCTTTTCTTTTGGTTGCATAAATTTGTAACACTTAAGTGTCTTGGTATGTTTAAGTAGTGTCTAAAATAGAATATCTTAGTCTTTATTCACAGTACTTCTGTATAATGTGTAATGCACTGGACTAACTCTTGTTTACCATTCATGTAACAAAAACCAGCACATTATCTGCACTAAGCTCAAAGAATGTTGCATTTGTCTATAGGCAGCTCTTCAATAAGATAAATGGGAAACTGAATATGGTCTGATGGTAAACAAGGGCTTTTACTGTTCTCTTCAGTGGAACTTTCTTCTTGGTCAAATTTTAACTAGTTAGTATTATATTTATATACAGGGTCTTCTTTTTCTTTACCAATGTATTTTCCTACTCATAGCTGACCAATAAATCCAATATCTGTTTCAAACCTTCTTGAAGTCTAATTCATATTTTAATTTAATTCCTAAAGCTTTTCCTGAAGAGTGGCACATAGAGCCGAAGTGAGCGAAGTGTGTGGAGGGTAAAATGGAAGCGTGGAAGAAACTTCCTAACCCCAGAAAGACTTCCCTGTACTTCCTGGGACTTTCTAGATCTGCAAACCAGGAAGCTGCTGGAATCAGTTTGGTTTGGATTGCCAAGTGAAGACCTGATTAATAATGTCTCCAGAGGGTGTGTAAAACCTGTGTCCAAACCTGCTCAGGTCTCAACCTCTTGTCTTCGGATCAGGCCATCTTCTGCCCTTCCCAAGCCAGTCAGTAAGGTTGGTTGTGCAGTGTAGGCTCCACAGGTTTTGTCTGGGTCCAGTAGACCCTCCCCACCCCAGAATGCCCAAAGTAGACTTGGGGTCTGGCAGCAGGAAGGGATTCAATGATTCTATTAGTTTACCAGAAGGGGAGAATAAAAGTGAAGATTTCTTCCATTTTTTTTTTTTTTTTTTTTTTTTTTCAGGAATGAGACTCATCTGACTCTTGTCCTTAGTTTATTTTTAATTTCATGTTCTTTCTAGGGGGGTTCTTGGGTGTCAGAGTGTATGCATCACAGTGCAGGCTCTTCATGTTGTATGTGCTGTTCCCATCACTAGCAGAAGCAAACATAAAAACATTTACACTTGCTGTGTAAAGCGCTGAAGCACACAGGACATCTCCCTGGCACCCCTGCATCTCTTCAGAACTCGCGTTCGGTATGTTGGCATTTGCTTTGCAGTGAATGATCTCGTTCAGTGTTTTGGTGAATACCATGCACCCCCGAGTGTTCGGCTTGTTTCTAGTTTTAACGTTTACTGTCTTGAATCAGCTGTAAGTCCCAAACAGAGTGATGAGTCCTTTCCAGACTTCAGCAATGATTTCTCTTTGGGACAAGATTTTAATTCCCACCATCGCATTTGCAGTGTTGCCACTAGATGGTGCGTGTAACACAGGCTTGTGTGCGGAGTTGGAGTGAACGTATCTGGTATCAGAAAGCCAGGCTTAATTGTTCTAAGAGTATTTGTGGGAATTCAGGGCAAGGAATAAACCTTTTCCAGTGGCAGCAGCTGTTTTGGTGATGTCCATGCTATTTAAATAGTGGGTTTATAAATCTGGGAACAAAAATAACCTGCTTGGTCCTCAGTGGTTAGATCATTCTAGGGCCTTCGTTTGTGGTGTTTAATCTACTTGATGGTATGTTTTAAGATGAGTGCAGTTGTTACATGGTTCCAAAGGGGAGATTTTGAGCTTTTAAATAATATCTGCTAAATTGGGGTAGAAGGATTTGGAGATCTATCTGTAGGGAAACTCTTAACAGAGAGCCTGGTGTCGTGTGTCCTGTCCAGAGCGTGTATGTGGAACACAGCATCTCTCGCTCAGCAAGGACTGAGCTGAGCTTGTGTCCTGTGATCCTAAGCCAGGTAGGAGAAAATTTGGCTTTCCGTAACTTGCAGTAAAATAACTACAGCTATTTTAATACAAATGACTACAAAATCGTTCTGGCCAGGCTCGTAGTTACTGGTTCTTCATACCCTTTGTCCGCTGGAGGTGATGGTACAAAGTTGGGTTTGTGCCTTATAGGGTGGGAATTTCCTCAATCAGCGCAGGTGACTGCATGGTATTTCTTTTTTACTGACATGGGTAGAGCAGAGGAGCCTTAAAACATCTGGAGTTGAGGGAAGGAGGAGAAACTGAGAAAAAGGTAAGTGGAGAGGACAAGAATATGCACGATACACCAGGTGACCTTTTGGGAGAAACGGTGCTTCATTAAAGGTAAGGGTTCTAATTACTTTCTTGCTTTTCATCTTCCCCTCCTAACCCAGAGGCACTAATTGTTCGCTCTTTAAATGTTCACTTACTCTGTTTGCATGGAAAGCAGCAAAGCTAATTAAGCTATGGGGACCTTTGGTGTATTTGAATATTTTCTTATTCCAAAATAACGCCAGGTATTCCCAGGTTGTCAATTTTTAAAAGGTAGGAAGGTGTGTTGGTGTGTTCTGGTTAAATCTTCCCAGTTTGTCTGGACAGTATTCATTCCTTTTTAAAAATGCTAGATATTATAATATTATATATAAAAAAAATAAATTACAATAAATGTTGTCAAACCCATACATCACAGAAAATAAAAAAAAATACACTTCTGCTGGATTTTACTGAGCATGAAGATTTAAGCTTCAGCTAATTGTTCGTAGCACTTTTTTTCCCCCTAGTTATTTTAGTTCAGTTTTTCTGTTTTTTTTTTAGTTCAGGGCACATTCTGCTCCCTTTTGGGGGCCAATAGCGAATTAACAGTAGTTTCTCCACTGTGGCTAACAGTATTGACAGGCAATGGGCATCCCAGATTTCTGCCAAGCCTAATGGGATGATATTTAAACACTGACGTGTTTTCCTTTCTACTCCATATCATTTGCACCGGACTGTAGGAAGAAGGTTTATCTTTGGGCACAGAATCCAAAGATTTCCACTGCGGGCCTGAGATCCCCAGGTCATTTTCTGTTGCCAGCATTAGGCTTAGCGAGACATTTCAGAATCTTTTTGTTGCAGACAGTGAAATCAAATGAAGTGATGAGCCCGGGGTGGGTTGTACTGCCCTTGCTGTCACACGCAGCGTGCTGTGCCTCCCGGTGAATTGTGCCAGGAGCGCTTTTACAGTGTCAGAAAAATGTGCAAAGACCAGAGATTTTTGTCAAGCTCTTTCTAATGAAAAAGAACATTTTGCAAAAGATTGTACTGGGTGCAGTACCCCCAGGTGCTGTGTCCATGGAGCAGCTAGTGTGCATTTGCCCACCTGAAGGGTGAATTCTGTCTTTCACGGGGGATTTTGCTTCTTCGCTTACTTACAGCAAGACCCCGTTTCTTCTCCTCTCTTCGGTGGTAGAAACCATTGCTTCCATTAGCCCCTGACATTTCCTGCGATGCTGCTAGTGTTGGCTTTTGGCTTCAGCTCTCACCCCTGCGTGGTTTTCTGATTGATGCTATCATACAATTAAATAATTTGGTTAATTATCCTTAGAGAAGGGTTGCAGGGTGGAGACCCAACCGACTCATCTGCAGCTGGTTTATTGTGCAGCTCATTCTCTTCTTGATAAATGGTTTGATCTGAAGTGTAGAGGCAGCAGAGAATTTTCCTTTTCCCATCTTTAAAATCACGAGGGAAGGGTTTCGCCATGTGCCGTAGCATGGACCAGTTGTCACTGAGGCTCTCACCTAGAGCAGGCGATGCTTTCTTATTCCGAGGAAACAGAAGAGGCTTTGCAGTAGTTCCTGCCTTTTGCTTGTTGCTATAAAAAGATCGGGAAGGGGAGGTGGGAGGGATGTTTTAAATCCAGCTGGTAGCAGCTCAGCCCTTCAGGGAAGCACAACGCTTCATTTCTCTTGTATTTCTTTGACCCAGTTAGCATTGCACAAACCTTCCTGATCACAGGACTGCCTAATCTTCACTTGAATCCTGCTAAATTTTATCTTGTTGACATCCTGCAGCAATTAATTCCAGGAGCTGACCCTGCACAGCAAGAAGGCCTGGTGCTTTCTCTCCGAACTATCTCCTCGCCACCCCTCTCCGTGTACCCTTGTCCCAACACACCAGGTTTGAGCAGGGGCAGGGCTGTGCATGCAGCCCCCAGCCTGGTGGATGTTTTGGAGCCTGGGAACAGCAGCAGAGCCCCAGCTGCAGCTTCCCCAGCTCCTCCGAACCTGCTCTTCCCGGGCAGGAGCAGAACCATCGCCACCGAATTGCTGCGAACTGCAGCGTTGGCTGCTCAGACATCCCTCTGCCCCTAAGTGGGGGTCCTGCGTAGGACCTGGATGTTCCTGGACCCAAACTGGCCAGGATCAAGCCTGTGCTTGTGTTTCCTTGCCCTAAAGACCTGGAGTATTTCTGAGCAGCAGCGCTGGCTCTGCTCTGAGCAGGGACCGTGCACAGGTTCCTTTGCTCTTTCTGCAGCTCGGCCTCAATCCGAAGCCCCCAGCTGACCTCACTGGCGAGGTTTGAACGGCTCCTGGGCTCAGCAAGCTGGGGACGGCCGCTCTCCGTACAGCACCCCGGGGGGCAGTTGGCATTGCTAACCCACGGAGGGCATCTGCCACCAAATGTCCCAAGTTCTTCTGTGCATTGCAGTGCTTCTGTTGCATAAGCTGGGGGCGGGACGTGAAAAGCATCTTGAGCAAAGTTGGTATTTCTCATGTAATTGCTTTAGAGCCTGGACACCCTGGCATCTCCCTTTTCTGGAGCTGAGCCACGAGCCAGGTTAGTTCCACCCAGTGAGTCAGAATATAAAAACTGCAGCCCCCCGGTATAAAACAGAAGACATCTTCTCTTGTATGTACTTGTGACCGAAGGGAAAATAACATTCAGCTCCACTCAGCTGCCTTGTACATGTCATACTCCCCCATCAGAGGGACGTGGCAGTGTCCCTGCTGCCTGCTTCTGCTTTCAGCCTCTGCTGCCGCCCCGCTTTGCAGAACAGGGGCTTGCTGACGGCGGAGGGGAAAAGCCACTGCGAGTTGTGTGACGTGCAGCAGATAAACCGTTGTGGTTAACACAAAGGTTTTTTGCTAAGATCACAGCAGGCTAGATTAATTAGATTGTTTTCTGCTGGATTAATTTAAAAGCAAAGACAAGAAATGGTTGACCAAATGCTAACACACACATAAATAAACTAATAAATTGATTTATTTCATCAGCTGCTATTAGAAATCTGTACTTTAAATGCAGCAGAAAATTATTCCCCTTACGAGTCCATCCTGAAGCACTGATGGGCTCCCTTTGATTTTAAATGGCATTTGGTCAAACGTTATGTAGCAACTGGATGGTATTCCAGAAATGCCCAGTTTTTCCGCAGCTCCTCAAAACAGTCCTCGGAAGTGTTGACTCCAGGAGCGTTAATTCCAGGAAGGCTGCGATTGCCAGGGACATTGTATCTGTAGTTACACAATGTGCATTTTGCATCAGCTCTAGCTTGTGCCAGGCAGATTAAATAATACTTGAGAATCCCAGAGCATGGGAAAAGGCCACGAGCCCAAGATGTGGGGGTCACCACATCAGCGATGCTGGCCACAAAAAAAAACACGTCGGCTCTGGTGGGCGAGGCAGAGAGCTGTGCTTGGATGATTGGACTCTTAAGCAGAAGAGCTTTGAGCCATCGTGTTGAATCTCTCTTCTGCCCATGGTTACAGCTGCCCATGCAGAACACGTTGCCGTTAATCGCATCGTGCATAGTTACACAGCTGTTTTTATCCCACCTGCAGAGTTAAAGACCTTTTCACAAACTGGTTTTGCTAACTTCACGGATGCACCTCCTGCATCTGCCTGTTCCTGTGCAGCCCTTATACCTGCTGCAGCTCCTCTCTGGCCACAATGTTCCTTCCTTGAGAGAGACCCATTCGTGACCTATCCCTGTCTGTAATCCTGTTAACGCTTGCTCTTATTTTAGTTTCTAATCAACATCTGTCTCTCTGGCTGCCCGTGCTGACACAGAAAGGTCCCTCCTGCCATGGGTGAGGGTCTCCTCTGCACTGGGCAGGTCTCATCGCCTGACCCCATCAGCCAGGCTCATGGAGCCATTGCCTCTTCCCCTTTGGTTTGAGCTGATTGTTATCTCTGTCATTTAAAAGACAAAGAGCGGGACAGTTTTGTTCCTACCTGGCAGGCATCTCTGGTTTGTAAATTCCGATCATTCTTTTCTATGTTCAAATGCATTTACTGTTTGCAGAAGTAAAAGGCTGCTCCATCGCACAAGCAAAATTGCAGGTTAGCATGTAGATTGCTTGTGAACTGGCTGTGAGGGCTGAGACTGAAAGCTGCCGTATCGTATTTGAGTACCAATTCCCCTTTCAAATTAATCCAAATCCCTTCGGCAGTCCTGATGATCTCAATAAATGAGATTTTTCTGCCAGTGACTTCAGATGCAGAGGCTGCCGTGAGACTGGCCATGGAAACAGCACAGCTTTTATCTCATTCCGTGACCTAAATTCTTCAATAAGGTTTTCTTTCTTGTCTGGGAGCACTTCTGAACAGGAGATGTGACTTCTGCAGGTTTATCCTGGCCAGTGCTTCCTCCACGGCTGTTCTGGATGGAGGAAAAGGGGGAGAGCACTTCCCAGTGGCCCCGGGTGTACGTCTGTGGGGCAGTACAGTCACCAAAGGGGGTGACGGGAAGAAAAGTGCTGTATAGCTGCATGCCATGTCACCCCAGCCAAACACACCCTCTTTATTTCCTCTGGTAGGACTGCAAGCTCCCTCGGCAGCTCTCGGGGCAGAGGGGCTGTAGGGCTGTCACCACAGCCGATGCTGGCAGCAGTGGGGTGAAGGGGCTGCCCCACACCCCAGCTCCTCGCCAAGCCACCCCAGAGCACGTCTGTGAGAGGTGGATGTTCCAGGGCTGCAAACCTGGGATAACCCAGGAACGGTCGCAGCGGTTACTGGCCCAATGATTTCACGGGGCTGATGTGCTTGTTCCCAACAAAGGCGATGGTGAAGAAGGCGAGGGCTGTGCTTTTCAAACCAGGATTTGTCAGAGCCTGAAGGGTGGCTCCCAGCCCCCCAGCATCCCCCCTCCTGCCCACCACCAGCCCCATGTTCCCCACCTCTCACCTTGCTGCCTTGTCACTCCTATGACCCGAGTTTACCTTTGCCTCTGTTTATCCCCCTCTTTGCTGCATCCCAGCAGCTGTGGCTCCCCACAAAACCCATCTGCTTGAGGAGAACCTCACTTTTCACTAAAGTGTGCTCCAGACAAAGCCAATCTGCTCTGAAGCGTCATTCTTCCAAGCCTTGCTGCACCTAACCCCAAACACCTCGAGCCCCATGGGCAGGTAGCAGCCTGCTGCTGGGCAAGCCGGGGACCTGTGCCCCATCCCCAAAGTTCCTCCAGCACTGACCCCAGCCCTGCTGTTCCCCCCAGCCCACGGCGCTGCTCCCCATCCTGCATAAGAGGAGCTCAGGGCTATTCCCAGGGTGTCCTGAGTTGCAGCTCTCACCCACTCCCGCACCTCTTTGCTCCGAGCATCCCAATATCTGCAGAGCTGGGAGCAGCAGGAATGGCCATTGTGAGCCCCACGGCTGGGCTCTCCTCTGGACACATGGGTGCTCCAGACCCTGCTCGCAGGTTTTAGATCTCTAGGGAGCTCTGCTGGAAATGTCGATGGGTTTCAGGGTTTTGGAGAGTTGCAGGATTACGTGGCAGCAGAGAAGGAATCACATTGTTGGGCATCAGCTGCCAAAGGGGTGAGGTGTGAAAGCCCTGTAGTGCCTCTGCCACAATTTTAGCTGCAGCTCTTGTCCCAGAGGGACCTGCTGGTCCTGGGCACAGGGGCACTGACCCTGACAAGGCAGAAAAGCTCTGCAAGGCATCGAATGAGTGGGGAACGAGCCTGGCAGCTGGCTCTGTCGGTGACCTGGGGGGTGAGAGGGTGTTTGGTGACCAGCCATAAGCCCCACTGCTATGGACCAGCCCCCCCACCGAAAATAACCCCCCGGGGTTCTGCACCCATGGAAACAGCAGCTCCACGTGATGGTTTTATTTGTTTTCTCTGTGGAAAGCAGTGATACATGCAGTTAGCACAAGACTTGCTAGGCATCAGTGTCATAAATACCCACACGGAGAGAAATCCAAATGTCAGCAGGGCAGTGAAGACGAGCATCACTTAAATCCTAGCGTTAACCTGAGAAGGAAGGGGAGGATGCGGAGGAGGCAGAGCGGGCTGGCACCTCCCCAGTGCAACTTTCTGCGTTGGCCCTAATAACTGCTCTAGCCGCCTTCACTTCTGTTCTTGCTGTGTGGTTGGTTCAGAAATGAAGATGAGATGCAGTTCAGCTCCATAGAGCTAATGAGCTTCAACAGGAGAAAAAACATTTAAGGAGAGAGATGCGAGAATGAGGAGCTCAAATACGCTCACCTTTGGAGCCTCGAGCATATTTACACTCATGTTGGTACTGAGCAGAAGTTGCTTTCTGATTTAATCTGCTCGAGGGTGGTTTAGAAATCACTTGTGAGCGTTTTTATAATTGCAGCTTTCCGATGGTATTTCCCATCCCAGCTGCAGCTGAACAGACAGCCCGGTCCCTCTGCTCGCCGCTGTGCCAAAAGATTTGTTCCTAGTAATAGCAATAAATAATTACGTGAGTATTGCTTTGCAGTTTTCTCACCTACTTCTCTTGGCTGGTTACGGCGAGTGCTGGACCAGGTGTGGGAGGTTGCTCTGGCCGCAGGAGAAGCACCGATGAGACAGTTTCTCTGGACAGAGACATCTCCGTGCAGCAGCGAGGGTTGCCCTGGCCATGTGCTTGCCGTGCCACACCAGGATCTCAGAGCAATGTGGGAAGGCTTCTCTTCCTACAGACATCCCATGCAGCATTAACATCGATGGGGTTGTTCACCCCATGGACATCCTACAGACAATCAAATGGATTGTTTGGCAGATGAGGTGTGCTGGTTGGCTGTAGCACATGGTTACGCTGCATTTTTTTCTGTTTCAGTCCCACAGCAGCAGGCGAAGCATCCTTAGCATGGTCAGGTAGGTGAGGATACAGAAGCACAGACACAAAGGGAAACCCAGAAATGATTATTTTCTGTTCAGGTCCTGTGAACACCAGCCCAGCATACCCTCAGTCAAAGCTGCTCTCGCAGTGATGCTGAGCCTGCGGAGCCACATGCGAGCCCAGGGGGGTCCCGCACCCCAGCAGCAAACACTGTGGGTGCCCGCGGTGCACAGGCCGACTGGTGCGGCTGTGACAATGCAGAGACCAGTGTGACAGCTGGTTTTCACAGCTGGCATTGTAGGGTTACAGCTCCAGGGTGGTCGCAGCACTGTGGGCAATGCCCACCTGGGGCTCCTCCTGCCAAGGGAAAACCAAGGAGTGCAGGTAGCAGAGGTGTGCCGTGGTAAGCAGCAGGAAGAACCCCATCCAGAGGAACTGTAACATTCTCCAAGTTGTCCTCTAGCAAATCCTCCTAAAAGACTTTTAAAAAAATCTATTTCTTTATGGTGCTGCAGTAACAGGTGATGTATCCGTGGTGTTCTGGTGTTGATGCAGTGATCTGTGATGGGTCTCCGAGTAAATGCACGTGTCTGAGAGAGCACAGTTAGTACTGTCTGAGCATCAGTCAAAATGGTCCTTCCAGAACAACTGTACCCAGGTGTGAGCAACATCTGGCTGTTTGGCTTTTGCTGGAAAATGCCCGTAGTTTGGTGTTCCCGCAGATCTCTTCTCCTCCAGACCAGATGGGGTTCATGCTCTCTCCAGCTCTTCGTGCTCGGCGCGGTTCTAGGCAGTAGGTGGGGGGAGATGCTTTATGAACTGCTGCCTTTCCAAAATGGGAATTAGTTGCTGTTTCCTTAGCGGATGAGGCGGAACTGTCCCTTTGCCCACTGCTGTGGGATACGGTGGGTCACTAAATCTGCCTGACTTGCATGCACGTTCAAGCCATGTTTTCCACATAAGGGCTCCAGGGAGAGCTTCTAGAGCACGGGGCAGTTATTTCTTGTGAATAAACTTATTCTGAGCAGCTCCTTCTTCACACTTCAGCAATGGCTGGGAGCAGGCAAGCTTTTACCCTTGCCTCTTTCCAGATGCATCTGTGCTCTGCAATCCAGCTGTGGACCACGGCTTTTCTGGCTGCCTGGAAGCACTCAGAGTATCTCTGCTTCGTGGGGACATCACCCATTACATTTTTGTCACAGTGAGAATTTTCTCTCCCTTCTTTTTCGTTGGTGCCTGCTGTATTGAACAAATAACTCTGCCTTCCAAAGGAGGAGCTCGAGACAAGGTTTCCCAGCAGCTTCCCCCTGGCTGATGGCTGGTCACTGGTGATGAACGTGGGGCCGTTTTCTTTTTGACTGTGGTTACTCCCCAAAACTGCTCCTTCATCTCTTCCAAGACACTTCAGCTCTGAGCAAACCGCTTCTTTCTGTGCTGGTCTTGGGGAGGGAAGCCTTGGAAAACTGAACACTCGTGGAAAATTGGGTTTCCCTGCAGCTTTTTCTTTGGCGGTTGGGGGATGAAGTTCACCGTCTGGGGAGGAAGAGTTGCCCTGTGAGCAACCAGTGCTGGAGCTTCTACTGTGTGAAGAAGCCTTGGAGGAGCAGAGCTTTCCTGCGCTGGTGTAGAGCTGTGCCAGGGGGTCCTCTCTGGACCAGAAGTCACCTTCTGCAGGTGTGACTTTTCCCAGCGGCATCACATTTGAGATGAAAGTGGTCAATTTACATTTTGCTGTTTCTTGCTGTGTCCCCCCAAGGAATGGAGCCCATGACCTGTCTTCAAGAGTCTTCAGGTTCTTTCTGTCCTGAACCTTACGGCTACTTTCAGGAAGGCCTGGGATGGTGGGTCTGGCGAGGTGGCAGATGGATTGAATGTAATCGTCGCTGGAGTACGAGTCTGGGCTGGCTGGAGTGCTTCCAGCACGCTTCGGGTTGCTGGTTGGATCTTCCATCGCTTCCTCATGGGTTTCACGTATGGTTGGGAGAGGCTTTGTAAGGCTCAGTCTTATCCGGGGTGCCATGGCTGCAAAGAAGAGACCAGACATGGTCAGCATGTGGAACCAGGTAAAAAAATTCTAGGCTTGTTTCTGTAAAGTCCATGAGACCCGAGCCACCCCACGCTTTCTTGTGGCAAACAGCGGTGTTTACAGAAACTGTATTTTAAAGGTTTGCTGGCGATACTTTTATATCCATGGCTTCATAAAGAGCCCATAGATACAAAAGAAGCCAAGTGATTAAGTGCAGTAGAAAATAAAAGGTTCATTAAAGAGACCAGTGACTGTGCTCCCTTCTGAAGCAATGGAGGGGTTGGCAGCCGAAGCAGCGGCCACCGGTGCTCTGTCCAGGCTGTGGCAGCAAGGGACAAACCACCCTCATGATTTCACACTCCTCTGGTCTGTTCACTGTAACAGGGTCTGCCTTCACACTGTGTCTGAACAGGCAGGAGCTGATCCCAACGGAGAGGAGCGGCCCTACCCTGGGGGAGCACCACGGAGATGGAGGGACATTGAAGCCGATCTCTCTGGAAGCTGTAGGTGATAACGTACAAACAGGTTCGTTTTCATCACTGCCAGGGGTTCATAAATGTAGTTATGGGTTGGTAGAACCTTCTCTGATTGCTTACGTAGAGTCAAAGGGGTTAAACTCACGTTCTTTATATTCAAATAGTTATCCTCAACTCTTTCTAGTATGGGTTCTCATCAAACTGCTCCCGTCAGTCAGGTAAATATTTCACAGATATTTTGTGTTGCAGCATTTGATAACTCTATTGATTTTTTTTTTTCTCAAAATGCTCTTCTCTGTGCTTTGCTTATCTCCCTTCTGGCAGAAATGACCCGGATTCAATTTCCTTTTTTTAAATTTTTTTACTATCCCCACCCCAATGGAATTTCTATCTGAATAATCTGCCAACACAATGTAGCTTTGTTGTGTGATTAAACACAAGAGTGCTTTGCTGGCTGTTTTAATGCCTTGCTTGTTGCTGGGAACAGATCTGCCTTTGTTGCCCCTCTCTGCAAAGCTGCAGCTCACATACAGCAGCTCGTGCCGAGCCCAGGGCAGAGCTCACAGGGCGTTCATCCCTCCCCAGGCTGCTGCTGGCTTTTACTGGTTTTCATCCCAGGTGCTACTGGTAAAGTCAGCCAAGGTGGGATTTGCTGAACTGAGAGCAGGAGATGCTCACCTGAAACCTCACAGCGTTTTTATTCCCATTTCATTATTCTGTCTGCTCCTCTCCTCTCACTGCTTTAAGCTCTAAGAAGGTGCTTGCCCCTCTCCCCTCCCTCCCAACCCCTGCCCAGGCTCAGCAGTGCCGGATCCAGGCCTGCTCCAAGCCAACATCCTGGGGGACACCCGGATGCTTCAGATGATAGACATGGGCACGTCGTGTGAGCATATGATAGTGCTAATCGCTAACCAGCTCCTGCTGATGTGCCCTTCCTCTGGATGGAAACTGAATTACCAGTTCACAGGACAACTCTTCCGATGGGATGGATCAGCTCCAGCCCGGATGCGATCCCCTTCATCCCAGTCACCACGCAGGTGCGGCCCCGCTCTGGCAGAGCCCGGCCACGCCGAGGTTACCTTCCCTCCCACCCCACAGCACCCACCATCCTGCGGGCACCCCTGGAGAGAGCAGTCCCCCCCTGCCCTGCATCCT
>WKFP01014840.1:947457-972072 GCA_011057875.1 Pterocles orientalis | reverse complement strand
GTGCACACACAGATATCCACATGCACACACACACATGCAGCTCCAGGCATTCAGCGCCCTCCGAAGGGCTCTGCGGCATTTTTTTTAACCCCTGGGAGCAAAGCCAAGGTTGAGCCAGCAGCATGCGGGTGAGGGCTGGAAATCCCCTGCACCGTGTGAAGGGGTGATCAGATTTGGGAATAACCTAACTGCTTTTCTGGCCTGGAATTGCTCCCTGAAATGCTTTTTTTTGTTGTTTTTTTGTTCTTTCCTTCCCCAGAGAGCACTCAGCAGAGCCAACCATGCCATTCCCGGAACTGGTTGTTTGCTTCTGCACCACCAAGCTGCAAGTCCTTCTTCCAAGATGTGACTGTTTGCTCAGGGAGGCTCTAGTTCACCAGCACAGGCTCCTTGCTTTGCCCAGGCTACCTTTCACTGGTGTTGGTGAGATTGCAAGTAGATTTGGGGGGTGTCTGCTGGAAACTGCATCCCTAGCCCACTCCTCCTGTCGCTGTTGAACTAGCTGGGTACTTCTCCAGCGCTGGGACTGCCGGTGCATGAGCAGGGGATCCCCTCGCACACGAGGGAGGAGAAGGAACACACACCCCATACATTAACTGATGCAGTATATCAACAGGCTGCTCCCCCCGATAAAACCCAGCACGAGCCCCCCGACAGCCTCAGCAGTGCACGGGCCAATTTTATTTCTCCCAAGGCCAGAGCAGTGGTTCCCATGAAGCCAGCGGGGTGTCCCCTCAGCACCTCTTCAGGATGGGGTCCTTGAACACAGGAGACAGAGGGTACAAATGCTGAGACCCATTTTGCAGTGCAGGGCAGGGCTCTAGCATTTAGCTGATGGCTGGCTGCCAGTGTCACACAGGGTGGGTTTGCTGTGGTGGGGATGCACAGAGCCAGGCAGGGATTTGTGAACAGGAACAGGCAAAACTCCAGTATTTGGTGTTTGTGATGTCATGGGTGTAGGATACTATACAGACATCGACAGAACATTCTCCCTGCAGCCTCTCTCTTTCAGGCTAACGTTTCCTTTCCTTCCACTGCCATACAGCTTCTGCTGTACCGTGCACACTGCGCTGGGCTGGGGACACCAATCCCAGCTAGTGATGAACTCAGTGTTGTTTAACCCACCGTGATCCCTCACTCCCTGCAGCACCAGGCTTCCCAGGAGGAATTTGTCACCTGCAATGAGACCCGAGCTGGGCCACTCAATTTGGGGGCAGGAGCGTAATGCCTTCAATGGGACAAGGCTCCTGGAGCAAACACTCTGCCGTTCCCAAAGCACAGCGTCCTCAGCTCATCCAGCCCCACGGCAGGTCCCTGGTTTGTTTTGGGTTTTTTTCAAACACCCTTGGAAAAAGGGCTCTTTGGGGCTGGTTAAGCTGTCACACGTTTTTAAACCAGTGACAGCCCCCCCAGCAGTGCCCAGGGGCCAACCACAATATTTTCTCTTAGAAATGAGGTCAATTTTTAAGTTAAAAAAATTCAGCCTCTTCCCTTTGCATTTGGCATCCCCCCAGGGGAGGGAAATGCTGCTCTAGAGTTCTGACACCTGCAGGGGCCAGAGCCACTCCCATAGAGGTGGGTTTGTCTGTGGACATCTGTCCAGGCACCCGCCTGGGACCAGTCACTGTCCCCATCTGAAAAATAGATGCCAAGGGGCTAAAAAGCTGCTGTAGACCAGGAAAGGAAGAGACGGTTCCCTGTCTTTATCACTTTCGGGCATTTCAGACATAGAGAAGAAGACTGGGGAGGAAAGAAGGGGTGTTGGACATGTTTGACCCCATCCATGGGTGTTTCTCATGTCTGAGGTAGGGGCATGAGACCCTTTCCCATGGCCACTCTAAAAATCTCCAAATCTCTGTGTTGGGAAAGCAAAAGCCAATCAAATACAGCCCTTGTCACAGCTGTAAATGAGATATTATACAAATTGTCCTATGAAATGAAATTCAGGTTTTGGCTGCTCTGCTGTTTTATCTGGGCATTTAAGTAAGTAAATGGTTTTTTTGGTATTGAAAATGCTAAGGTGGTTCATTACCCGATTAAAGAACACGTTGGACTTGAACGCACTGCATGGTGCTAAGCGAATAATCAAGGCAAGAAGGGATCTTCCACATCCTCAAGCAACAAAATTCAATTAGATGGGAGAGATTCAATTATGCTTTAAAGGGAACCTGGCTACGAGCGTGCAGGATATGGCAGGAAAACGTGTGCAAAAGATTTCACGGAAAGGAGCAATTATTTTATCAATAGGAAAGCAAAGTAAAATTTGCTCATCAGTCCTGAACAGAAGCCCAGATAACGGAGCCTTTCAAGGAGAAGATCCATGGAGCAGGATGGATTTCAGGCGAATGGAAAGGCTGAGAGCCTCAGGCAGATTTAAGTGAGTTTGATTCATTTCTGTGCAATTATCAACTGAGGTTTTGGTCCAGTGACTTCCTGATATGTGGCCTTGGATAACAGATGTTGTAGCAAGGATGTATGACTTTGGCAGCAAGTGTATCCCAATCCCACTTCATTCAGATAAAGTTTTAGAAACTGAATTGGTTTTGAGTCTGAAGATGCTGGTTCTTCTCTCCCAGCACCTCTGCATCATGTTACTCCAATGAAAAAAGCACAGGGAAAAGTCAAACACTTTGCAAAAGAACACAGACATTCGAATTTAATAAATTATAAAATTAAAGATTCTAATTTGTATATACATTTTTAATATACAAGAAATGGCTATTTATTGCAATTTCTGTTAAGGCATATGTAAGTGAATGGAAGTTGCATATAGATATTCAGATGAACATAGCTAATACTGTGCATTGTAGGTGAGTAAATAAGACATTAAATGCATTACATAATAAAATAAAACATAAAACCCTTTGAGTACTGGTAAGCACCATTTCTAGAATTCTCAAAATATCTGAAAGCACTCTATGGCGATGTTGTGAGACTCTAAATATTGAATGGATATATGAATATAAAAAGTGATGCATTCATAATAGATTACAGAAATTTTAAAGGAAAGTTGGTGAAAAAAATGGCAGTAGATTGAAGCCAAAGGAACCAGAATTGGTTTGGGATTTTTTTTTTCATGAGGGGCTGTCATTTGGATTTTAAGCTTAGAACAACAGAAAAATGACAGTTTTGAAAGCTGTGTACTTGCATGGTTGGATGACAAAATGCATTGCTTCATGGGAGCACATTGCTTTAGCTCTCAGATCTCTGAGATGGTCTCTGCAGGAATGTATTTACTCATAAATCTGCTTTAGTTTCTGGGGATTAGGTTACATTAAAATACTCTCTGCTTGTTACGTCTCAAAATGCAGCACCTGGGCAACAGCAAACCGGTTACAGAAGACACACTACGGTGATGCTCTTGCCCAATTACAGCATTGTAGAAAAGAGGGAACAGTTGTCAAAGTTCAACCAACCAAAAAATGAGCAAAATTTCCACTGCCTGACATGGAATGAAGGTCAGCTGAGAGCAAAACTCCACCTCTTGCCTTGGGATGCTTCTTGTTTATCAACAGAGCTCTGTGCTGTGATTTCCAGCAGAAGTGAGGTACATGTTCTGAAGAAACATCCATCATGGGGAACTACTGAAAAACACCTTCTGAGAAACTCATGCCAGCTTGAAAAGAAGGCATCTTCCCTGGTCTGAAGAGACTTTTTTTCCCCCCCTCATACAGCAAGACTGTAAAGAGAAGGCAGCTGGTGGCTCTGCTCCATAAGAAGATGGACCTGTCTGTGTCCACCACCGTCTCACTGTCCCGAGCAATCTAGACTGAAGATGCTCCTTCAAATATCATTTCAGAGTTCCCCAAATAACAGCTAGAGAAATATTCCATAGAACTAAAACCAGCAAGGAATAAATGAAATTAAATCTCCCAAAAGGTGAAACTGAGAAGGGAGCAAGCCCTTTCTAAGTGCAGAAGCCACTGGGCATTGCATCGGGTCCCTAACGAACACCAGACCCGGCGTAGCACCACACCAGCCTTCTGGGAGGCTGCTCCTGCTCTGAGATGCAGCAGAAGTTTCCACCTGATCTTCAAAAATCTTTTTGGTTTGTTTGTCTGTGAATTGACACACTCTGGAGGAAAAATAAAGTGGTCACGTTTCTGAGCTTTGAACCAGCTTTGCAAATTTAGCTGGGGATCCATGCCACGAGAGCGAGTGAACCCCTGAAAACTGGCCCTGCCCAGCCTACGGCGGTCCTGGCCCCTGGGGGACACGGCTGGAAATACCCAGTGCAGAACCACCCCGGCCTTTGTAAACGTTGGGTCACCACACTGGAACAGACCTTCTCACATGCTGTTTGCAGAAAGGTCACCTGAAGTTCCGCCAAGTAAGTTCCTGCCCCACTTGCTATTGGGACACGTCTTAGATGTCCTTTGGACAGAAGGGATGGTGTAGTTTTGACCCCGACTAGCAGCAGAACACCAAAAAAACTGCTGAAACCAGGACAAGAGGCTCTTTGTATAACAACGTCTGAGCTGTGGGCACTTCCTCCTGGGGCATTTCTTCACGTTGCCTGGTTGACTAAGCCTATTCCAGAAGCTAAGGAAGAACAGAAACTATCAGATGGCTTATCTCAGGCTTCTGAAGGTCAGAGAAATGGGTCTCCACAAAGTCCCAGAGAGTAACACTGGTACCATTCAGGCAGAAAACTTCTACCTCCTCACCTGCGTAACTTCAAGCCCCAACCCTTCTCTGCCCTTGGCTTTGGGAGGGTTTTTCCGAAGTTTATCATATGCTTGGATGTGCTTCTAGGCTATGAAAAAAGCTGTGGCTTGTGGTTTATTTTTACTGTCCACAGAGCTAAAAGCAGGATAATAACGTGAAGGGGAAAAGATGAGTTTTACACTAACCACATCTGTGTGAAGGAAATATGGAAGGCAAGAAATACTCACTGTGTCTACAGGCTGGGAGCCCAGCTACAGCTTGTGCCTCCCATGGCACGCAGCTGGAATGATGTTGATTCAGACACATCTTCCTTGCTTATAAATAGCACGGTGGGTTTTTTTCCCTTCAGTGCTCGTAAGTACATTACTCTGTTTGGCAGAGATAGGACCTGACCCTACGCTGTTACTAAAACTTGTCCTGTCTGTGGGCAACCACAAATCCCCTGGCACAAGGCTCCTGGGGCCTTCTGGGCTTGCCCACGCGTCATGGCTCTGAAACAGCAGGCTGGGCTGGGGGAGCAAAGGCGACCCCGTGGACAACTACATGTCAGCCACCTTCGGCTGCAGGACAATGTGCATCTGACTGCAGGACAACTTGTGTCTCATGAGTTAAAGCCCAAGGTGAGGCTCCTGCCCCTGCCCAGCCAACGCCGTGCAGCGCTGACAGACTGTGGAGCTTCAGTTTTGCTTTTCAAAGCCAGAACGGATTGCTTTGTTGCTTGCGCTGGCTCCTGCTTTCACATCTGCAGCCACGTCTGCTTCACCCAGGAGATGTTCCCCAGTGCTCCGGACTCCTACCAGGCCCACGATGCTTCTCACTCTTCATGGTCTTCAGTGTAACTCCAGCTCTGTACCCTCTGAGCGGCTCCTGAACACTCACCACGTGGATCACCCGGCCCTCTGTAAGAAGGGACGCTTGATGCCATCCCACCAGCTGAAGATATTCCTTCTCTGCTTTGGCAGTATTTTTCTTAAACCAGGTCTTCTCCTTCAAAGACTCAGTTCAGGCCAGAACAGTTCCACATCCCAGTGCTGCACAGACCACTGCTCCTGTCGGCTCCTGCCTCCCTTCCCGCACGACTGGCTTGTTCTAAAGGAGACCGGGCGGCCATGGCGGTTGAAGGCAGAAGGCAGGGTCACACCTTGCAACACTTCTGAAGCTCTTTGCCAACAGCCAGGCCACAGAGCTTACACATTGCTGGAAACTCAGCCCATTTCCAGTAACCACGTGGCTGTACATACAGGTTTGTTACTGGTGCTGCTTCCAACTCAGACCAGCTCAGGCTGGAGGATATCTTACTCTCAGACTGGAAAATCGGAACTAGGAGCCATCAGACCTACCCAGTGACAAACGGAGGATTTCAGGGAAGCCCTGGGCTCTGCAGGAGGTTTACCAGCAAAGAGGAAACAAATGGAAGAGTTCAATCCAGGAGACAGGAGAAGAACAGCTCAGATGCCACCCACAGCAGGAACCAGTCCGCGCTCCCATCGCCGCTGTGTTAGAGCCAAGATGAATTCACCTGCTGATCTCCAACCAGGAATTCAAAATGACCTATGAAACCCACGATGACCCTGAGGGGAAAGGAAGTACTCAAAGGGTTGTCAGGTTACACATCTTCGAGTTTCTAGCAGACCTCGTACTGTGAGTGAGTACACGTGTGTGTACGTACGTGTATATGTAAGGGCACAGCAAACAGCTGTTCACTTCTGCACCAATAAAGCTGTCCTAAGGAGAGGAAGATAATACAAAGTTATTTCCTCCAAAATAACTTCATCCAATGGGAGAAAAAAACCCACGTTTTCTTAACAAAGCACCAAAGAATAGGCACCAAGAATCCAGTCATCTTTAACTTAAACAGCATGTGGGTAGAAAAATAATCAGACCAAAAAAAAAAGCACCAACCAACAAAGATCACTGAGGCTGTTGCGTTACAGGAACTTAAAGACTATAAAAATATGGATAATTGTAAACAGAAAGACTAGGATGTTGTCAGTCCAAGTTGGCCGGATCTACCCTACTAAGTGTCTCGCGTGTATTCAAAAGTTTCAGAGAATCCTTTGAAATTGTTTATGGAAAGATGTAAACTACGTTCTGCCAGTTTTTAATTTACACATAAATATATGGCTTCAGAATTGTCTATATAATTCCTTATGCAGTCCCAGTTAAGAAAGCTATGTAAGCACATGCCTAGCTGTAACCAGAGGAGGAGCTCTGCCCAAGTCAGCTAACCGCGGTCTGGCATGTCCTTAAACACCTTCCTGAACCAGGGGCTGCGTTAGTGCCCAGGCTTGTGCAATGCCAAGGAGCATCACAGGATTGCTGAGTGTGAAAGGGATTTCTGATGCCTTGGGACTGTGTTCCTCCATCCTAAGTGTAACTCCCATTACTGTTCCCAAGCACTTTTACACAAGCGTAGAAGACTTAACCTGCTAACCTGGCCTAGGTGTTACGGTTTGTTTGGATTCAGTGAAACGCTGGAATGATATTGCACTAATTCTCTACCGTACCCTGTAAACCCAGCCGTCAAAGTGTTCAGATTAGCACTTATGAAACAATCTGTCATTTCCATTTATAGTAGGCTTTAGAATTTGGCATCTCTGCCGTAGCACCACTTTGATTTTTCCCCATTTTTAGTCTCGACGACATGGGCAATGCTATGATGTTGGTAACATCTCTATAAGAGAAAAATGTTGTTTGTGCCATATTCCCATTTTAGTTTATTTTCCTAAGAGTCTCTTTTTTCCTTTTCTCAGCAATCAGCTCCTGAATTCTTTGATTCCTTGTCCTTTCATAAGGTATCCTCCTCCGTGTAATGATGTTGTGCTGCGATACTTCGTTATCCAACCCATCGATTTTATAGGGAACATCCACCGCATTGATTTCTGGGTGCTCCTCGGTTGCGTTGGAAGGAGGTGCACGTGTTTTGGAAACCAGAGGAGGGCTGGTGGCAGACTGGGTGGTGGACACTCCCGGGGGAGGGCTGAGGGTCGTCAGGAGCTCCTCCTCAATGACATTATTCTTATTTACGTTAGAATCAGTTACATTGTCGTCCTCGGTTATGTTGCTGTACATATTACAGGACTTGCAGCACAGCTTATTGTAACCAGGGATTGAGCAGTAACGAGAGAGAACCTCCATGCGACAAAACATTGACTTGTCTCCTTGACAATGATCTTCTGAAAGAGAAAAAGGGAACAGATAAATAAAGAGCATCTTCACGTTAATCAGAAAAAGAAACACAGCTGAAGCTTTGGTGGTGGGTGGAGGGTTTGGTGGCTAAAGTAGGATGGGAAGCTGAGAAATAAGCCTTCTATAAGCGGAAGCAGGCTTAACGATAAACCTAAAACTCAACTCACTTCAAGGGATGCAAAAGCTGATCTGAACTCTTTGTACCAGCCCATCCATACTACAGCCTGTACCACTAATTTTCGGCTCCACATTCTGCAAGTGCTACCCTGAAGATCACACAGCCTCAATGATGTGCATTCCTGCCCGGGCTTAGAGTTCAAACCACACCGATATTGCTGTGTTGGTGCTAACATTAAGGGTCATTAAGGTTTATATGGAGAAATCTTTTTTCTTTTTTCCCCTCTCTTCATTCCTTTTAATGCTTTGCTGCAATCTAAGAGTGACTAACCACATCAGGGGTAATTTATATTTATCTGGACTGTTTCAAGAAATTCAAGTCTTATTCTGTGCAAACTGTGTAACTCTCAGAATAAATCTGTCTCCCATTGGGTTGATTTTTTTTGCCAGTTACCTCTATTCTGAAAACAGCAGCATTGCCACAACGTGTCCCTTGCACAAGAGAAAACTGGTGCATTTAGCATAAGGCTTTCCTCCTCCTCCTAGAAGGGAGCTGGTATTTTCAGAACAAACTCCAGTGCGATGGAGCTAAACCGCTCCATTCATGACTGGGAGACTCAGTAACAAGTCTTGATTTTTGTGTCCCTGACTGCAAGACTGTAATAAAAAAGACAGAACGCTAATGGATGGGTTTTAAGCTGTCGGGAGCTGTTATGACAATCTGCACTGTAACACAGGTGTTACGGCAGATCCCGATCTTTCTGAAACACCAGTGCCAAAACGTAGGCTGAGGTCTTAAAGGGAGCTGGTCAACCTGGTTTACTGAGAAACATTGACAGACGTCTACTCAGAAATTACTCAAGCCCTTGTGATTTCTGCTCAGAGGAGGCAGAGGACTGTATGAACTGGCAGTGGATGGATGGTGGAGGGCACCTTGGAGAGAAAGCTCCCTGTCCTGAGTCCTACACACACACTCCACAGCTCCTGTGTGTCCAGGTGGGAGCGATGGAGCCAGGAACTACTGGAAACTGCAGTGAAGGAAAAATCCCAACACACAGCCCATGCTGAAAAAAGAGGAGCCGGAGGGCTTGTAGGAGGGGAGAGGGTTGAGGAGAAAGGCAGACTGACCAACACTTGGCATAATCAGTAACTAAATATTTCCTCTGTGACCAGAGTGCTGAGACAGGGATGAAATCACTGCTGCCTCTCTCCCTGCTCTTACTACATCTCCACCTACGCTTACAGTAAAGGATGAGTAACTCCGCCTTTATTTAGATGGCAGACAGCATGCTCAAGTCAGTGTGTTACTGGAGCTACGAACACTGACTTGCCCTGTCAGCAACCTTACAGCAAAGGAGAGAGCCAGAGCAGGTTCAGAGACACCAACTGAACCCAAAGTGTAGGTGTCACCTCCTCACTCATCCTCAGTTCACAAAAGAGGGCATTAGAGGTGTTTAATTGGCAAACATAGCAGTCTAAAATAAACTAATAACTTGCCGCTGCTTTAAGATGCTCGTGCTGGTCGAGGAAGGTGGAAACACCTGCCTTGCATTGGATTTAAGCCCCAATTTGTTGCAGAAAAGCAAAATTTTGGTTCCTGTTTTCAAACGTGTCAATTCATTTTCATATTTTACAAGTGCTAAACTGAGATGCTGCAGGAAATAAAGAACAACTCCCTCCTTAAGAACCTAAGAATAGTCTCTTGCTTTTGGAGACATTTTCAAAGCAGTCTTTAAGAGCTGGAACAGTTTGTATCTGCATGCACAACTCTACACAAAGGACTGCATGTGCCTGTACATTTTTTTAATATATTTTTTTACATACCAGGTAGAGTCCCCTTTGAACATTTTGCCTTGTGTTGCATGACCTTAACACTAGCTTCTTGAAATGGCTTGCAAAATAAAAGCCAACAGGTATAACACATAAATGCAGTTTCAACAAGGCAGATCTGCTCTTGGCTTTGTAAGAATAACTAAAAGCACCTTTAGAAAAATGCCTTTTTCTCCTACCAAAAATATGTAATGTCAAGCTTAAAAATACATGAAAATAAAACTGCATTATGTAATATGGTTAGTGACATCTGATGAGTTATAAAAACAAACTCTGGAACTTATGAATGTCAGAATGAAATTTTTATCCTCTATCCAAACCAAAATATCCAGATTTGCTGAACTTTTATTTATTTTTACTTGCAGTATGCATGACAGACTGGAAGTATATCTTCAAAACATCAGTAAGAAAAAAATAAATCAGTTTCACAGTCACTTTGGTACACATTAGTCTCATAAAAAAATATTGAAAAGCAAACTGAATTGGCACATCTTTAATATTATGTTAAATACATACAAAACACTAATAAAATATCCCTGATAAACCAAAGTGCATATAGACATAGTGCACAATGCCCAGATACCTTATTGCACCATTCTCTATAGCCACCCATCTCTTGAAACATCACTAAACATTGTCTATTTAAAGGTAACAGTCATGAATATATTAATACAGTTAAACACCAATTATTTTACATAACAGTATTCAGTGCCAGATATGTGTCTTTGTTTTTTCACCTTGTCATGTCATTGTTAACATGTCTCAGGAAATTATCATATTAACAGCAAAATTTAAATATGTGATCACATGATAATGACAAGTTTGAAGTGCTACACTGTTGAAGACCCAAAGATTCAAAAATGCCACTTTTCCAAAGAATATGATCAATGCAATAAGGTAGTAATTTGCTCCAAGACTGCGGTTTTAAAGTCGATACACTTCTACTATTGGTACTGACTGTCACAAACAGGTTTATGACTCGTGAATTCCAAATCTTCAACACAAACACGGAAGGTGAAGCAAGAATGCCAGTTAAATTTCAGTAAGTCAGGTCACAATCCTGCCTTGATGAAGATGTGGATATGCACTGTGCAAATTAACCTCGGATTAAATTTACTGCCTCCCCATAGTTATCCTGCAAGTGAAAACACTGCATACGAAGATCAAGGTACCAGTGTACTGTTTATATTTTAAAGCTGGATCTGGTAAATTAATGCCATTTACATTTCAACATTAAGGCATTTTTCTAAAATTCTTCTTCTAAGCAAAAAAAAAAAAGCAATAAAAATTGAGGTAATTCTGTCGTAGTTCACACTGTTATGTTTGCCAGTTGACACATCTATAGAGCAAACACGCACACGCACACACACAGCCGCACCAGTCAAGTCAGACATGCACATGGTGAAAAAAGACCAAAGATGGAATGAGTATAAACAGCTCCGTGCCGAGCAGCTGGAGACATCGTAGTCAATGAAAACATCCTATTGCCTCCGCCAGGTTAAGAAAAACGCCACCACCCAACCGGCAACATGGACCGTGCCTGTTCTGCTTCGGGTTTGATTCTCAAGTACGCAAAACTGGCAAAAATTGTGTGCGGGAAAAACGGATGCGGCTTTTCTCAAAAAAGAATATTTCAAACCACCACCAGGAGTTTGGCGAGAGCGGACAGCATCGCAGCAGCACAGAAAATACCAACAGAAACCAAGCTGCCGCTTCCCAGTGAGCCCTCCGGGGTTTACAAACATAAATGTGAGGGTCAGGAATAAAAAAGAGCAGCGAGGGTGAGTAAAGCAATGGCACCGCAAAGGAAAATGGAATGAGTAAATTCTTTCACTCATCAGACTACCCTGTTGGCGAACTGAAACTAGAGAGTTATGAGATTCAGGGGTTTTAGATAAAGGAGAACTTTAGCACTACAAGGTGTCATTATTGTGATGTGATCACATTCACAATAAGTTCTCAGTTTTGCTATCAAACCGAACATCATGAACCAGTAAGAGCCTTTTTTCACCATCACCAAGCAACAAGCAAACCGATCCCAGCTCCCTTTCAGAGGACCGCAACATACCGTGGAGATCCACCTCCACACACCCACCACTTCAGACCTCCACCACCAGCGCTACGCAAGCTCCAGAGAAGAAAGACACCCAGCACCAAGTGCCTGGTGTGAAAAAAAGATTCAGCCCAAGATTTAAACTTGGCAAAGTCAAGGGAACTTTCCGCATAAAGAGAAGAAGAGAGCAAAAGGCAAAGTCCACATTCGATGTGGCATGCATTTAAGGGCAAAGGCAGAGTTATAAATGGGTCTTTTACTTGAAGAGATTTTCTGGATGGGGTAGTCTGGATCAGGTCTTGACAGCCATTGTATCATGTAGGTTTTCTTTGAAGGATCAGAAACGTTTCCTTGAATAGAAGGAAAAAAAAAAGATGTAACACACTATATGGTAGCATTAAGTAGTCAACCTCTCAGAAGTGGATACGCTGCGAGAGTGAGTGGGCTCCGATGGCGAAGGAGCCCAGGGAAGGATTACGATCAGGCTCTGCAGTTTGGGGTAGAGGGTGCTGGTTTGCCCAGCGCTTGACAGCCACCGCCGAAGCCAGCCTGAAGGGCAGTTCTCCAGCAGCACTTCTCCCAGCAGCGTTACGTGTGTCCTAAGACACATCCAGCCTAGTTTAGTTGTGCTGCCTCTTTAAATTTTTTGTATTGGAGACCATAATTGACAGCTTGGTTCTAATTAATTAGGAATCAAAAGCTACCATGAGAAATACATCAGGAATAAAAGAAAACCAGGAATTAATAATGGGAATATGTAACATGATCTCACAAATATCATTTGCAAACAGCTGAAAAGCTAACAGGGATAAAGGCATCAGTGTCCTGGATTAAGTAGGAACAAATTTATTATAGCTTAAAAAATGGAGTTAGATAACCCTTGAAGATAACTTGTGCTTGACAGAATGGAAAAGAAACCTGGAACTGGAGATGGGGAAAGCAAAGAGGCATCTTTGGACACGATGCCCTTGATTAGCCACCACCCAGCAGCCTCTTGCCAAGCCCAGCAGGTCTCGGGGGTGCAGGGCTGGGCTCAGGCAGTGCTTCCCACCCAGGGGAGCTGTCATCCGCTGGCCAGACCCAGCCATCACCCCTGTGCTGAGCTCTGCCAGCCCCTCCCACTGTCCTGGGGCGACTGGTGCTCCTCACCATGAGGAGAGAATAACCATGTGCCCAAGAAGCCCATCGGCCACACAACAGCTCTGCATTTGGAAAATCTGCTCAAAACCAGGGCTACAGAGAACCACCATCCCAGGCAGATGTAGCACACAGGTATAAATTCGATGAAGGCATTTCAAATTACAATCAACATGATTTTTTGTTTTTTCAGCAAGTAATACATGCTAGAGAAGACGAGCACTTACTTGGACATGGAGGTAGTCTGCAAACCCTTACGGTCTCTGGTTTATTTTCTTTACAAAAGCCGACAACGTTGTCCCTGGTCCGGCACAGGACCGGGCGATCCTGCGTGCCGTTGCCACAGCTGACAGAGCACTGCAAGGAGTTGCACTGGTTAGACCCCCAGCCACCCTTCGGAAACCACGCATTAGAAATTAGTTATTAAATTCTAAACTGCTGCCCTTGATTTGAGCCAACGTGGTACGTTATTTGAACCATCGCAGTACCTACAGTAACTAAGCAAAAGGGAGAACCACTGCTTTCTGTGGTACACCAGTAATTGTGAAACACTCCAAGAAAGAGCTTATGGTCCCAGTAATAGAGAAACAACTCTAGATGTGAGGCATCTACTTACAGCGTGCACCAGGGATGGCATTGCCTGTATCACCTATTCAACCCCATGAGGATAAAAATTGTTAGCGCTTATTTGCATGGCACAGTTCAAAAATAAAGTGTTGTATCTCCAAATGCAGCCACGTTTTTAAAACAATTTAATGAAGAAATGCTGAGAAGAACTGCCAGGATGCCGTGTACCAAAATTATAAGAATAACTTAATGTTGCAATATTCTACTCACATTTCTTGCCTTTTGATGACTGCAAAGGTTTGCAAATATTAATAGGTGGAGCTACTTATTGCTACAGTAAGTACATGAGCAAGAAATAGTCTGCGCGCAGTGGCACTGTGTTTCTTCCTCACACAGCGAGCCAAAGAGCCAGGGGCGGAAAGCACAAAATGCCCCCAACTCCTGACACTTGTTATGGCAGGTAACAATCCTGTTCTGCCCACAGGAACAGCAAACAAAAACAGTTCATAAATACGTGCTTTGTAGTTCCATAGTAAACTAGGTGGAAAACACTGTCGTTTGGGTTAGAGACAGACCCTTATGGGGCTAAGCAGCTGAATCTGCTGAAGGCCTTTACGCTGAAGATGCTCAGACCTTTGAACCTCCACAAGTGTTGCTGCCCAACTTCCTCAGGTGCCCTTAATCACAGTGTCTGAAGACTTTAAAGTCTTTTTTACTTGAAGGAAAATAAAACAATGATAAAATAATTAATGGCCCTTCTCTCAGCTTAAGTCAACAGGTAAATGACTGCGAGCAGAAGTCAGTTTTCCTGATGCTGATCTCTTATATGTGTGCCTCAGGGGTCTGGATCACCAGCATCGCTGCAGGATGGCTTCACTGGCTGTTTCTCTACCACCACCTCTCCATCCAACTCACCTTCTATGGCACTAGTAGCAGTGGAAGCAATGCACCCTCTGTGCAGGTGTTGGTTTATTGCATCAATGCATTTGAGCAGAAAGCACAGAACAAATGCCAAGATTTTCTCCCCTGCATTGTAAGAAGTTAGTTGCTCAAGAGCTCCAGGAGGAGACTGACCTGTGACCAGGGTCCGATTCTCCACTGCGCTGGGCAAAGCTCCCGGTTGCAAGGCCTCCTGCCTTCGGGACGGTCGTTGTTGCAGTACTTGGTGTGAACAGACCGATTTGTATTATCGTGGAGGGGCTGGATACATCGGACAGATCGTACTTGGTAGCCTGTCTTCCCACAGCTTTTGCTGCAAGGCTCCCATTCTCCTGTGACCCATCTGGGTTAGCGAAAAGAGAAAAAGTCGAGTAAAATTCTCTCTCTCAGACTAGGTGAGTTCAAACTGTTGAACTGTAACTCTTAAACACACAGGCTTAACAGGATGTTAATACTAGTTCTGATATGGAAAAAGAAGAGATGAAAAACCGTAAGCAGTCATGGCAAGGGTTATTTGACAGTGTCCCTGAAAAATCAGTAATAAGACCCAGATCTTTAAAAATTACTCTTTCTCATTATCTCTGAGATAAGCATTAGTCTTACTTTGCTTCATTGGTTTTGATTTGAAGCTGGCCCTTCCAAGACTGCACATAAAAATCTGGCAGTTTTTATGTCAAAAAGCAGCCACCCAAGGGTGCTGCTGAGCTTCCCCGGTCTCGGCGCATGAGCTGTGCCTTGTCTCATAATGCAGGGAGACCTGAGCATGCACCAGCTGTTCCCACAGGATTAAATCCAACCCATCTGGGCTGGAAATGCAGCTCCAGCCTGGCCCATATCTGGGTACTCCATGGATCACATCCCTGAAGACTAGAAGGTCCGAGTTCATAATGTGTAAATTAATTTGGCCACTGAAAAACATCACCTACGGTTGTAATGCGGTGTTGAAAACTTTGCTGATCATCTAAACTGGCTAAAGAGTGACAGCTACAAATTGTAAGGAATTTAGAAAAGAGCAACAAGGACAGACAGGACCAGAGGAAATTTATGTAGACTACTGAAAGCTCAGTTATAATCAAGTAAGTGAAGACATACAGCAGTCCATAAATATTTACAGAATGCAGAGATCTGCAAGAAGGAAATATTGCTCAATGTAAACAGTATTCATGGGATAAACTTAACCACTGAGTTAAACAAAAAGTAAAGTGGCAATTTCATCCAACTTTCTCTTTGTAGTCTATTGAAATGATACAGCTGTGGAGGACGGCAAGCGCTGCGGAGCACAAAGCCACAAATCCTAAGGTGATTTCTGAGACAACGATGATTTTTTTTCCCAGCAGTGAAGAAGCAGCAAATTAGTGTAGGGGGTGTTGCAGAGCTTCATAGAATCTCTTAAATAATTGCCTCTCCTACGTACAACTGCAAAATGCTCCTATGCCTTTCTATGGAAACAGAGGTGACCGAAACATTCAGGAATCCAAGTACAATTTAGGATCCCTACTGAGTCTTTGTGATACCTGGGTCCAATTATATTTGCAGCTGAAAGAAGAATACAGTCCTTTCCAGAGACCCTGAGATATGGTTAGATCATTACTTCAGTTTTCCAATAAATAAATGTTAAACCCTGACCCATGCTGAGTTTATGGGGCACAGACTCTTCACTTTTCTCTCTTTCACATCTTTTTTGAAAGGAAGTTAGGAAATATTGTCTGGTATGTTCTACTTATTTGCTGTGCCTCCTGGAATCTAGACTTGGTTCCCAGAGATAGAGCTGGGATCAACATCTCCTTTCTTGTTGCAGTAGCAACACAAGGAATATGAGAGTCCTGCATGCGGCAGGTGTAACCTGCTGCCCGTCAAAAAAGCACCTGTAAAATGCCAATTAAAATATTCATAGCACTTTACTATGTATAGCAAAGATGAAGGTACAACAGTCCTACCATGCTGTACGAGGGCAGCCAGAGAAATCTAACAGGCCAAATATTTCTTCCTGTGTTTAAAGCTCCAAGAACATGCTGTGAACTTGAGGAAGATTTGGATTTGAGAGGCTGTATGACATTGATTTTCTTATGTAGCACTCTGTAAATTTGTTCTTACATGGTTAATTCACACTGTGTAAAATCAACTGGTATAAATTGAATTTATGTCTATTTTTTATTACCTCAAGATGGCCTGAACACAAATGTCTGGATCAAGACAGCACTTCTTCTCTAATCCAACTTATTTCAGAAATAATAGGAACCAGCAGTCCCAGAAACAGTACTTCTACAAGAAGAATATAGCATCACATCCTCACAGTCCTGGCTCTCTGCAATGATGCATGAAGGCCAAGCTCAAGTCACCTTCTTCCAGCTGACAAGTGCTAGCTGGGGACAACCCCTACAGCGGCTGCTGCCGGGCAGGGCTGCTGGGCAGCGATGCTTACATGGGCTGGGAGCACTCCTGGAGGTTGCACACCCTGCGAATAGGCTTCGGCTTTTGGATCAATTCGCAGTAACTCCGATGAACCATCTTGTGGTCTGTCTTCCTCCGGCAGCCGTATTTTGTGAACTGGTAGCCTGAAGAAAGACACTCCTTTTATTTTCAGTACTGGTAGGTCTTACACAGGACTCAGTGTCAAACTGCACGTACACTGCCAAAGGCTGCAGCTGGAACTACAGGTGAACACACTACAAAAGGAACTGTAAATTGCACTGAACAAACACTTATTCATGTCGACGTAGCACCCAGAATTGCTCATCCCCTTTATTTTTCACTACAGACTATAATGAGAAAAACAACATCTAGCATTTCAAAAACGTTCTGCAAACCTGCCCAGCCACATCCTGGCACTGTGACCTGACCATCGGTCTGGTGAACAGCATCGGGGCATATATACACCTGGCCCCAAAAGCAGGGGTCTTCACACCGCAACGCCCACGTCACAGGATGTAGATGCACTAAGGGCTGCACCGGGGCACCCTGAGGTTTGGCACTGGCATGTCTCAGAGACCCTCATCCAAATCTTGCACATTTGTACTATCAATTTTCTAAACCTAGATCAGAAATAAGTCACCCCAGATCTGCCCCCCAAAACCATTTTAGTCAGATTTTTAACTCCATTCGCTATTTATTTCTCTATTTCTTAACTTAAATAAAACCCTCCCATTCTCCTGGTCTCCCTAATGGCAATGAACTCCACAGATGGTGTTCATTCTTTCCATTTTCTCTTAGTCAGTTTAGAATGTTTTGGGGTTTTGTTTTTACCTCCTCCACAAGGTTTTGAACACTGGGACCATTTCTTCAAAGCCCATTCATACGACACCGAGTCCTCTTCCAAAACATTATTGTTATCTACATTCAAGGAATCTTCATGGATCATGTACTTGTAAGTCAAAGATATCTTGGCACCACCGTGAGGGATCACCTAGTAAGCAAAACAGATGTAGGGAAAGAAGATCTGAAAGACTGATATCAGAAGCTATGTGAGACGATGTGAAATAGCAAACATCATGGCTCAAGATATAAAAACATCCCCAGAGGGATTTAAACCTTTTAGCTGCACTCAACACTTTTTTTTTTCCCTGATGAAAAAGTATCTCTATCCTTATGACACAGACTTTCTGAACTGCGTATTAAGACCGACTGTTGCTGGTTTAGACTGATTTTTCTTGCCAGCATTGGACTGACTTCACAATACTAAATTCTTTCCATATCCCATCATAAAGGAAGGAAATGTTGTACTAAAATGATAATGGATAGTTCCACTAAAGACAAGACAAATTCAAACGCACAGATAACTGAAAGCAGTGAAGAAAATTATTTATATTTCTGAAAAACACAAATATTCTTATGATAATCCTGGGAATTCTGTGAAGCTTGTTATTTAATCCTGACAGAAATATAAACTATTTAAAAAGAGTTTTTGCTATCACACTGCACTAAGACAAATGCGAGAAAATGGAACTCAGTGTGAATAAAGTGCAAAATATTGGTCCTTTGGAAACATAATATTTATTCCTCCTTCAGCAGTCAGCTGGTGTAGATCAACGCGTTACAGCTGCTTTCAGGGGATTCTGAATCAACCTGCCCTTACTCGTTGTAGTCTATTGTTTGCTGGTTTGCAATGAAAAAAATACAGTCGGGTGGGTTTAGGAATTGCAGAACTGGCTGTGCTCTGCCAAAAGGAGCCTGGAAGCACAAGAATCCTGCATCTGCCTTTCCAGGATACATTTTCAAAACATGGACGGGAGGAGGAGCTATTAGATCTATCTGATCAAAAGCATTTTGACCTTTTTCTAACTAAGGCTCATATGCCAGATATGATAAGTAAGCTGGAGAGTCTTTACACAGGGGCCATTCACTAGGCTGTCCCCAGGAAATAATCAAGAGGGCTGGTTGCTCAACACATAACCCTGAGTTATAACAGCTCTTGTACAGAGCAATGAATTAGGAGAAAGGAATTAAAATCTTCTATTTTATTATAATTGAAGCAGATGTCTTCCTGTAACTCACAGGAGGAATTTAAAATATATTCTAACACATTACGGCTCTGTAACCCAGACACTGTTCTGTGGAAGATGGTTTTCATTTGACTTACCAGAATAACTATCCCATTACGCAGCGGCCCCATGGTCTGCACGGTTTCTCTATCATCGTCGTTCCGATATTCCCACTCCACACCCATGTCAATAAATACTTTAGAGTCTGGCACGTAATTGTCTTCGCTTAGAATGAATCTCCCTGTTTCACGATTTTTAATTGCTAGGAAAAAGAAAAGAAAAGTGAATACGAGAGGTTCGCTTCTCATCTCCCGTTCTGTTCTGCTCTTGTACCAGCAGAAGCGGCAGAAAAGGCCAGTCTGTGTTTTCCCTCTGTTCTCTCACAGGTTTAGAAAGACTTTTTCAGGTGTTTCACTGAACTGCCAACGCTTTCCTGGTCAGCTCCAGACACATCAATCATTCTTTTTTTTTTTTCCTTTTTCAAAGCCTGCCTTGCCAGAGAAACGAGGCCAGCGCGATGGCACCGCGTGTGTCCGTCTGCCTGCTCCCGACTAACAACTTCTGAACCCACTGGCCAAATCCGAGCCAATTTGACAGCCAGCGGGGGTCCCATGGCCACTCAGCTCTGCCACATGCTGTAAGGCAGCTCAGGGGGCTGGTACTGCTCCATGAGAGAAAGGCTACGGGGCTGACCCCCAGCGGGTCCCCACAGCGAGAGACAGACCCTAGAAACTGTTAATTCTCCGTCTCAAGTCCAGCCCTGACACCCACACAGCCCGGCTGGAGTTCCTGTTGCTCCGCAGGCACCTGCCATCACACACAGCGGACGGTTCCTCTGGCTCAGACATCACCAGCGCCTGTTCTTCAGGTGGAGAGACTTCAGCCACCTTTCTTTAGGACTCTTGGTCTTCCGAGATGGAAAATTTCCTCTCCTCGTTAGAAGAGGTAGGGATGTTTGTTATTTAACACCGGATTTTAACTCCCTTCTCTCTCCAGCAGCTACATGAGCATCCTGCTCCCTCATCACTGTTCCTGTCCCCAGGAGGGTGTCCTCACCCCAGACCGACAGAAGACCCTTGTCAGAGTGACGGCTCTGCTGACCCACGGGCCAGGCTGCACCGAGCGTTGGCTGGTGAGAAGCTGGGATGACTGGTGATACAATTACAATTGTAACTGGTGATATAATTACAATTATAAGAAAAAAATCATTCGCCGTGAATCTCCTTCCAATTAATAACAGCCTACTAGACCCTGCTTCGCATTGATTACAGGGCACACCGAGGAGCAGATTTCAATTACTGCTTAAGCTGCGGGATTGATTGGGCAGCCCGGCATCAATGCTGTCAGCAACGGGGCAGAATCTGAAACGGATTTGGATGTAGCTGGGAAATGACTGAGCACGTTCTGAGAGATGCACATGAAGATAATGCATTGCACCCCGTAATGTCATTCAGCTTCTCTTCCAGCAGCTTTCACACCAGCACATGCCAACGCAGGGATCTTCTGGCTAGGACACCAGGGAACACATCACAGGGAAATCAAATGGCCAAACAAATTTAACATACTTAAAGGAGGTACATGATGTGGGAGGATAATGGGTAAACAAATGCATAAACATTGTGAGGCCCCGGAGTCAAAAATAAACAGCAGAAAAAATGTTCAGACTGAAAATTTTCCTACTTGTTACTCACCGAGATTATGGCTGGTGGCGTCTGTTTCCTGTATAAGTAAATGTCTCGCACCAACAGGAATTTCAAACATCTTAATGTGCCCTTTATTGCAGCATTTGAAAAGATAGCAACTGGTTAGTATGCCACAAACAGGAAGAGTCTGTCTCAGGTTTTTAAACAAATCTTATTTTCCAAAAGCAGGGTGTATTACAGCGAGCTGAACCTAACCCAGCGTTATTCCCACCCCTACTTCTGCGCCAGGTGATGGAACATAACAGGGACAAAGGGCTTTGGGTCAGAAGAAAAATGCCTTAAGTACCATCAACAGGCTTTGTTTCAGACTGAAAAGGGCTTTTAGTGCCATATGCATCCAGAGAGAGACCATGCAAGCTCCTGTCTGACAGTGACTGATGACGACACATTATTGCAGCACTCCAGTGACTTGGACGGAGCAGCTGAGCGACCTCAGCAGCACAGATCAGCCCACAGCTCTCCAACACGGAGCACTGAAGCCCTGCTCTGTACATGCACAGGACCTGGTATGAGCAGACTTAACTAACCACTGGACTAAAGTCTTATTTTAAAATTCTAGACACACCTCAAAGTAAAGTCCAGAGAGTTTACTGGAATTAGTGATGCTGTAAATGACTTGTGGTTGCTCTGGTACTTTCCATGAAACAGAAAAGATCAAATAAAAATACCCTGAATTCCCCAGGACAAAGCACACTGAATGCACTGACCTTGTTTCTTTGGTACTCTTGAAAAAGTTCCTTTCACCACTTTGCAGTGGGAATTATCTCCTCCGCAAACACCACACTTATCTTCCTGCTTCGTGGAACCTATGACCCTGTCGCACCCAACTTTCTGTGCACAAGAGAGAAAACCACTCACTCTTACTTATCCACGCTTCAACTCAAACGAGCCTTCACTTCAGACAGCAAAACCCAGACTCCTCCTTCAGCAAAAAACTCCAGTTTTTTTAGTAGTATTTTCCTGGAAGATCAACATCTAAACAGATTTCAATACTTCCAGTTCCTATAATAGCTGTCAGTCAGGTGATTATATTTTTATATAATGCTCCACAGTGGTCTTCTTACTGAAGGAAAGCAGCACGGTTAAGGAAAAGCTCTTAAGCCTCAGCTTATCTTAAAGCAGATGCTTAAATTCCAGGAGAATCAAAGCATCTGTGCGAGGATAAGCACCTCCACCAGTGATTCGCTAAGTCAGAGCCTCTAATTCTGTTGAAAGATGACCTGCAGCAGAGCCCAACTTAGAGGAACTGTCATTGATTTTCTAAAAATAGCACGATCAAATACAGGGAGAATGGACATCAGCTGCGTCTTCACACCGCTTTCCTTGAAAGCTGCTGCATGTTCCTATTTCATTGTACATTCCACCCCAACTAAACCTCAGCAGGAAAAGCTTTCATTGAAAGCTAATTGTAAGAGTTCATCTTAAAATACTGCATTCAATATGACTTGTGTAGGTAGGTGCAGTTGGAACTGAGTCACGTGCAATGTGATGGCAGCTGTGAATATCACACATCATATTGTGACAATAATCCCAATGAAATCTCCTCCTTGCCCAGAGCATTATTATACTTACTTAAATAGCTATTCTTGGAGAGAAACACTCAAGCTACCATTTTAATTGTTTTCACAATCCTAAGCTCTGAACCAAGCCATCGGAACCTTACCAAGCAGTCTCCCCGCACACAGATGCTGTAAGCGTCTTTGTAGGAGCAGCGGGTCCCATCGTGTACCATCCTTTTCATATACACCACATCCCCCGTTTCCTTTGATTCGCAGTACAGGTGGCACCTTTCCTTAGCTGGAAAATAAAATCACCCAAATTGTGCATGTTCAGCTCTCACAGTTTAGTTGCTGACTTTGTGAACAGAACTTCCAACAGTGTTAGCAATCTCTTCTTCCCTGCATACATCACAGAACACAGTCTGGTACCCCATAAATCATCCCTGCCTATCCCCTTTCAAAGGCCGTGTGATGATTTGGGAACTGCTGAATCATAAAGCATCCATGTGTCACCATTAGGAGACAGTCTTAAAAATAACATCATTTACTTTGATGGGGGGTTTCTATTTAATCCTTTGCTGGATGATGAAGCTAGCAGAGGTTTCCACAGTCTGCTACGGGACTATTTGCGAGAGATGCAGATTTCTGCATCAGTTTCTCCTGAACTGCACTTAAACCTGACAAAAGCAAAAGTCATTTTGCCACTAAAAGCAGCTGTTTGGCACTGAGTGAATCCCACATCCAAAATGTCTTCAGAAGACAGCTGGGCCATACTGTTAACCGAACAGTTAACTGAATTAACTGAAGTTAATTCTCCCTTGTTGTTGTATTTGTATTTATGATAGTTTAAATCATTAAACAACATGAGATGTTAAGGAGATTCAGAAAAAAACCATTTTTTTTACTGCTAACAGATGCACCACAGCCAGACAAGTGTACTTCTTTCTCCTAACCTGTTTCAAAGGGTTCAGAACAAAAAAAACAAACCCTGAAGTGACTAATCAGTGGCTGAATAGAGTTGTAGTCCGCCAGTGTATTTCATTTTATCCACATCTCTCGCTATCCCCAGCCCCATAATAGGATTCACCCTGCTTTCCTTGGCAGCGAGGAGCAGATGGCCTTTCTGCTAGATGAAACAAATACACATTCTGCTATTTTAACATCATTAAAATTTGAGATACTTTTCCCACCATTTAAAACAATAACGACCTTTCCGTATAGCAGTTCAATTAAAATAAATCTTCACAGGCCCTTAGCGTTCTTCCCCTGCACAGTTCCATGGCCTCTGCCCTCTTTTAATGAAGTCCTTGTTATTGCTGCTGATGTCCCCATGGCCACTGGGTATTGGTACATCACAGACCTTTGCTACTGCTCCTGCACAGCGCAGAGATGTCACGCTAAAAACGTAGAGTCTAGACTATTGAAACAGGTACTTTACTTTTCTTGTGGAGATTTTTAATAGGGGATTATTAAGATCATAATAATCACAGATTTAATGAATGTACACATATTAGAACATTAAACTATGCACTAGACCTAGACGTGCACACACACACACACACCCTGTATGTGTACCCACACCCACCCACCGTACAGATTAAACAATATCAGAAGGTGTGACCGGGTGCCAGCAGGTCTGTACAAGGGCTTTATTTTAGAGAGGGTCCTCTTCCCATTGCCCCATGGGAACGGTAAATGTGCAAGTGCCGTTAAATTGGACCCAGTTAATTGCAAACAATTATTTTCTTTCTGTTCACTGGTGTTGGGCATAGTAGAGGTGCAGGAGCAGGGCGTGACCATGTGCCTGTCCGTTCCCTGCTCCCATGTCTCTCCTTTCCATTTTCCTGAGGCTGGGAGCTCACAGCCCATGTCACTGCACCCTGCCCGGGCAGATGCACAGCACCGGGGTATGTGAGCCCAGCGGGGCGGGGAGATGGGGTGCTCTGGGGCCCTGGAACAGGAGACAGCCCATGGCACAGCACGGCACCGGGGTGCTCAAGCACAGGTTGGGGTGTACCCAGCTCGATGGCTTTTCTCCAGGCGGGGGATGAGACGCTCCTCCCTGTCCCCATCCCAGACACAATGGGTCAGACACGTCCAGCTGAGCTGTGTGTGAGGAGTACTACTGAACCATTATCTGCACAAAGTATGTCACTGATAACGCCTTATCTTTACAAAGAGAGTTTAAAATACATCAGAGTTCAAGTGTAAGCCATCCTCTAGCCTTGTTTTCGCACAAAAGCTGTTCCCTCTGACAACCCTGCACAGCTAACTGGAACTCTCCCAAACTGGGCTGCAGCTATACCACAGTTATACTGGAAACCAGTGCTCAGACATCACTGAGCTGGTTCCTGACCCAGAAGCCATTGAATTTAATAGAAGAACATCTGATTAGTTTTAATGGTCTTTGCAGCAGGCTGCTCCAAAATGTAAAG
>WKFP01014840.1:887153-933234 GCA_011057875.1 Pterocles orientalis | reverse complement strand
TGTGATGATTTGGGAACTGCTGAATCATAAAGCATCCATGTGTCACCATTAGGAGACAGTCTTAAAAATAACATCATTTACTTTGATGGGGGGTTTCTATTTAATCCTTTGCTGGATGATGAAGCTGGCAGAGGTTTCCACAGTCTGCTACGTGACTATTTGCAAGAGATGCAGGTTTCTGCATCAGTTTCTCCTGAACTGCACTTAAATCTGAAAAAAAGCAAAAGTCATTTTGCCATTAAAAGCAGCTGTTTGGCACTGAGTGAATCCCACATCCAAAATGTCTTCAGAAGACAGCTGGGCCATATTGTTAACTGAACAGTTAACTGAATTAACTGAAGTTAATTCTCCCTTGTTGTTGTATTTGTATTTATGATAGTTTAAATCATTAAACAACATGAGATGTTAAGAAGATTCAGAAAAAAAACATTTTTTTTTTACTGCTAACAGATGCACCAACAGCCAGACAAGTGTACTTCTTTCTCCTAACCTGTTTCAAAGGGTTCAGAACAAAAAAAAAACCCCGAAGTGACTAATCAGTGGCTGAATAGAGTTGTAGTCCGCCAGTGTATTTCATTTTATCCACATCTCTCGCTATCCCCAGCCCCATAATAGGATTCACCCTGCTTTCCTTGGCAGCGAGGAGCAGATGGCCTTTCTGCTAGATGAAACAAATACACATTCTGCTATTTTAACATCATTAAAATTTGAGATACTTTTCCCACCATTTAAAACAATAACGACCTTTCCGTATAGCAGTTCAATTAAAATAAATCTTCACAGGCCCTTAGCGTTCTTCCCCTGCACAGTTCCATGGCCTCTGCCCTCTTTTAATGAAGTCCTTGTTATTGCTGCTGATGTCCCCATGGCCACCGGGTATTGGTACATCACAGACCTTTGCTACTGCTCCCGCACAGCGCAGAGATGTCACGCTAAAAACGTAGAGTCTAGACTATTGAAACAGGCACTTTACTTTTCTTGTGGAGGTTTTTAATAGGGGATTATTAAGATCATAATAATCACAGATTTAATGAATGTACATATATTAGAACATTAAACTATGCACTAGACCTAGACGTGCACACACACACACACCCCCCCTGTATGTGTACCCACACCCACCCACCGTACAGATTAAACAATATCAGAAGGTCTGACCGCGTGCCAGCAGCTCTGTACAAGGGCTTTATTTTAGAGAGGGTCCTCTTCCCACTGCCCCATGGGAACGGTAAATGTGCAAGTGCCGTTAAATTGGACCCAGTTAATTGCAAACAATTATTTTCTTTCTGTTCACTGGTGTTGGGCATAGTAGAGGTGCAGGAGCAGGGACGTGACCATGTGCCTGTCCGTTCCTTGCTCCCATGTGTCTCCTTTTCATTATCCTGAGGCTGGGAGCTCACAGCCCATGTCACTGGACCCTGCCCAGGCAGATGCACAGCACTGGGAGGGGAGATGGGGTGCTCTGGGACCCTGGAGCAGGAGACAGCCCATGGCACAGCATGGCACCGGGGTGCTCAAGCACAGGTTGGGGTGTACCCAGCTCGATGGCTTTTCTCCAGGCGGGGGATGAGACGCTCCTCCCTGTCCCCATCCCAGACACAATGGGTCAGACACGTCCAGCTGAGCTGTGTGTGAGGTGTACTATTGGGCCATTATCTGCACAAAGTATGTCACTGATAATGCCTTATCTCTACAAAGAGAGTTTAAAATACATCAGAGTTCAAGTGTAAGCCACTCTCTAGCCTTGTTTTCGCACAAAAGCTGTTCCCTCTGACAACCCTGCACAGCTAACTGGAACTCTCCCAAACTGGGCTGCAGCTATACCATGGTTATACTGGAAACCAGTGCTCAGACATCACTGAGCTGGTTCCTGACCCAGAAGCCATTGAATTTAATAGAAGAACATCTGATTAGTTTTAATGGTCTTTGCAGCAGGCTGCTCCAAAATGTAAAGCAGAAGCAAAGGTCCGCGGGCCACAGCGTTCGTCCCCTCTCCCCGTGCCAGCAAAGCTATTTCATGAGACGAAGCTGTGGGGCTGTGCCTGCGCCTCTGAAAAATCCCAGATTGCACAAGATGGCATGAGAAGAATGAGGGAACCCTGAGAACTGTCTGAGAAGAAACTCAGGCAAATTAATTACAAGGAATTTGCTATGAACTTCTGGCAGAGCATCCTCTCGCTGGAATGCAGAATGGTTCACCCAAAGTGACCCTTCCCCTCCCAGAGCCGGGAGCACAGCTCGGGCACCCAGTACCTGTCCCTTGTCATGCCAGCCCTGCCCTGGGCCACCCGTCATCCAAATGAAGGGATGATGTTTAAAAATAGCAAGCAGCCTGCAGTCTTCATCAAAGACGTTGAGCATTATTGCCACCTGCCTTTTTGTCCAGTAAAACCTCTTCTTGGCATGTTTTCATGAAAAAATAGCACGGCAGCAGCCTTCATGGCCCAAATCAACCAGCTGCACTTTCATGGACAGTTAAACAGAGGCGTTAAGAAGAAAATGAACATTCCTGTTCTAAGAGTAGATCTCTGTCAAGATGCCAGAGCATCAGACTGACTGAGCTGGTTCAGACCCAGCACCCACCCAACCCAACACCTGCCAGCAGTGCTTGCAGGAAGATGTAAGAACAAACCTGATAATTTCTCAGAATATTCTCCAAGTTCCCTGTAAACTGCAGCCTGGGGACTTCCTAAGTCATGGCTGGAGCTTGATGTTTAATAGCTCTTAATGGATTATAGAACTTTCAAGAATTTCTCTAAATCACTTTTAAAACTTTTTGGCACCTGCAACTTCCTGCGGCAATAAATTCCAGTTTAATTATATACTGTGTGGAAAAGCACTTCCTCTTATTTGTTTTAAATCTGCCACCTGATAATTTTATTTGATGTTCCCAGGCTTGTGTTATGAGAAAGAGTGAATAAGCATTCCACGTTCAGTCTCTTCATGCCACTCACAATTCTGTAACTCTATCCCTTTAACCTAAATCATCACTTTTTCAGGGTGAAAAGTCCTAGTTTATCTAAACTCTCCCTATTGAGAAGTCACTGCTTATGTTTGCTTTATTCGGGCCTTTCTGAGTTCAGCTGGGGGTTTTTTAGCAATGGGGGCAGCAGCCAGATGGGCACAATGTGAGCTGCACTGGTGGAGCATTTAAAGTGCAGACACCTTACGCAGGTCCACAGAGGCAGATCAGTGCCTAACCTTTTACTCGTGGTTGCATCTGATTTTACTTTTCACAGGAAAAAAGGGACTGCTCACCATCGACGTGTTCGTAGGGGAGCCAGTGGTGCTTCATGTTCTGGTACTCAAAGTAAGGATCCCACTGCCGGCACTGCTCCTCTCTGAAATCTTCCAAGTCCTTCGGACACTCCTGGGTGTTGCACAGCTGGAACTCGTAGCTCGGCCCCACGCACGTGCGGCCTCCGTTGGCGGGACTGCGTGGAGGAGAGAAAGCCACGGTTGGCTTTGCCATCACTACACATATCAAGAGTCTATCAGATCCTTTAAACAGTAATTTAACCCCCAGTCATGTCAGCAGGCACTTGATGAAGGCAGTGATGCATTTCTGGTATGGAAAATACACATTTCCTTTAAAAACCCGCTGCTGCTATTTAACTCTTAAAAAGCAACTTCTGCAAGAAAAGCCTCAAACCACTTGACAAAGGCAAGAAAAGCCATTTTCTTGGTGTGGCCCAGGAAAGCAAAACAGGATCAAATGAGCGACCCATTCACGTTCAGCCCTAAGGCAGCAGAAACCCAGGGACAGCCCGGCTCAGCGCTGCGCCCCGGGCAGGCGTGCATCAGAGCACTGGTGGATCTGGCAACACAGAGCTCGGGAGTCGTAGTTGGGTTGCACCCTCTTCCAGGAAGACAGAAAACATTTTAAACAGTACATTAGGCTTTTCCTGCATGAAAATAGATTTTACAACTCAGACTGCACCCACAATTATAAAGGTCACTTTCATGTTGCCAATGTAATAAAGGCTGAAATGAGAACTGGGAAATTTTTTTCTTAACAGAACAATTTCCATCAGAAAATGCTGCTTCGTTAAACGAGGGTTTTTTAAAAATCAATTATAAGATGATTTTTAACACTGGTCAAGTTCAATCAATTTATCAGCACAAACTGAGAAAGTCGATGTTAAAAATATTCTGTCTGGCAAAATCACTTAATTCTGACTTGTTTCAGTTCTTGCTGTCAGGATATTGACATTTTATGATATTGCAGTAAGATAGCAATAATTATACATTTCATATCATTTGTACATACCAATCCACATTGAATATATTATACACCCAGTGTTACTGAAGTTTAGTTGTTCTTCACTCCCTAGATGAGCCATATATAAGTTACTGAACTAATTATTAGAATTAACTTTAGGGAAGATTCTGATCTCTGGAGCTTTGTTCCAACTTGGAATGAAAACAGCTTGAAAAGATTTTAAGAATTTCTTGTTGAAATATCCAAAAATGTGGATTAAACTAAAATTTTAAAAGGGATCTGCATTAAAAAAAAATCCAGCAAATCATTGCCATTATTTCATACTCACATATTGAAAGAAGATATATATGGTCCTAAACTTTTACTTATACTTTATGCAATAGCGTAACAGCACTTTCAAGATCCTTCTAACTGTATAACCAGCTTAATGGACAGATAAACTGACAAAAAAAAAGATGATTCATGACATGCCAGGGGCCAAAAGCAGAATTTCAGACAACATACAGTATGGGCCAGATTTAACAAGCACCACACAATCTCCTTTACTGCATGACTGCACCAGTCATTGAGGAAGGATTCTCACCACCCATTCTCTCCACAAAAGAAAAACGTATGGCAGTATGTACACTTACTGCGGATTGTCACACTGCCGTGTCCGGTACTTCACGCCAGTGCCACAGGTGCGAGAACAAGAGCCAAACTTACTCCAGGCTCCCCAGTGGCCGTCCTGCTTCAGGATGTCTGGTGTCAGCCAGATGCAGTGACCTTTGAAGCAATGCTAAAAGAGAAAATGAGAGGTCAAAACAACGAGAAGATTAAATCAGATCATATGAGAAGCTGTGGTACAACAGATTTCATTATAGCCACAAATTCCAGATTTTTTTTCTTCTCTCCAGTAAAAAGTGGAGAGACTCACTGTCAGGCCGTGCCCATGACCCCAAACTCACTTGGATTTTATAAACTTAATGCATATCAAGTATGTACATAAATGCTGGCAGGATTCATGCCTACCGAGTTCATTAACCTGCTCTCATGCCTTCATCACCTGTCTTCAACGGCTATTTCAACAAAACTAACACAGACCCATTGAAGGGAAATGGCAGAGTCCCAAATCTTGGAGGTTGAAAGTAAAATTCTGCCTCTACCACCACGTGCAGCCACCTCGGGCAGCCACAGAGAGAGCTCCTGCCGCAGCTCCGTCCCTCCAGCAGCTCCTAACTCAGCAGATACATGCCTGCAATAAACGTGATCAGCAAAGTGGCATGAAATTAAAGCCAACTCACAGTTTAGACATTATTGCTATTAAATAACTAACTCTTGCACTCTCCCTGCAGATCTCATACCAAACCTGACCATAATCCCTGGAAGCCTTCATCAGGGAGCAGCCTGGGACAGCCCCACGCTGTGCAATTAATCGTGCCCTACTCGGCTTTCTCTTTTTTTCACTTGATTTTTAATACAGTCATTCTATGGAGGTTGAAACACACAATTTGCTGCATTTCCCAAACACATAGGGTATTTATGTATTTCTGTGCTGATGCTCTCGACTGTCTCCTCTCGTTAAAGAAGCCCGTCAATGCCTTTCCACCCATGTCTTCACTCCCTCATCAAGGGTTTTTTCCTTAGGTGAAGTCAGGATGAATTCTTCCCAAGGATCACAGATCCTTGCCCTTCCTAGCACTATTTCTGCTTTCACAGAAGTCTACTGATGGCATGTGGGTGCTGCAAAATATTTCCAGCCCAATAAATGACTTTGCACAAGACTGTCGCAGTTTGTCTGTGTTACCGGTTCCTGTCGGGACAGGAGCTCTGGCTCCAGCACACAGATGGCTATAACAACAAGTGCAATCAGTCACTTACTTTCCTTAACATTTAAGTCAACAACAACATTTTACACAGCTTAACAAGCCCTGGAACGCAGGGATTTTGGCAGGCGGCACAAACCGAGCATATGGCTAAATGCATGCTGCCAGCAAAAACAAAATCAGAAGATATATAACAGGAGAGCGTTCTTAAGCATAGAGCGATTAGCGATCTGGAAGACAAATTTAAAAGTGATGGATAATCATTAATAATGCTGAATTTAAAAAGAGAATCATCAGTAAAATAGTGACAAGACAGCTTACTGACTCGTTAATCTGCTCAGTGACCGGTTCTTTATTCATGTGATTTATTTTGGTGCTGATTTGGTTGGACAAGGAGTAGAAAAGAGAGTAGAAATTAGGTTTCAACTATTTGTTCTTTCTCATGACTTCAAATATTCAAAGACAAAACCAATGAAATAGATGAGTTACCACAAAGCCAATTATCCCCATCCTGCTCCGGAGCTGTAATGGGCAGATTTTTCTTAGCTGTTTGACAGCACAAGAGATAATTCAGCAAAGCATGAAAGAAATGTAAAATGCTAATATGTCCTTTGCTTTCTTCAGTTTTGAAGCTCAGCGCTGTACCCTTCAGGGACTGTTTACTTCTGGCTTTAGAGAGGTTTGTTTGAAGGAACAGTTTGAGTCGCTGGGCCCTGTGCAGCAATGGGAGCATTCAGAGAGACGCGGGGAAGCTGGCAAGGCATCACAATGCACATTTCAGCTGGCCTTGGAAGCAGATGAGATGTGACAGCTCCTGATCTGTTCTTCCTTAAACATCCTTTTATCAGGGTTCTGCATCCTTCAGGTGCAAGTTCCACAGAACTCACTGAATCCATTTCAAGAGCCACGTAGCGCGTGTTCGTTATGCAACGATCCAGGATCCAGCGCTTGGACTCCGCGAAAGAGAGGGAGAGACATGTGATGTTGTGTTTTCCAAACTCTTCTCCCTGTTTTAGCCAGGAACGAGGGGATGTGGGTTTGCAACAACCGCTAATAAACCACCTATTTGACACTGTGACGGGTCCCTGAACTGGAAGGCAAACATGGAAAAGTGTTATTGACTTTGCTGTGTAAAGGAAAGAGCAGCGCTGGGTTTGACTGGAGGAGCTGGTCACGCGCCGGTTGTTGGGGAGCTGAGGCAGAGCTATTAGGAGACAAGCATTTGTGTAAAATGAGTCATCACCAGCTCTGCCTTTTTGTTTGTGGATTCAAAGAAAGGAGCCTACATAAAACAAAATGATTCACAACCGAGTCTTACTCCGTGCAGATCCATGCAAGAAAAGGCTTGAGGAAGTAAAATCAGCGATGGAGCGATCTCCAGAGTAATAAAGGCAGATAGAGCCGACCCTTCCTATTGCCGCTACATTAACTTCATAATGAAGTGGAAAGGAGCCAATTTCCACCACTATTTCCTTCACAAACAGGGGGTTTCATTTAAAGAGTGAAGTGTATTAAAGCAAGGTGGGTTTTTTTAAATTAGGAAAAAAAACCCCATGAGTAAATGCAAATTGTTTTCTTAGTGGAAGACAAGATGGCTTCTTGAAGTCTCGCCTATTTTTCTGGCAAACAGGACAGTCCAAAACAAGTGCAATTTCCAGGAGAGGAAGCTTAAATCTCTCGCAGTAAAACATTCCACTGCTGTTTTCAGCAGTTCTTTGAAACAACTGCTGTGGACGCCAAAAAAAGAGCCAGTGTGTTCCTGTGGACTTAACACATCTGCAAGTTAATTTTTCAAGAAAGGACTTGCAGATCTGCTGTGGGTATCTCTACCTATTTTACATCAGGCAGCAACTGGCAATTCTCCTGTCTCCTCGCTTGACACCCCAGCTATCCACCAGGTCACCCCTCGTGCTGGAGGCTCTCAGCTCTCCCCGCTCCCCTGAGGTCACACCAGGAGAGTGTTACTTCTGTATTTGTATTTTTCCCATCAGATGCAGGCTGGCCCGTTCTGTTCCATCTGTTTGAGAATAATTAGTTGTAAGGGATAAACTGAAAACTCTAACACTAAAGTGTACCCAGAGCCAGTAAAAGTTTCTACAGTGGAGAATCAAGCATTCCCACTGTTCCTGTGGTGACTAACACAGCACACACTCACCCATCTGTCTCCTCTCTCGGAGAGAAGCTGAGGTCAGCTTTCTCAGTGGGAAATTATCTGGATTGCTTTGAGTACACATCAGTGTTTTCAAAAACCTTTTTTCTCAGTCCATTTTTTCTTCTCAATAATATCTATTTATTTCTATATTTAATTATCCCCTTCCTTTCCGGACAGACTAAAAAAATCATTCCAAGTTTGACTCATTAATTTTCTCATTAGCATGGTGCAAGCGAAGAGAATACCTGCTGAGTTTGTGCTGAATCCTTGGTACATAAACCAAGTCCAAGAGCAACATCAGCTCGGCTGGCAGGGGCAGGTACCAGGCTCTTGCTTCTCTCCAAGAAAAGAACCAAAGGAGACTCGGGTGGTGCAAACTTTCCTGTTAGTCACTGCAGCAAGCAGATGGACTCCAGCATGTGATCTCCTTGCATGAATGACTTTGGGCTTTATTTCTATCCTGTGGAGAGCAGTTAGCTACTTCAGCTGATATAAATGTCTCCCCAGAAGAGTAATAGTTTAAAAAACAGGAACAACAAAAACTGATGATGTGTTTCTGAAGGTTGCCTGGATTCCGAAGCCTGAGGCTAATGGTGGACTGGACAGAATTGTATACAAGTAAATAAATTATCAGCTCAAAGCATGTGGGTGTTTTTAATCCACAGAATGCTATGCAGAGTTAAGCTTTGCACAGTTATGCCTCATCCACATGGTTTACTACAGCAATTTACAGAGTGTCTTTGACTTCACGTAGAGACTCTGACCCTCCATGTGCTTAACTTTCCACACTGGAGTTATTTTATAGAAGTTAACGTGACCACTCAGACACAGAAGTAATTGCAAGTTGCTCCATCATCAAAGTTTCACAAAACTGGATCTTCCCTCTTGCTATTGGAAACTCAATCTAGTCTAAAAAAATCAGGCTGGGAGCAATATAAAATATTCTGTCTCTTTTAGGATTCTATAAAAATAGTAGGTTTTTTCTCTAGCAGGGAAGCTCCAAGAGAATATTTTATTTCGCTATCCCTAAACCCAGCAAATTATTAGTTTGCTGCCAATTAACATAATGCTTGTGCACTGTCTCCATTTGCACAAGGAGACTTTTAAAAAAGTTTTTGAAATGGCAGAACCTTACTCTGTTGGCAACTTATTTCAAATAACCACATGCACAGAAGAGCTTCCATACATTTACATCTATTTATTTAAATATACAGCTATATGCATGCATACATACGCACATATAGACAGCATTAGAAAGTCTAATCTTCCTTCCATTTCTAAGGGTCAGTGGGTAGGTCCAAGACCCAGCCTGGGCGTGCAGGGACACGGCCCTTATCAGCACTCTTGCTGAAAATATGCTACGGATCTCGTGTCTCCCGTAGGTGTTCTTGCCCCTTGATCATCAGCTAGGAAGGAAGCAGCTGCACAGGATTTTCCTCAGTAGCATCTGTTAAGTTTGGGAAAGCGAAGAGCCCAGTTATCAGTTATCCGAACACCCGCTTAGGTGAGAACATCTACACGCCATACGCCGTGTTAGTCTTCCGAACATCACTTTCGTTTCTGGCACTCGGTCCCCTCAGCTGCTGCAAAGCCAGGATGTTTCTTTGACACATCAGTGGTGTTGTGATGGGTTGGAGCCTAAAATAGGTCCTGGGAATCAGCGGCACGAAATCACACAAACTGCAAGTCTCTGAAGCGGGAAACAAATGGATCTTTCTGCATCAACATCTCTCATTGCTTATGTTTCTGTTCTCTTCTTTCCTGGTGCTATTCCAAAGAAAATAGTGGATCAAATCTGGAGGTACTTTCCTCTTCCTCACGTGCTGATGAGGTATCGTGGGAGATCCATCCCAAAGGAAGCTGCCACACTGCAGCTGAGGCCCAGCTTTGGGCCATGCACACATCGTGCAGTCCCCATCCATAAGAGTCTCTGGTATTGTCCAAATCAACAGAGAGTGAACAGGGAAAGGCCAAACCAAAGGCAGGGATGAAAAGGAAAGGAAGAGATGGAAAAGGACAGATCTGATGTGTCTGTATTAAAAACACCAACAACTAATAAATGCACTGGTCAAATGCTGAGCTCAGATATACAAAGTCAGTTGTACAGCCTTTATAACTCATGCTATTTTTTTTTTAAATGTTTAGCTCAGACTGCTAAGCCTTATCTAACAAAACGGTTTTCATTGTATATCATTTTCTCAGGTTCTCCTGGAAGGTTGCAATAAGTTTATTTATCAGAAAACTGGGACAGCTCCTCTGGGAATAAAAGCCGTAGTCCTATCATCTACCGAAACTTCAGAATGTGCATATACTCTCTTGTATCTCCACTGAACTAAAAAGCCTGGCTGTCTGCACCGTCTGCTAAAGCCTTGGATCCCAAGTTCCAGTCCAGAAAAATTTTTTACAGCTGAGTTGCATAATATCCTGACAAACTGTTTATAATGGAAGCACTGACAGATCCTTAACTGTATGGTTACAAGTTCTTTTTTTCTTGTCATTTCTGTTCAAATACTAATATGAATGAATGGTTTAGGGAAGAGGGCAATGCAACAAAATGGAATGTAACTGTATTTTTATAGGGGTTTCATGAAAAATATGAAAAATTTTAATGAAAATTCAAGATGTAGTAATGTGAGTCCAAAGAAACTGTCTAAGTTTAAAAAAGATAATTTAAATATATATATTTAAATGAGAAACAAAGCTGTTATAACAAGAATAATCTAAAGAAGAGAGAGCCAGAAGGGAGTGGTTCATACAGAGCATGACTTACTAGGGAATTAATTCAGCATTACATTATGTTTTCACAAAAAAGACATTTCAAACCATAACAGCAGCTGCTAACACGGTTCATTTATCGCATAAATGATGTCACCCACTGGGTTTTACAAAACATCATGCCAAGTAGCGACACCTTTCTCTCCCCCTCAGCCCCTGCATCCAAAGCCCAGGGTAGCCAGGCTTTTTCCAGCAGACTTCAAAGGACTTGGAGTCCAGATCCACTATGAGCAAAGCGTGACCTCCACGGAAGGATAACCGAGACCTGAAGCAGGTCCAGCCTGGTGGCCAAGGGGTCAGAGCTGTCTGAGCCCTTGCACCTCACACCTTCCCTCCACAGCTCCTCATGCCTCCCCTGACTCTCATCAGCAAAAACCACCTCCGCAAATCTGCCCTTCTCTCTTCACGGTCCCTCTCTGCTGTCACATTGGCTCTCTCCAGCTGGCACTCAACTCCCACACCCACCTCTTCCCTTGGGGCAGCCACAACAGCCTCAGCTTGGCTGTCTTCTCCAGGACCTCACTGCTCTCTGGCCAGGGAGGCCAGTCACCATCACGACAACATCACTGATACCAACACAACCCCTCTGACCTCACACAAGTTGTGGGCAAGTGGAAATTTCCCCTTTGTTGGCTCTGCCACAAAGACTTGCCAAGAAGCCCACGGCGATCTGCAGATACATCCATGACTTGCATGAGAACAGGGTTTGATGGCCATGGAGCTGCCGTGCAGGACACACCAGCCCTGGTCCCCACCTCCTCCCCTTGCGCTGCTCAACTTTCACTCCTGAGCTTGCCCCACATCTCAGAAGGTTTCAAATCCTCAAGACAGGTTCTTCTGATTTTAAGGGGAAGGTCCCCAACTGCGCACAAACACATGTGAACACACGTGAGCGTGCAGGTACGTGCAGCATCCGCTCTCACCTTTCCTGGTGCGCACATGGTCCCGTCCAGCGGAGGCCCTTTCTTTGTTTTGCAGAAGTAGGGGTTTTCGGGGTGGCTACACCACAGCTGCTTGCAGGGATCAAACGTACGGAACTGAAACACAAGAAAAAACAGAGTGGACAATGCTTCGAGGGAGCTGCCACTGGAAACTGCAACAGAAGCTGCAGGAGGTGGGGTTTTTCCTTTCTCTAGCTGTAAAATGCCAGCTGTTATCACCGATTCCTGAGGAACACCACAGTGTCTGTGGACTGAGCATATCTGAGCCTTCATCCAAAACTATCAGTGACTGAAGTGACATCCCACCTGAATTCGATGGAATAAATTTGGGAAAAAATAGTTTTATACTAGTGACCAAAGGCAGACTGGGCAAGGGGGAAACCAGTTCCCCTGGATGGTAAGACACGTTCTGCCTTTTCTCACAATTTCTCAACATGGTGCTGCTTCATTTGGCAAACCAACCAAAAAATCCTTGAGTACTCATGGGAGAAGGAAACAAGATGCTCAGACTGTAGCTCAGCTGCTGCAATCACCTTCTTAGGAGGTTGGAAATTGGAGCTCAGGCCCCTGATCCAATTAATAAATTAGCATTTTACCTACAGTGCAAGAGCTTGTATGGGAGAGGATGAGAACCACCCACCATCCAATATACTAAACATGATGCCTGGAGACGCTTTTGCTATTCTTAATGAAGAAGAATAGAAAGCCTCCGTCTCCCAGGCTCTGGAGAATGGCTGTAAGAAAAGACCCTCTTTCGCTGGGACATTCTTCCAAGGGATCATCAGTGGGAACTGTGTCAAAACACAATACGACAGCTCATGCTTTAAAGGTTCTCATCCGTTATCTAGACACGCCACTCAGCATGCATCATGCATACTCCTGCAGATAGGAACCAAAGCAGAACTGTTATGCATTAACAGCTGCCATATCAGCTGAAAACACCTCTTTCCATTTAATATTTTGTCCTACTTGAGGAGCTGGAGGTGGGAGGCACAGCCCTACAGCAGAAGACTGCTTCCTGAGGCCAATCCACTGAGAATTGCACTAATCTCGCCTCACGTTAAATTTAGACTTTATCTCTTTTTTTCCTGGTACAAGAGAGCCAACCATGTCATCAAGAGTCCTCACAAGGTGCTCTCCTTGCTGCCATGCTTATTTTCTCATGCTAGGCATCAAAATGCATCACGCTTTCCGTAAAATCGGATCATAAAAGCATACTGCCCCATGTTAGCACTACAAGATGAGCCACCAAACCCAATTCCCTTCACATCTGGGCAAGAGTTTTGTAGCAAAATAACCAGCTGCCAGCAATAGGAGGCTCAATATTGCAGCAGGTTTGTTTGCTTGAAGTCTACAGCTATTTATGAAACTACAGAACAATTATTTCTGCAACTGTAGTTTAAAAAATAAGACAGAGATACTTAAAATCACATATTTGTCAACATTCGGTTGTTATTCCTTGCTTACAGCGAAGCGGGCACAACATCTTTCCTTGCAGGCTCCACTACACTGTCCCTATTAAGGACATTTCAGAAACACTTACAACACTCCTGGATGAGAAACAGCAGAAGCCAAAGTTAAGTACTCACAGCTGTGCACATCATGTAGCCCAAACCAAAATCAAAACGGCACTGCTCATTCATGGAGTAGTGAATTCCTGGCAGCTGTGGAAGGGAAGGCCAGTCATGTTCGAAGGGATCATCACGCAGACAATCGTAGGAACTGCAAGAGGCAAAAATTACAGTAACAGATGGGGCTGTGAGAATTGCACAGTGTTTGTGGTTTCAGTGCCTTTTTGTTCCAAACAAAACAGAGCCTATGAATTCTCAGATGCTGGTCGTGAAGAGCAGCTAATATTGCAATTACACTCACACTAACTTTATCATGTTGTACCCACTTTTAACTGTTATATATATATATATGTATTTTAAGCCCTTCTATTGTAATTTCCATTTAGCTTGCAGGTAAATTCCTATCAATCTCCAGGCTTCTTACATGAAAGGAATCAAAGGAAGAATCCACATGAGACCAAGAAGAAAGGAAAGTTTAATTAATTTTCCATTTGTGGAACTTCTTGCTGCCTGCAACTGTCTTTCAAGTGAAGTTTTAGAAGCAGAAGCCAGGGTAACCACACGAGATTACCACAGTTTCCCTGTGTCCTTGCTGAGAAGCAGCGACCCATTTACAAACATTTGTACTTTCCTGCCTGCACTAAATGCTCAGGTCTGTTCCCTTTCTGGTTCTCCTGATAGCTCTCAGCTCCATACACGATTTGTTCAATGTTTTCCTTCTGTATGATGAATATGGGAGTTTCGCCTCTTGTCCTAAATTGTGAGGGCAGCCTGGAACATACTAGAGTCACGGCTGAGTCACGTGGAGAACAGAGGAGTGACGCTAATATCACTGAACGGGGAGCACAGTATGATCACCAGCTAATTTACGAGACCAACACGGTCAATAGTATCTCTGAAATGTCTCTGAGTTATTTAACAGACACGAGGACACCACACACGAGTCTATTCTGGCAATCATTCAGGTTGCCTTGAAGATACCAAGAGCCGAAAGCAGAATTTTGAGGTTAGATTGACTTCAAAGCAAACCATTGTTCCGCTTTGTTATATTTTAAAATAGCTGTATTTGCACATACAACTTGCACATAAAAACAAGGGGAAGATTTTTTTTTTTCTATAAGGAGCAAAAACACAGTCATAAACATTAGAATTTGCCAGGGAAATCCAGCACAGGTCTAATGCCGAAAGTGTCAGGTCTAAAGGGAAGGTGGAGGACATGGATGGAGCTGTGTAAATACCTTTTGCATTTAGGGCACTTAAAGGAAAAGTAACAACTGAAAAACTAATTCCAGTACCAGCCTCTTTCTCTAGACATCTATTGAAGTCAAGAAAAGCCCTGAGCATTTAAAGGGCAGAATTTCCTCTTTAGGCAGCACCATCTTATCACTGACAGGCATCAAAAGCAGCAAATGGCCTTTGAAGCCCAATTTGGTATCTGTAAGATAGACATCACGCTGCTGGGTAGCATAGGCACTCCTCCAGCTAGAGGTTACGTTAGGGAGGGAGGAAAGTTAGTAATGAGATTAGTGATAGCGTCTTCTTATAACCCCTGAGAGAGCAGCATATATACTATCAATGTCCAAAGATTGAACAGATGTAAATGAAATGAGAATAACTTAAAATGAACTGAAATCAAACTAATTGAGAACTTGCGGTATTATTTGCAACTGATGGGAAAGCATCTCATTGCCAATAGGATGGGGGGGATTCTTTGTTTTATTTAATCCTGTTGAGTAACCAGCAAAAGGAGAAAGCACAAATGCTAGATGCAGAATTGTTCTTATGTGCTTCTTAATCAAAGGAGAGAGGCTGCTTAGCAGCTACTCACTGGAGATATCGATTCAGCTCTTGCTGGCTGCAACGAGACCAGTGGAAGCGATGAAACGCGGCTTGCACGAGCGGGGCCATGATACTCCCCAGGCGGACTTCATCCCCACATCTGTTCCCTTGGCCGTCGTGCTCCATGCCTAAACTGCCCCGCAGAGGAGAGAGCCAGCACAGTTACATCGCAGGTGAACTCCGAGTGCTTTCACATCCCACATGCCAACAGCAGTTCATTGCAATAAGGTTCTTAAGTCCCATGACCCTTGTCCACATGAGCAAAGTCATGTGAAATCAGACAGGGTGAGACTGAAGCTACAGAGCTGGTCTGTAGCAGCTCCCACATAGAAGCACTGACCCTTGAGAGTCCTTTCATGTGATTAGCTTAATCCACTTTCAAAATAGATTAAAAACGCCTTCTTTGGACTTCTGTGCACATCCACATTTATGAATAACTACAGCTAAATGAATCCATTCCTGGACTAAGGATCTAGTCCACCCTCCAGGAGCATTAACAGAAATTCATTCCCGTTCCAATCTGGAGTTATTCAGGAGTTTATCTAACTTCTTAAAAATCAGACCTTAGCTTATTTTGAAGTAATTTGCAATTGTAGACAAGTCCTTTGCATGAAAAAAGGAAAAAAAAAGATGCTACACTGAAAGCTAGTTCAGACCAGCTGCTACTATTGCCCAGCAGAAACTTCACATTATTTAAACGTGAAACAGCCTGAAAAGCGTTGGGTGCTTTCCAGAAAAATCACCCCAAGCTACAGACATTTTAAAATTTCTTTTTGGCTTTATTATGAATATATTTTCTCCTTCCCTTTGTTAGGATCTTACATTGCATTTTTTTCTACGAGCACTGTTTGACTAACACAGGCAATCTCTGTCCATAATTTAAACGAAATTAACAAATTTGGGCTGAATGTGATTTGAGGGATTACAAACATTCGTCAGTGGTACCTCTTCTAAAGCTCACTGTGTATTCTTTTTACTACTAATTCAAAAATTCTGGAATCAAATACCATCTAGGTATCAATTCTATGTCCCTGTCTAATTAAGATACATTTACAGTAAGATTCAATAAACTTTGGCCTTTTTTTTTTTTTAACGCCCTTAATAATTCTGATAAAGAGAAAGGGGCCTGCAGGCTTTCTTATGGAAAACAAAATAGATTGAAACTGTTGAGAAAAAGCCTTCTGGGAACTGTTGTTCTACCAAAGAGAAAACGGGAAATCAGTGAGTGTTCTCTGCAAACAGGGAAACCAGAATACTCCGGGAAATAAAATACTCTGGGAGAAACCAAAGCTGTGACAACTGCTGCCCAGTCATTGGTTCTAATCATATCAACAAGTGAAATGATTGCATTTTTTATATGAAATATACAGAATAGTTGTAACCTCAGTGCTTGGCACCCTGTTTTGGTACACTGTTCTATCTTTTAGCAGCAGCAGCAATGCATACAGGGGATGTACTTATTTAGTGTGGATTGTTTTCAAGAATTATGCCTCCTACTGACTCAATTCATGTTTCGTCACTATGAGTCCTTTACGTTTCCACCAGGAGACTATAATGTATCATTCAATCTACTCTCACAGCAGCCCTAGAATGTATTTTGGTATTAGTTCCTTTTTCCATTTGAAAGTACCAAAATATAAAGCTGACTAAAGACCATAAAGAAAGGCCTGAGAGATCTGAAACCTGAAGCCAAGGCCAAGCCCGAATATGGTTTCTTAATATAAATTGCATCTTTCCAACGCCACTGGTCTTTGTCAGCACTAAAGACACTTTAAGGCAGGACATAGGATATCCACGGTTCTACTCACACATGTCCAGTTTCATGAGCCACCACAAATGCAGATGAAAAACCATCTTCATGGTTGAGAGTGCAGCTTCGAACAGGGTGACACATCCCAGTGACCGGAGCGTAGCCTGTGAGAAATACCAGATGTTCCAGAAAATGAACAAGTATGGAAAGACAACGCAGTGATAAACTCTAGGACAAACATCGGCCTTCTGTTGTGACACAAATATAGTGTTGAAGTGGTCCTCCCAAGAGACCTCTGCCCCCAAACATTTAATAATGTGCTCCCTCATCTACAAAACAGATGACAGCAGCCTGTTGAACAAATTAAAACTATACTCCTTGCTCAACAAAACTGTCGTCACCCCTAGGACCATCTTGCAATTGCCTTCTCCAAGTCTATGAGGCAACGGGGGAAAAGGACACCACACGCTGCTGTGTTACAGCTCACGAGGAGCTTGGTGTGGTTCCAGTCCTCCGTGAAGGTGTGAGCAAAACCCTGGCCCTGTGCTGACCACAGACATGGCCAACCCAAAAGGAAGGGGAAAGCTCTGAGATTTGTCCCTTCCAGTGAATAAACCTGACCTCACAGGAAGAGCCCTGAAAAAAAGGAAAAAGTGGACAGCACTTGTCCCTGCTGTTCCACACCTCTCTGTAACTATTTCTTGGCAATCCTGCTGGAACACGGCAACAACTTCGGAGACTTTTAAAACACAAAATCTATTCTTTAATCTTTGGGTATTTTCAGGACTGTTTACCCAGAGATCTCATTTGCTTGGCTTCAGCAAGAGCAAAGAAATGATCCAATAAATAATCCCATTAGTAAGAAAGGATAAAACAAGAAGTCAAACAGTTACAACTGTTAGAACTGAAGACAGCCTTACGTGGAGCTCTTGGAGAAAGAAAACATTGACCAAAACTAAGCAAAAGATACACAACTAAACTCTGCATGACTGGCCTTGCTAAGAGATACACACCGATGCAAAACAAAACCTGGTGTACATCTTACCTTGCATGCCCGATGGACCAAAATCCTGCCTTGTGAGAAAGATAGCATGGTCGTGATATTCTGCGTGCCCCGTGTCAGGTTTCTGTTGTAGGTAGGCCCAGCGACACACGTTTTCCAGACTTTGCGAAGGGTTCCCAATCTCTATCAGACTCATAGACTGCACATATGCAGGAAGAAAAAGACACCAGTAGTTATTTATTAAAAGCTTGGGCAACTTTTTTCCCAACTTGTTGAGGCACTTGACTAAACATCCCATTTCCACTAAAAGTCTGTTCTTAATAAAGAGACAATTACACTTCAGAAACAAGCTTTGCTGGATCAAGAAAGTAAGAAAATAGCTAAAGTTTGTGGTTAGATTAAATGTAATTTCTGCATTTAATGAAGTCTAAGAACAAAAGAAAAATAAAAAGATATAACAGAAGATGGGTATTTTAATTACAAAACTGACATTGTATTGTACACTGTGTGTTGTTACTTCTGTGCCACCCCGGCACCAGCTTCCAGCACCACCTCCAGTCTGGATATAGTTTCTGACAGAGCCATGCCTGGCTGGAACTGCCGTGGCTTTTGGCCAGTGGAGACTACCCCAGCGTGGGGAAGGCAATACCGAAGGGGCAAGGGAAGCCAATGGTTCATCAGCCACTTCTGTCATGAAACCAGTCTGTCGGGGCTGTTTTGTCAGATCTTTGAACACTACTGGATGTTCTATTAAGCGTAAGTGTACTTTTCTCAGCTGTGTACTTTCAGAAATGGACTTTCCCAATGTCTGTCTTTTAAAGTGAATTTTTATTAACCCATTCCATATCTGAAGATCATTCAGAAGGTAGCACACACAACACTGCAGTACGCCATTCTCCCTTCAAACCGCGCGTTACATGAGCCATATGCCAACGTGGCTTGGCCAACTCATATGAGCTAATGTGTGTTAGCTGCAGCACGAAGGACAATTCGCTTGAACAAGAATCATAGACTGATTTGGGTTGGAAGGGACCTTAAAGATTGCGTTCCAACCCCCTTGCCATGGGCAGGGACACCTCCCACCAGCCCAGGTTGCTCAAAGCCTCATCCAGCCTGGCCTTGAGCCCCTCCAAGGATGGGGCATCCACAACTTTTTCAGGCAAGAACGAGAAAGGCATTTTAAAATCCAATTACAACATTTGCTTTTTTTTCCAAAATGGTTCTTTCGTAAGAATTCCCAGTAATTCCACTCTAATACTGTGCATTGATAAGACTTAAGAAAGTTTATTGTATGTGGGATGCTATAAAATGTATGACTAATTGACCCATTTCAGGCCTTCCAAGATTTGTAAGAACTACATACGTGAACCCTGGCTTTTCAGTTGCAAAAATTATATTACCATGACAACACTGTAATCATAACACAAACCACTACAATTTAGATGCTATACTGTACTGTAAGCATTCATCATTCCAAAATATTTAATGTAGGGCAAAACCTAGCCTGGGCCAAAAATAAGAGAGAAGTAATATAGTTCATGTTTAAATACAGATGTATTTGATGTCTCCTCTAATTGAGTGCATGATGGAGTACACAGAGTATTGACTAAACGAAAAAGAAAATCCTCAAAGGGTTGTGGAAGAACAACTGGAATTGATAAAAGAAAAGTCTGCCAAACTGAGGTCTGATTTTGGCAAAACTGGGCTATTACAATTCTGCAAATGTTCAGAAAAACAAATTAGTAAACCAAATAGAGGCTCAGTTTGGATTCTGATACCACTGAGGAATGAAAAAGTTGTAATATAATCCCACACTGGATCATACTGTTTCCAGCCATAATTCCCTTGGAAATTGAACTAATAAACGTATTTAAACGGTGGGACAGTTGTGGTGCGTTTTTTGCATCTTTGTATATTTATAAGAACAGACTTAAACAAACTTTGAGTGACTAATACAGGCAAAATCCTGGCTCTTCCAGAAAAAATACTCTTCAGTTAAACAAGGTTTGACCATTATGGAAGTCTTTAGTAACATCCACCAGTGGTAAAACAAAAAAAAAAACGATTTACAGAATTCTCTACCTTGTTCTCATTTCTCCACAGCTTCACAAGAGAAATCAATTCCTTCAAGGAGCTCAGTGAGAAATCTTACTGCCAGCTTCAAAAAGCAAAGAGTGTTGTAAAATGAAGTTGAAAAATCTCAATTGATGTGTATCATTTGCTAATAGTTCTTTGTCTCATAATGACATCCTGTACATCCTACCAAATGGAAATCCTCACATAAAATGTATCATTCATAAAACAAACAAAAGATACGAGCTATCAACATGTGCTTTAAGAGTATCTAAATATTTGCAAAGAAATCTCTGCATAATCAGCAAACAAGCAGCAAATATTAAAAAAGCAATACATTCTAAATGACCACTGTTTTATAGCTTTCCTCTGTCATGTCACCTCCTCCCTGTCCCCTAAACTGAAACCTTTGCAGTGGACCCCGGCACAAAAGCAAAAGACTGGTCTCCAGATGACCCAACACAGCAGCTTGCTGCACTTGTTGGATGGACGTCGAGTCTGCCAGAGACCAGATCCATCTGCTGCAAGGTACCGGCAGTTCCCACAGTTTAGGGCACTGCTGCGTTGGCACCTGGCATGAGTCAACAACTGTTTTCACTGGGTACTGAAATCCACTCTGAGAGCAAAACCACTGGTTCAGTCCAAGCATCTCAATGTTTATTTATCAAAACAGTGATTTTAGAGTTTGTCTTCAAGCAAACAAAAAGAGAACCAACTGGTTATTGTGGAACATTGTGGAAGATTTTTTTGCATCCAGAACAATGGGGAAAATGAAGAATATCCCTTTGGCATAAGAGGGGAAACCAAGAACACACAAGTCTATAAAATACACCTCAGGTGGCAGCCTGACTTCTTGGCCAATGACACAATTCTCACATCAGAAATGTGGCACACGTAAAATGGAGCCTTGCTGCTTCAGCAGGAAGTCAATTACTCTAAGTGTCCATGTGTTATAGATGTAAGTAGCAAGTTGAGGTCTTGTGTCAGTGAGGAGGACTTCCAAAAAAGTAAGAGGAAAAACTCATTCTACCTGCTGAGTAGTCAGAGTCCACTGAGCACTCAAATCACCTGGCCACTAATCCCTTCTCTTTCTTTCACTGTAACGTAGCAGCCTGAAAAGAGAAACCCACTCAATTCCTAGCAAATTTTCACCCAAATTCCCACTTTCTGCAATATGCCAAGGACTTCCAAATCGGAAAGGCTCCAACAGTACTAACAGCGAATACTGCATGGTCTGGGAACCACCCAGCTGGGGTCTGAGTCAACCTCGCTGTGCTACGCAATCGCACTGCTTCAGAACAAAGCTTTTAAATGGACCAAGTGAAAGGAGACAGAAGGAAAGAGATGAATGGCATACAGTAACAAGGACTATAAGTAAAGGTAAAATCCCTCTTTGTCAGACTGCAAACAGAAAGTTTGGGGGCCAGCAGGCTGCATATGGAGAAGAGGTGTAGGTGTTACTGTTGGCCAGCAAAGGGCCCACGCTGCCAGGAACACGCAGGTCCTGCAGCTGGCCGGGAGCTCAGACCTGGCCGGGAAGGACCTCTTTCCAACCAGGACAGCAGGCCTGTGGAGAGCATTACTCAGCTGATCAGCAGGAAAACTGCCAATGGAAAGAGAAACTTTCCTTCTCACAGCAAGAAAAGCAAAATATCTGTGGGCACTTCAGAGAACTGCTGATGGAAACAGATGGAGATGTTGGCCAAGAAGTGGGAAGGTCTCAGCTGGGAGAACATCCCCCATGTGAGGGGACACCGCAGAGGGTTATGAGGACAGTCTGCCCAGACAAGATCCTTGCTCTGGGAGACTCAACATCTACTAATGCCTTCCATTTTCCTTCCTTTATGTTGTTTTTTTTTTTTATTCTGCTTTCATTTGTTCTCTACTCCCTTCCTTAGATGGAAGCAGAAAAAAATCCCAAACAAAAATAGGAGACAGTTGAGCTGCAACTACCATTTGTATGAAGAGGAAAAGCAGGGCAGTAAGAAACGGTTGAAAGTCATTGCTACCTAGATCCAGAGGCTTTCCAGCCTTCTTTGCTACCTGTCTTGTCATTTGGGAAGTTATCAGTATGATGGTCTGTCTCTGTTACGAAGACACTGAGAACAAGTCATTTATGAAGCTGACTGGAAGGTCCTTAAAATACTTGTGGAGACTGTTTGTAAATCAAGAAATATGTCAAACCTTTTTTCTTTACCAACTTCAAATACCAAGTTATCTTAGAAGAAAACTGCAATTTCAGTCTGCAGTCTACCCAAACTTTTAAAGAAAGCTCAAGTTGCCAGTAACATGTGAAAGACACACTGGTATCACACATGGAAGGGCAGCTTTCCTTAACCAACTGTTTTATTTGCCTGACGCTTGGCATAACCGGGTACAATTCTGCAGTGGTGCTGATGAACAGGTACTTGATGATAAGAACACAAGAAATTTCAGCTGGTCAGAAGCTCTCAAGAAAAGGACCTTTCCTAACTCATCCATTAGGTGGTGCTCCAAGAGTGCCAACGGAGAAGCCTTTGCTCTTCAGCAGCTCCAGAAGGAGCAGAAACACGCTTAACTTGAGAGGCTTCAAACTATGGTAGCAAAAGTTGGACCATAGCAGTGCACACATTCGGGAAACAATTTAACATATGACTTTCCCTTCTTGAATGTGGAAAGTCTCCGCAAAACACGCTGTTTACATTGCTTCTACTTGGCACTTCTCCTGTTCATTGTATATTGGATTAGATCTTCTCTATTCTTTTCTCATCCTGAACAAGACAAGCAATAAATAAATAAATACAATTATCGAGTGTCCATGGTAACCAAACTAACAAAACCAGCTCATTCAGCAATCATTTTGCATTCAAAGGATTTGTAAAGCTTTCCTATGGCAGCAGTCTGTAAACATTTTTCAGTCTCTTATTCTGTATAAATGTAAGCAGATCAGGAATACAAAGTGCTGCTTATGCTGTCAGCCAGCTCTCCACTCCTCAAGGCCCCAACAAAGCACCCTGGGAAATTTTAAGGTGTGTGTCTGATATATAAATAAGGTAATTCAACTACTTACCCAGATAAAAAATAAGAGGGACAGTGTCTCCTCTTATCTTTATTCCCACCCTAAACATATAAAAACAGTGCAAAAATATGAAGAGCATCTAAAATGGTATATAATATACAGATTTTTGCCTTGCAGCTCAGCCTGTGCAGAATTGGTTACTGGACATGGCCAAAGGCTGGGATCAGGAACGCCATCTTCAGACACGTTTGTATAGCACATTGATTCCTGCTGATACTTTCAAGTCTTCTACATCTACCAACATCAGTGGAAGACTAAAGATACTCATCTCACAGTAGTGACTTAATACAAGCAGAGGCTGGAGAAGAGGATGCTCGGGAGGATCTCATCAATGTACATGAATGCCTATTGGGAGGGGAGTAAAGATGACTAAGCCAAGAAATAACCCTCAGGTGGCTGCATTTATTGAAACATTTGTAGTTCCTGAAAAAGTATTTTTTTTTCTTTCTTAATAACTGTCTTAATCACACCCATCCCAGCTAACGTGTGTGCTTTTCTCTGCCGCTGAGCATGGGCAGTTCATCTGCACACAAAGTCACCATTGTCGATGGACAGAGCGTGGGGCTGGAGCCAGGAATTTATGAGGTTTTATCCCCAGCCTGCCAGTGGCCTTCCGTGTGGCCTTGGAAAATAACCCTTAACGTCTTTGTTTTTTTAGCTGTAAAATGGGAATAATAACCTTTATTCATCCCACCTCAAAGAGGTGATGAGAGGATTTTATGCAGTGCTCAGGATTTAAATGTTTCCAAACAAATTTTATAACAACCAGTCAGGGTTTAAAAATCCATTCTCAGCTCATCTCTTGCCACCTCCCCTGCACTTGGTGATAGTTGTTGCTTTGCTTATTCCCTGGGCACTCTAGAGCTAGCTGGATTACAGAGCTGTTACAACCAAAATAGGTCTAAATGGAATCATTTGCCCAAACGTTGAATTATATTCATCTGAAATGTATCCGCAGCTTCCAAAATTTGGAACCAATCTTCCTACTACTGAAGTCAAACAGGCAGAAGCAATCCAGCTCATCTTTTTCCCATTTGAAGAAAAATACACCACACATGCCCTGTTTACTTATTTGCAGTGTCCCATCACATCAAAAAGGCCTGTAACTTTGGAAGTCAACGTAAGGAAAACGCAGAGAAACACGCGGAAGATTCTGAAACCACCGCAGACACAGAGCAGCCTTTGCAGGATGCATTTTTCTATCCTATTGAGGGAATTGGCAAATGATTGGGCAGCAGCCAGGCATGGTCGAAGCCTTCAGATCAGCCTGTCTGGTATGTCAGACAGCGTCGGTCATTTGTTTGAAGCACTAAAAGTGGGGAGTCCGGAAAGGGCTGGTAGCTTCAGCACACCTACCCCAGACACAGCGCAGCCACACATCCTCGAACACACCGCCCACCAGCATCCTGCCCTTGTGCTCCTCAACCTGCCAAACCCTCAGTCTAAGCTCAGAGGTAATTACACGAAGTACTAATTCAATAAAACAGCGTCAGATCTTTCGAGTTTGCCCCTGAAGTAATTCCAACACGTGATTACCAAGGAACATCTTCCATTTTCTCATGTTACCAGGGCAATTAATGCAATTACTGAAATTATTGAAACTTTTGAATGCACAGTTGCCTGTGTTTGAAAATATTAAAAAATAAGGACATTTCAAGGAATGAAGTACCTTCAAGCAAGAAAAGCTGGTTGCTATGCAACTCAAGTATTGTCCATATTATTCTTATCAACATATGACATATTGTATAAGATAATATAATCCTCTTTAAAAAACCCACAATACAGTAAAAGGCTGTTCAGGGCTGGAGAATTGGCAAGAGCTCAGAGTGCTGTCATAAACTTGACGTTGATGGTACATACTTCATCAATTACAGAACCATAATGTAATTATTATGATTATTTAAATGGCACCCTTGATAATATATATAAATTGCCTACAAGGAAGCAAATGAATCTAAAGATATCAGCTCCAGGCTTTCAAAAGAAATGTTTACTCAAACAAGACTGGGATAATATTTTCACATTGTGAAGCCAACCAGGCTGCTTCATTCATGCACTGCCTCAACTTGTACATGTCCTTTCTTTTATTATGTACTTTGAATATATATTCTTAAAAATTGTTAGTGCTGGTGTGTTTTACTGGGACAGCAAAATACTGAAGACTTTGTTCTAATTCCTCAGAACAGGTTCAGAAAGTAAGAACTATGCACCTTTCCTCTCTGCTTTTCCACTGCTAAATCATCCCAGCCCTCCCAAGAGAAACCGCCTCACTTTCTACTCCCTGATACTAGTCATCTGATAAGGAGCTTTAAAAATACGAACTTATAAATGTATTCTTACACAGCCAGGGCATGCAGGTGGAATCAGATACAGAAATGCAAGAAAAAATATCTTCACGGTTATTTAGAGCAAGCTTGTGATACTAGAATTACTCCATTTTCTGCCCTGCTGAAAGCAGCAGGATAACTCAGGAATTAAAACGTCGTCCACTGTAGATTACAGATCTAGAATCTAGAAGCAGACTATCCACAAGCAGATTACACCGTGCTACCTGCAATGGCTATTTTTGTGATATGGCCAAAGACCCACCAAGAAGTGAAGGTTTCCATGCCCCACTCCACTCTCCTCTCTAAAGAAGATTAATATGAAATCGATAACTTTCAAATTGCCAATGGACAACGCTTTATTCTTCACAAGAAAATAGATTCTTAAGGTGAAATGAGGTCTACTGTAGCTATTGTCTGCCATCAGAAAAATTAACAGAAGTTATCAGAGTTCAGACTACGGGTGCAGATCTATAGAGCTAAAGACGGACATGCACAACGATTATGAAATAGTTACAAAGTAAGGACAGCAAAGAAGTGACGTGCTAAAAAGACAGAGCGAAAACCCAGAAGAAACTGAAATTATTTGAAATGTGAAGTTCAAATGATAAACAAATACATATAAACATAGATGTTCTTTATATTCATAGACTGGTAAGGACAATGTATGAATTAAAATACAAAACCGATACACGTCACCAGCAACTGCATTGTTCATAAAAGAACGAAGTTCAGAGATACTGATACACGCCATTTAAATTAACCTTTGCTTACCTTGCCGTAGCTGAGCAGGATTATCCTCACCAAGACAACGTTAATGTGAGCACCCAAGGACTCATCATGATAAATCTCATTAACCTGCAAAAGAGTTCAGCACTTTTAGCACTGTGCTGGCAACAAGTAACTAGGAAAGCAATGACACAGCAGTACCCGTTGTGCACTGTCATCAAGCCAAAGATCACTTCATGATGATATACAAAACAGGGAAAATTCCATCAATGCAAGAGGGAATGTTTTCTCCTCTAAAGTCTGTTGTAGCCTCCCAACAGGCCATAATTCAGGAAATAATTTTAAATCAACAGATCATCAGAGACTTCATATTAACAGGGATTTAAGTGCCTGGCTCAGTGGACTTACACATTTCATGGTGCACCTACACGACACAGCTGAGCTGATCTTACTAAGAAGGAAGATTTCCAGCTCCTCCCTACGTCATCCCAGAGCCCAGAGCACAGTAATACAAGAAAAAAACAGAATAGGTCTCTGGGCAAGACCATGCATGGGGAAAGGGACAGGATCTCTCTCCTGAGAGCCATTTGCTGGATCAGCTCAGCTGCACCCTGTAACTCTTCCATCTGGGACCCATCACATCACACTCTGACAAAAGGACATACCTCCTGCAAAAAGCATGGTCGGCCACATGGGCTGGCTTTATTGTGTGTCAAAGCTAATCAATGTTAAACTTTGCAAGAAGAACAAAAGCTACAGAATGCCAGCAAACTAAAAACTGTCTTTTTTTTTTTTATACTAGAGCTACATAACTGAACATGCAACGGGATGTCACCCTAGGAACACTGCAAAGAAAACTGTAAATATTTAGAGTGGAGAATGAAATGTGGATGTATAATGATTACTTGGGAAACACTGCTACAAGCAAGCTAGGCAAATATTAACTGTTAAAGAGGATGATTTAGGTATTTGATGATGAAAACTGCATGAGACCTGGCCAAATGGCAGGGGTTTAGCTTTACAAATTAGAAGAGGCAGATGAGATTCCCTGCAAGGCAAGTGTCTTTCCTAAAACATCCTTCCCTTGGTAAAGGTTGCACCAATCTGGACTGCTCTGCTGGCTGGACCTAAATTTAATTTATTCCTACAAAATGGATTCATTACTACAAGCTAATAAGTAACTTTTAGAAAACCTTTCATTAGGAACACAGTAAATAATGTCCTGGTCCTTAAATCAGCCCTAGTTTTAATAGCCCATCTTTTATCTCTGTAAAAATCATTAAAACTAAATCCATCAGTGCAGGTTTTGCTAAGCAACCCCTACTGACATTTTAAAGTGAATTTTAATTCATTTTATCAGTATGTTTGGATGTAAGAGCCTAATCTTATGCCTGGTGGAAGTTTTCAGAAGTCCTGAGCATCCTGTGCTGATGGGTATGGGTGGGGTGGCTGAGCCGCGGCTCCAGCAGCAGACTCACACCCTGCGGGACATCTCCCCGGGCACCTGGGGAACACGCTGTGGGATGCCCGGGATCCAGACTTGGTACCGGTCGATGAGCAGATACTTGGCTGGAGGATGGTGGGTGAGGAGCCCGTGGCTCTGACTGGCTTCAGGGGCCGCTGTTTTCGTTGCGGTGTAGAACTACCTGATCTGTTCAGATCCGCTCTTTAAACAATAACTTTGGAAATTAGATAATTTATTTACACGTCTAAAGAAACTATATTCTAACTTTATATTCCTGTATTTAAAAATATCTTTTACATCTACTTTGAGCACCATTACCGACCACAGATTGTAAAGAGGGAAGATATGAACACACATTTTGCTTTACAAAAATTCTTTTGCCCAGGAAAAAGACCCTTGCATGTTGCCAAGGGAGGCAGGGATATTACTTTGTCTCACTCTTTGTGCAGTGGGAAGAGAGCACGCTCATCAAGAATACAAGGCTAAAATAAGCTGTAAATTACCTATACATGGAATGAGTACTGAACAAAAACTCCTGTGTATAGAGGACAGTAAACAAAGCATGTAAATAAGTATTTAATTAGTTCAGAAAGCATAATCCAAATTGCTGCACACCGCGCTCTCATTAACTTCCAGAATTTAACCTAAGCCTCTTTTAACAATAGTTGAGTAACAGAACAACCATATCGCTGTTGCGTGCCAAAAGGAAACTTGGCTTGAGAACATTGATGGAACAGAACTGAAACACTGTTTGACTGTTCATGCAAATGACATCTAACAAACAAACTGTGAATGAACAGAAAAGCACAAGCACTGTTAAAAGCTGCTTGGTTCTCTTGGGATCCTGGATTTTCTGCAAGACAGTGGGTCAATTCAAAGCTCTGGGTCTTGGTTTCATTAATAAGGATGAATCCAACCCCTCTCCGCACAGCAGCTGAACTGAACCCTCTGAGCCTTTCTCTAAGCTAAACAGGGGCTTTACCAGTAGTGTACAGTAGTTTTACAGCACTGTATTTCCATATAGTTCAGTAGGACATCCTGGTTCATATCAACACAAGAAAAAAAAAAATCAAAGTGGAAGTCTAAAACCATGTTGCTGTGTAGGAAAAGAGTGCACAAAGACCATCCTAAAACTACAGTTCCTGAACCAAAGACAGTGAAGATTTTGCATTAAATCTTGTCAGATGTCCTACAGAGATTCAGCATTTATAGAGGGTAATGAAGAAGGCTGGGTAAATCTCAAGGAATTCAAAGCATGGTGAAATACTGTAAAGAGACTTTCATCAAGCTATTGTAGTTCACAAACTATTTTGGGATAACTTTGGTTTATTTTTCTGGGATATTTTAATCAAAGCAAAACATGCATTTCTATTTAAAGTTTCTGTTTAGAAATCAGGCTGGCACAGATTGGTGCTACATAAGAAAAACAAAGACTTTTTCTTCTATTCCTCTCTCCTTATTTTATAATTATTCTGCCCTAAGCAAGTTTGAAGTCAGCAGAGTAAACACATAGAACACATCAAAAAAATCCAGCTAGAGACAAGCTAAGCACCTGTGAGATGCTTTGTAAAAGCAGCACGGCAAAGTTTTTATTATTGAGCAAAGTGAGGCCCAATCCTAAAAGGGAGTTTTGAAAACTGCTGTAACACAAATAGTAATAAACAGCCTGCAGTTTTGCTAGTCTTGGTACAGGGCAGGTTACCTGCTGATATGGTTGGCAGGACGTATCGGGAAAGTCAGGTGGTTCCCTGAATCTCTAATTGAACCAACGAGCAATAAGAGAAAGAATAACCAGCATATTTTGGCAAGTCATCGGCAAACTCATTCATGCAGTTTGAAGGAGTTCCCAGCCTTGCAAAGTTTGTTAGTATCTGCTATGCAAAAGACAGTCCCCTTCATCACAACATGCCTCCATCCCGCTGAACCATAAATCATCGCGGACGAGTTCATCCCGAGGCGCATCCCCTGCAGCGCCGTGCACTGCGCCGTACGGTTGGGTAAGCACCGCTTCCTCGGGCTCCCTGAGCACACACCCCTCACGGACATCTCATAGTTTCAACCTCTGGCTACCATCAACCTCAAACGGATCTGACCCAGCCACAGCAGCCATCGGAGGGCACACCTAATCATTTCGAGAGGGCACAATACAAGATGCATCTGGCTTTCCAGGCACCACAAATTGCTGATCCATCCAACCCAATTAGACCACTCCTTGATCACCCAACATCCTTATGTAACTAGTGTTGCAGAAGCTACCGAAGGCTACGTGCTCTCGGGCAGAGCAGGGACCATGTGTGATTTCTGCCAGAGTGATATTGGAGGAGCTGGAGAGCATCAGCGCCTGCCCCATGGGATGGCAGAGCTCCTGGCAAGCCATTGTTTGAGCCCAGCCCGAGATGCAGCTCATTCATCAGATCATAATTATCCTCAGCAAAGCCTCGGTGCCTGGTGGGCATCCAGTGATTGTCTATTTCTGTAAGGAACGGCTGTTTTGAATTACAGAATAGGAACCAGAAATGTCATGGTGGATACTGAGCACAAACTTCTGTAATCTGACCCTCCCAAAAGCCTTCCCTTCTCACTTTATTTTTCTGTGCTCCCACTTCAAACACCACTATCCTCTTCCATTTTCATCACCTCCTTTATGCTTTTGAAGATCCCAAACTAACATTTCTAACATTCCCAAAGCTTCATCTTAATCCCCCAGGAATAATATTACATCTATTCCTCTGGTGGATAAACTACGGTCACGTAGAAAGTCACCCGGCAAAATCCTGGGCTCCCAGTCTTCCTTTCCAGTCCTTACAAGGCATTTCCTCATTTCCTCAGAGAGGAACTTTTTTTCTGAAATCTTTGAGCGTCACAAGGAAAAAAGAATACCGAAAGCACACAACACACATGAAACTTAAAGGTCAAACTGTGATTTCAGATTTGGAAAACATCTATCATTCTGCTCAAAACCACAGGCAACAGGCAGTTGTAGAAGAGCTTGGCAACGTGTACATTGCAAAATCAAGATAAGAATCTGGCATTTCGTATGCAAATACAAGTCGGAGTCCTGATTTACCTTCCCTGGTGTGAGAGTCAGTAGATGTTACCAAGTCCAAGTTAGCTGCTTCTGATCAAAATGAAAAACATTCCCCAGAGCAGATGTGCTGGCAAGGCACTAGGTAGCTTCGTGTTACGGGTCTCTATCTCATCTTTGACTGTAACATGGGCTTTAGAAAGGTCATAGACTTTGTTTTCTGACTTCATGACTAATTTATTTTTCTTAGTTCCTCCCTCCGGCTCTTGGAACTCCTCATTCTTGCCCACAAACCACTGGCTCTGAGAAGTTTCTCTAGACACTGTAAATTACCTTTGCACCAAAAGAGTCAGTATTTGTTTGAATTACTGTCTCACAATCACTTTAATACAATCAACCATAACATCATAAAATAATTAAGCAGATTCATTTATTACATTACTAGAAGGGACAGGGGTGTGGTGTCAATGCAATAAATACGGTGACCTCTTGAAATCCAAGTGGTTTGGTAAAGAAAAGCATCCAAAATTTGAAAGCTGATACTAATTATCCGTACTCCAACACACAAACCACACTGTCACAACTGACTGCAACCTTTACAGATAAAGTTCATGTTGGTATTTGGAGCAAAGGAAAAAAAAATAATCTGTCTTTTAACAGTAATTATCTCTGCTCCAAGGATGGTACCAAAACCTGTGTGATGCTCTGTGCTATGCCCACCAGAGCAACAAGGCATGTTCTAGTTAATGAGTGATGCTCACCTAATTGACACTGGAAATAATACCCCCGTGAAATGAATAAAACCTGGAAGAGTTCAGAGAGGGTATTTCCTGCGGGATCTCCTAAATGTCCAATCACAACTTCCACTGTAGTGTGGCAATCAAGATAATGAACAAAAATAATCTCCAGAGGCCTCATCAGAAATTGTTCTTCTCACTAGTCACAGCTACTGGTTTATAACGAACAGTGTAAACATGGAGTTAACTGACAAACATATATTTTAATTTTCAAACAAGTTATAATACAACCATTGACAGCTGAAGTCCCTCAGATTAATAGAGCTGGATTTGCCTTTGTTATTTGTAGAACTTCTCGGAGTTAGTTCAGATCTGAAGTGTACATATTGAAATAAACTGATTGGAAATAATGAGTATTGGTGCTTATAAATTATTGAATCTTTAAAAATCCAGTCACTTCTATATTACTGAAATATCCTTCTCATCTAAAAAAAATGCTTTTTAGTTTAAAAAGCACAATTCTGAATACAGAGTGCACCATTATTTCAAAGTATCCAATCATCATTTTCTTGTTACCGATGGCATTCCTGCCCTTTCCTCTCATTAGGGACTTGCTGTTCTGTACCTGCAAATCTCCATCCCTCAGCAGCCAGAGATACGAAAGCAGAAATCTCATCTATAATAGTAGTATCATGTACATCCTATTAAAGAGGACGGATAACAATATCCAGAAGTGCCTCAGGGCCACAATTTCAAAGACACGTGTAGTGCTGAAAGATGCAGGTGAAAGACTCCGGGGACTTTCCAAAGCCCCCAGCTGCATAACTCCAGTTATTCAAATGAAAAGTTGTTTAATGTATTTGTTCTGGAGGTGAAGTTTCACTTCAAGTCTGGGAGAGTCATAATCCCATGGGCTAATTTTTAAAACAAATTCTCACTGATTTCAAAGGCAGGTAAATTACTAAATACTCAGATAAATCTAGCCCCGAGTGAGGCATAAATCCCATGTAGGGTCTATCTCCCTTTGAAATAATGGCAGTTAGGCACCTATCTACTTTGAGATGGGTTTTAGCATCACAAACATTTTGGCCATAAACCCATTACACAGATACAGCAGAGGCTAACCCCTAAATATTCCAATATCATATATTTTGCAGTTAAGGAATCAAAAGGAAATGAAAGATTTTTTTACCGCTGGAAATTGTCCAAAAATTAAAAAATATACATACTTTATAGACAAATTCTTCTAAAAAATATGCAAAGATGACAATTGACCGCATTAGAAAATGAGGTAGTTGAGTAATTGAGGAATATTGTGGAGGAAGACAGGCAAAGGGTACAAGAAGCAGCTAAAACAGGGGCCTCCCTGGGAAAAACCCCACATAATTTGAAGAGGGGCACGAAAATTGAAGACTTGAAGTCAAGACAGATGGAGCCAATACACTCAAAACCATTTACAACCGAGCTTATTTCATGAGACTTGATTTGGAACGGTCAAAATATCGTAAAATCATGTATTCTACCTCTGCCTCCATAGGAAGTCTGTTTTGAAGATATCCATCCTAGATGTGACCTTAAACCCAGGGCTGTGGAGGCTGAACTATTCCCCTGCAGGCCCAGCCAGGCAAACGTCCTGGTGAGTCTCAGGTCTGCTTCTCTTCCACAGTAGGCAGCAAAAGACCTGCTTAATCCTGAAAACTATTCTAAAGAGGGTTATGAAACAACCAGAGAATTTCAGCCCCAGGGCTGGCTATCAATACCCACTTTAGCTCAGTAACGCCTGTTCAGCACCCTGCTCCTCCTCCCAAAGCGTCCTGCAGTGAAATCCTTTTGTTTCCCAAGGAACAACATAATTCTCAAATGCTGCTTCTAGCCTTGCTCTTCTCTAATATTTCCAAACATTTGTATGAGCAGATAAAATCCCTGGGATATTAAGCTTTCTTCTTGCTGAAATTAAATTACCTTCCACGTTCTTGAGTAAACTACAGAGCTGCAAGATACCACCCAAATATCTCTCCTCTGTTGCAATGCTCCTGCATGCTATAAATACAAAGTTAATTTGTGCAATGTGTGGGCTCACGCTTGGAAATGCAGAGGACTGTACAAGCTAATATCCTTCCCAGGAAAAAACACAGCATGACGTACGAAAGAAAACGGTGCAAGCGAGAGGCAGCTGAGGGTCTCTAAAGCGAAAACAATGGCATATTTTCCAAAGATAGACTGAAGGTCCCAATGGTGCCGAGCAGAGAAAAGAGAGGATGTCAAGAGAAACCAGAGTTTTTGTATGAGGAAATGACTGGAGGATGAAAAGGGGGTGGCAAGAGGCCGAGCTCACTGCGGTGAAACGGCTGGCGGACAGTCAGGCGATACGTGGCTGCAGCCCAAAGCGTTAAAAATCCTCTGGCGTCTATCACCATTTGTTTGGGACTGACTTCATTTCCAAACTTTGGGATAAATATTAGCGCAGCTATTCAAGATAGCCAGGACACCCGGCCCCTGTTTTTTCTCACTTTATGGCTTTTAGGTGTGGACTGTAACACATCACTTAAGCAGCACAAAACAGATTTACTGAGTACGTCACTGCACTAGGCTTGAAAAAAATATATTGTTTTGATTGGGTTGGTGGTAGGGTTCCACCCAGGATCCCTGGGAAAAGCTAATTAAGGACAACTGCTCACACCATCATACACAGTGAAATGAAGCAAAGTGGGGAGAAGCAGCCATGCCGGGATTTGCTTCTGGGAAAATTATTTCATGCCTCCAGATGCTTGGGCATAAGGGAGGATTCACCTGGGATTTCTTTCATTTCTGGAACCACAGAAATTCAACTATTTGATCACTCTCTTATCTCCAGGAAATACTTCCACTATTATTTTATTTACTTATTATGTATTCTTTGATTTTATGCTTACTACCTTGTTATTGTACAAAGCTAATTGCTTACATCCACAAAACCAGCAGGGTCCACCCAGCCTGATGGTTACAGTGGAATCTTCCAGCAGATTTAAAGACAGCTGGATTTTTTTGTAGCTGTCTCTTCTTTTCCAGCTACCCTTGGACCTACGCATCTCATTAGAAACATAGTGCATACAAGTGACCCCTAACAGCTAGAAACCCCAAGGTTTTTTATATTGGCCCCATTTAAAAAAAACCAAAAAAACCAACAAAACAACAAAAAACCCCACCCAAACAAAAAAACCCCCGCCAAACTCAAAACAAAACCAAAACCCCCAAAACCAAAAAAAGCCCAAACTACTCAAGGAGGTAGAAAAGAGGACAACGGGGGAGTCACTGTGGGAATTTCAGCAAAGGAGATCAAAGCAATGGTCTACAAAAATCTGCCTTGCATCCATCTAGCCATGAGGGCAAGAGCTGGAGGAGCTGCCAGCTGGAGTTCCAATGCCAAGGAGAAGGAGAAGTTCTGTGTTGTGATGTCCCTCAACACAATACAGGTCTGCAGCATTGCCTGGTACCTGCAATAACAAACCCAACCCCTCTTGCCTCTCTATACTGGAGCAATGCTTGGACAGCTGGAAACAGAACTGGTTACCATCAGCCATCCCGCTGCTAAAATACAGACTCTAGAAACCAGCTGAGTTTTGAAGAAGGAAGGAACAGGACAACACTGATGACTGCCAAAGACTATCCAGAGCCTCCTTGAGAGGCCTTGTGGATTTTAAACAGCTCCTCACATCTTGGACGCAAGGCAAGGGACACATCCTCTGTCCCCAAAAGACATGTTTCTACCTCGGATCTCCCAACAGAACAACTACTGCTTGTGCCAGGGGCTGCTACAGCTCTGTGGGTGCAGTTACACAGGCTGCACTTTCTAAACCACTTGCAGACACAGCATGCTTAAGAGTTGTTATTTCTTACAATTTGTGTGTTGGATGGTTTGCTAAAATTAGGAAAAAGTATATTCCAGAGCTGGAACATTTATGGCTTCTTTACCATTACTGTATATTTTAATTCTCAAAAATAGATTTAAGTGACATGATAAGTAAAGAGTCCTGTTTAATCTGTTTCAGCCTCTTTGCCACATTCCTGGTCTGGCCTGGTTGGCTTGTTAATTTAGAGACGCATAAAACCATCTGTTTCACTGTGGACTTTGTTTTAAGCCTCAGAGGAAACAAACCACACAGATAAATGAAATGCACTATGTCATTTCTGTTAGAATATATGTATTTACAGCCATCAGAGCAGACACTAAGTATCATATAACTCTAATCTTAGTGCAGATTTTAAGCTATTTACAAGAATTCAGCGCAATGGAATTTATACCACACCAGGGATTTTTTCAAATTGTATTCCACCTCTCATTTAAAGTGAGAAACAGTGACATTCTACATACCATTAAAAGTCTGTAATAAAGGAAGGAAAAAACAAGCTTCATAATTAAAAAAATATAACTTGGAAAAAATACATCCCAGGCAAATGCACCTAACAGCCTGGATTTCTGTCCATATATCTGCCTCCGTGGTTTGTAATGCCCATAAGCCACCTACAGACGCTCATCCTCTTGACACAACTGCAAACTTCAGCAGTCGTACTCTATTTGTCAAAAACAGAGCAGACCTACAATTTTTTACTCAACAATGTTTCACTAAGATCATGCATTGAACCTGAAGTTTTCACAGAACTGTGTTTTATTGAGAAGAGACTCCTGTTCCAGATGAGCATGAGCAACAGAAAGTCATTCCCGAATGAGTTGCCCATGAAGGGAGCTACCACTCACATTTTGTTCTAGCCAAAAAATGGATTTTCATTTTGATCTGTAATAGAGATTTTTTTAAAAACTTGATTCCTTTCTCACAAAATAGAGTCCTTGCTTACTGAACGGGGTACTAGAGGGCTGCTGTGTCTGCTGCACTGATATTTAGATAGAAAAAATGTTTTTTTCAAATATAATATTCTCTAGTGTCTCTTTTCATCACTACTACACTATATAGTCTGTTGCACAGATAATGCTTCTAAAGATTACAAATTTAACTAAAGCTGTCAGTCATGGAGTAAAAACTAAACCCATTTAAGAAAGTCCCGTGATACACTGCGTAACGTTTTACTGCAGGGTGAACAAGGAGTAGGTAGGTGGCCTGGGACCTAAAGCGGTTGTTGAGGAATCAAAGAACTTAACTGAGTAGTTTTAAAAATGTATAAGCCAATCGAACCTTATTTGAAGACAGTTCTCCAAACCGTGTTTTTCAGCAGGGAGCTTAGGTTAAGGGAACATACATCTAAAACGTAACGACTTCCAAGAGCCCCTGACCCTGTGCCTCCATCCACCAAAGCACACAAGCAGGACTTTGAACATTTTAAGAGTCCCACAGTCAATTCTTCCTTGCCCCCTTTTTCTTCTTTTCCTTCTCCCCTTCTGGCTTTTCTGAAAGTGGCCTGGATTTTCCTCCTAGAATTATTTTATCTCCTGCCACGAGAAAAATCTGTTATGTTTCATTGAAATGGCTAAACCAACCCACATCCACTGTCCTTCCAGTGCCTTCCCGCAGCGCGGTTAGGGGGCTGTACTCACAATATTCATCAGGGTCAGCAGGTACTTCTGAACGTGTTCTTTCCCATGGAACTGAACAACTGAGTCATCAACCCCCAGAAGGACTTCAATGTTGTAATCATCGTCCGTCGCATGCCTTCGATAGCGCTGTCTCGATCTATGCACCCGGTCTTCAATGAAGCTCAATGCGCTGTTGAGACTATCCAAATTAGTGAGGTTAGCCGCTGAAATCAAACAGACAAACAAGTTATCAACCAAGAGAGGTTCAGGCTCGGGTCTCAGCTAAGCTGGCATAAATTGGAAGCAGAAGCGTTTGTTTTGTTCTGTGTTATATAACAGCATTAGTTTCACTTAATGACAATCAAAAATGACCTAAATGAGACAGAAATCTGACCCAAAAGATTTTCACCTTGCAAAGTAAAAGCAATACTTTCTACAAAGTAATATTACGTAAGAAATACAAGGCCAAAAGGATAGCAAGTCATACCAAAGTCTTGATGAGAAGAATGGAACTGTTTGCAGTCAAATACTTGTTGTTTAAAAGTACTTGTAACAAAAATACACCGTTCAGGGGTCTTGTGCTACCAAGGATATCCTTCATTTCAGAACCACAACTAAAGACAGACATCACACTTCAAAATCTGATCTCACCACCCACAGAATCCTACTTCAAGGCAAGTGCCGTTGCCAATACAACCCTTTTATATGCAGGCAGGTAGTAACAAACCAACCCCTACTGCTCCAACATGTTAGCTCATTTCCTAGATACACACGTACAACCCAGCAGTAGTGACACGGCTCCTCTTTATTGTTACAACTCAGGAACATGTTTTAGATATGGAATTACTCAATTTATAGCTACATTCAAGAATTTTTTAACAGCTTTTCATCCTTCATTGCCAATTTGTCATGTCACTTTGCATTACTGCATGTCAAAGGGCAATCTATCAGGCACAACAGCAGCCAGCTTTATTACTAACAGCTTCTAATAGTGCCTGGGACATGACAAGCACGTTCTCTGGCAGGACGGGATACAGCTAACGTGGCACCCACGTACTAAAAATTAACATGAAAATATGGAATCTTGACATTTCACCCTATAGAATAACAATGATTAGCATTAATATCATTATTATTATTTGCATTACAAGAGCCCTGGAGGCCCCAACAAGAACCTCTTGGTTTCAGAGAGCATCAGGAAAAGACTTGCTCAGAGATACAAGGGGAGACGGCGAGAGCGCTGGGGATTGATGGAAGGCTCCCGGTGTTCAGTTCAGAGAAACGTAAAAAAAAGCAAAGGGAGGAAGCTAAAGCCATCACCTTCAAAGCAGAAGTAAGAAAGAACTCTTGGAAACGTTACAAAAGTTGATTCTCCACCTTCATTTATTGAAGTTTTCACATCAGAACTGCCTGCTTGGGAAGGGACGAATGAGTCACCAGATCACCAGGATCATTACAAGAATGTCTGTGCTCTTGCCTCCAGACCACTGCCATGGAGCCATTTCAGCAGGCCCTGGGCAACGCACAGCCCGAGCAGAGCCCCCTGCAGCTCCCCACCATGGCAACAACAACCCACCAACCTCTACAGCCTCCATCTGCCAGGAGGGACGCACACCCAGCCTCCACAGCATCCCTCGATGCCCCGTGCCTCAGGCCATGATGTGTGTGGTGGGTTGCTCATCTCTGTGCCTCCTAGAAGAGGACTCCAGTCAGAGGACAGTCCCTGAACGACACATTTGCCTGGGCAGCTTTTGAATGTTTCTGCACCAGGGGAGGTTTAGGCTGGATATTAGAAAAAAATTTCTTCACTGAAAGAGTGATCAGGCACCAGAACAGGGCTGCCCAGGGAAGTGGTGGAGTCACCATCCTGGAGGTGTTCAAAAAACGTGTAGATGTGGTGCCTGGGGACATGGCTTAGTGAGTTAGGTGGTGTCGGGTTGACTTGATGATCTTTGAGGTCTTTTCCAACCTTAATGATTCTAAGATTCCACCAAGTTCCAAGGACACGCTTCTCACGAGTCCCACAGCTGACAGACCTGCGCAGGAGTCCCACGTCCCCACAGAGCCACAGTGGCCTTTCTCCTGGGAGGGCAGCATTTAATGCAGCTAACAAGCACAACCACCATGTTCTCATTGCCAGCCTCCAGGCTCCCAGCAGCTTCTGCTCCCAGGGCTGCAAGTTTTTAAAATGAGTCTGTTCAGAAACTGTGATTCAGCATGAAAATTCACCCTTCACGCAGAGCCCAGCTGTCACTCCCAGCTTTACCGTGGAAGTGAAATGGGTCTGGCCTTGCAGCGACGGAGACAGCTCTTTATCAGAGCTCAAAACCTGCCAGGCAGCCAGCTCCAGCCCTTCCTCATGGTTTTCTCCACTGGGAAAGCTCCAGTGTTAATCCTTGTTAGTGCCCAGAAGTAATTATCCAGCTGTCACAGCAGTCTCAGGGGATTCACTATGGGATCATGGGGCAATTGTACATCCAGGATCTATAAGGCAAATCACAGTTACTGTAAAATTTGACCATAAATCTTAAAAACTTTCTAGAAAAGTAAGACCAGGCTGGCAGGTGCTGCAGGTCGTGTCCTCTCCCTGCTGCTCACAATAACCTACAGTAATCAGCTGCAAGACCAAAGCTCTCAGCCCTGCTATTGCAGAACAGCGGTGCTGGCTGGGGGGGGCTGGTATTTTGGTGGCTGGCTGGCTGTCAAGGTACCTAGAGCTTCTGTGCTTTCACTTCTTTCCCTTATGTGTGAAAGTCAAACTAACTTCTGGTGCAGCATCTTTATTCCTGCTGTGAGTAAATCAGCCAGAGGCAAAATGTGATCCTACCACCCTGAGTTTACCATCCTGCGGTGAAACTGCCTGTCCTCTCCGCTCCTCGCCTCATCACTGTCACAGCATAACCCTTACAGTCCTGCCAGCTCCCGAGAAAAGTTATCAGGAGGTTCCCTGAGAGTCATCCCACTGCCAGTGGGTGCCAACCAACTACTTTAAATTTTGCTTGGAGCACAAAAGTTCCCCACACCCACATTTACCTTCACCCCTTGAGTGTCACCCCCTCAAGACAACATGCCCAGTGGGCACTGGTACCTCCGAGACATCGACCAATGTGCTTCCCAGCGGAGAATGAGCCACAACAGCTCCCGCTGGCACTGGAATCATCCCAAGACCAGCAGCACAACTCAAAACACTTACAACAGTAGCTGCAAGATTTTTGACTCATATCCCATCTTCCCACCAAGCGTCCTTTCCCGGGAGGCTCTCCCGGGACAGGCAGGGATGCCTCCACACACGGCCTGACCACACATCGCTCCAACTCCTCCTCCAGCACTGCTCTGCCTCTGTCTCTTCGATGATGAATTGTTGGATTTGCTGGCCCATGCTGTGTTATATCCATGTGGGATTTGCTCCTAAATAACAGTTACATCCAAACCAAATTAATACCTGTATCTTTCTGCAGAGGAAGTGAAACAAAGTTCCATCTATAAAAAACGAGAAATCTGTGATGTTTTGGCATCTCAGTTCTCCTGAATTAACATCAGTAACTTTGTTGTATCATTCTACTGCTAATGTTATGCTAGAAAAGCTCTACAGAAGAACTCAAAGAACTAAATATGACACTAAGCTTCTCCTTCATGTTTTTCACATTACCTTCCTTCTGATCACCCCTGCACTTTGCACAATATCATCCCAAAAGTCATCTCAAACTGCACTGTGTTTTACTAAATCAGCCCAAGACCTCTCCATCAGATGTTCATTTTCAGCACTTTTTGCCAAATCAGAGCATCAGCCACTAATTACTGGTGCCAACTTTGTTCTCCATCTCCCAAGAGCAGACACTTGGCATTTGCAGGGGCTAACAACAGCCTGTGTTGAAACCTTCTCCTTGCTCCCACTGGGAAAAATTCACATTTGTGAGAATTAACCACTGAGAGACAAGGCTGTATTTTTCTCTCGTGCTGCTCCCCTAGAACAAATCAAAGGAACAGCAGCACTGTAACGGTTCACCCTCAAATCCCTCAAAAAACTCTTTTCTGTTTTTTAAGTCAGATTAAAAAAAAAAAAATCATTGCTTCTTCACTGATTTCCTCCTAACACTGCAGACAGTCTTCCAGCAAAGGAATAAAAAGTGCCCCAATTGCCGATAGAAGGGAAACCTGTGCTTCTGGCTTATGCATAAAACTAGGAACCAGGCAGCCTGGCTTGTGCTCCTGCTCTGACACAGACTTTCCCCATGGTGCTGGGAGATGCAGAAGGCGGCCGAGGGCTGGGCAGCAGAACCACCAAGGGAAAAGCGTGTCCACAATCCCACTTGATGCTGCAGCCTGGGGTTTTTTTGGGGTGTCCTCCATTTCTGCTTGCCGTTAACACAGGCAAGTGATCCTAACTGCTCCTAGGCACCAAACTCCTGGTCGTCTGCTGACTCAAGAAGCAGACAACATCCCCAGCTGGGACAGCCCCAGTGATGCACTAATATATGTAGAGTACATCAAAACCAGGAGAGGAAAGGTCTTTACATCGTGCAGGTGCAAATTCCTTACAGCATTCTATGTCATACAAGATCCCTCTGCTCTGCTTCCTTCTCCTGAGCAATGTGCAATCTCCCAATCTTTTCTCTGAACTCTTACACTTTTCAAGCTGGCATTTTACTTCTTGGTTTTGGGCTCTGCCCCAGCTTCGCATTTCCCTGGGACCAGAAGTCTGAACACCCATGGCAGCACCATGCAGCCTGGTCCGATCCCCATCTCTAGGACAGGGAATATTCACATCGCCACAAGCAGCAGTTTTGTCTTTGCAGCTCTTCAGAAGAATCCTCCATCTGTGACAGTTTGGGATGTCTGACAACACCTTATTTTCTGGGAGTTTTTGCTTTGCTCATTAATCTTTGATATCATGTGCTTTACAGAAACCTAATTACATGACAGCTTCTGATTCTGCCTTCCCCATCGTGGCAGGCAAGGCTCAGACAGATGCTGTGAGTTACTGAAGCATGAACACGCTGCCTGCCACAAGAACCACCTCTCCCTGTGTCTTCTGTCACTCCCTTTAGGACATCCACCAGAAGTACAATTGCTGGCGTGTGATCTTGTTTTGTTTTTTTCATGACCCCTTTCAAAAAGGCTCAGGGAAACACAGCTGCACCTCCAGTTCTTAAAGAGTCCCTTATGAAGTTACGGCACTTCAGTAGTACCAGCTTGAGGCTTCCTCCATCTCACAGCAGCAATATTGTCCTAATAAAACCACTCCTCATTTTTTACCTTCTCTTTCTGGTAGGAGGAAGGGGACCTTCTGGCAAGCCCAGAGCAGAGACCAGGGGAGGCAGCTGGGAGACTGAACTGCGTGTCCTGTTCCCAGCCATCATCTGCGGCTTGTCAGCACAGCAGCTCCCTGGAATCTCTTTGCCAATATGAATGTGCAGCATTCAGACCGGCCAGCCACTATTTCAAATGCAGCTTGTTTGCTTTTGCAGACACTTCATCTGTCACGGCAGGAGCAGACAAACACCTGAGCCGACTGCTGAGCACCTTCTCCGCAGCCTCACAAGGATGAGCACTCCTGACTCACTGTTTTGCCATTGATCTCCATTCCTGGGACATGCTCCTGAAGGGACTCCCAGCTTCCCATGCCTTCACATGACTTGCTTGCAAACCACCGGCTTTTTGGGGTTTTTTTGTGGTTGGGTTTTTTGGTTTGTTTTGGGGTTTTGCTTTTTTGTTTGTTTTTTTTTTGTTTGTTTGTTTTTTATATATTTTTTTCTGTTTAACCTCAGTGACTCCGACTGAACACCAGTGAAGCACAGCTGGAGCCCGTTCTGTTGCAGTGGCACACGCAGTGCTGTGATGGCACAGAAGCGCAGGGCACACACCCCTGCTCAGCTGCAATGCAGCTGGTGGCAATGCCACTCTGAGCCTGGGATTTGCAATCACAGCATCGGCATGAGGCCATCCTTCACTTGGTGCTGCGAATGCAGGAGGAACAGGCTGTGTAGCAAGGAAGCAGAAGGAAGCAGGATGGACTTGCTTGAGCTCTCAGCTTCCCACTGCTCGAGTACATCTGCACCTCTGGAAAAGTACCAAACGCCCTTGACAGCTTGACAAAGAACTGCTCTTTTGGGAATTGCACTTTAAATCACAAGTCTGATTCTGTAATGCTCCCTGCCACTCGCAGGCTGTAAGCTTCCATCATGTCTGTCCTCCGTGATCAACTGACTCCCCAATTAGCCCCCAATTAGCCTGTTTGTGTATTCTACCAAAATCTTCATTTGTCTTCCATGGTAAATTGAAGCCCAACCCAGGGAGGTCAGAAGCAACAATGAACAGTCAACAAATCTTGCTTTCTATCCCCTGGCATTTTTTTCTCCCATTTTTAAGTTCCTCAGTTTGGGGTTTTGTTATTCATTCCAGTTGCACACAATCGTGATGTGTTTTGTCCATTTGCTGATCAATAGTTTCTCTGTTTTTGTTTTTTTTAAAAAGAACCAAAAACTTATTTCTGCTGGGTTTACAGCCCTGCTCTTTGCTTTCTGTTTCATTTGCCAAATGTCCTCTATTTGCCTTTCTTCTCCCCCTTAACCATCCTGCTCAGTCTTTCATAATTTACAAACCCCTCTCCCACACTCCAGTCTGCATTTGGACCCTTCTGCTATAGATCATTCAAAAGAAAGCTGGGCAAATGCAGCAAGGTGAATTAAAATGGAAGAGAGCTCCTGTGAGGTGAAAGCAAATTGAAAACGGTCTAAACAAGGGAAGCAAATCACACACAGCGCACTGAGCACAGGATATAAAGTCAGACCTGTTTAAAAGGCACCCCCAGGAGGACACTGCCTCAACACCACTTTAACTTGGATCTCCATTTTGGTAGGATTCTTGTGATTTCTTGAATCCCAGAGGTTAAACACAGCAGCTGCTACTTGGTAAATCCTTAACCAAGAGCAATTATTGCAGCAGAACTCTCTTTGGGTGTGTGTTCAAATTCCTCCTCTTCCACTGTTTTATATAAACCAAAAGCAAGACCACACTCGTAGTCTAAAGACCAGGCATGTACCAGGCATCCTCATCCCGCCCTTATCTGCAAAGCAGCAGTAATTTAAAAGGAAATTTTTAGGCTGTACGCCTTGCTAACCGTATGATCTCATTACGAGCTCCCTGTCTCTTCATTTACAGCAATGCCATTTCTAGCCAAATCGCATTTTAACACAGAGCCTGCTCCACCTTCCATTTGTTCCAGGCAGGTTTGCCATGGGTGTTGGGTTCTCAAAAACAGATCTCAAACTCCAGCTGCAGGAAGGGCAGCAGACACAGCAGCTGAATTCCTGCTGGAATGATCCAGTCGTGGCACTTGAAATGAGGAGTTCAAAGTATTTAATGGTATTTCAAACAGTGTCTATAAAGATCCAAATAGACAAAGTCTCATAAACTTCTTGAGCCGGGACAGCAGTCCCAGGTTTGCAGAACGAGCGCACGTTCTCGCAAACACACGGGCACAATCACCGTTCCCTTTCTTTCTTGTCAACTAGGCAACAGCACAGGGACTTTAAACCTCAGGACACACTCAAGTGCCTCCCTGAGTCAGAGTTACAGAGAATAACAAAGCTGAAACCTACCAAAGTGGCAAAATAGAGGAGAACTTTTAAAACAACAACAAAAAATTTGTCTTTTTCAAAGGATAAACCAATTAGCGCAGTGACAATGGCCAGGTGGATGCTGTGGCAAACGGCCAGGCAAGAGGCACTGAGAATAACCACAGCTAGGTGTTGCCAAGGAGATATTTTCTGGCATGTCACAACAAAGAGAAAAGGTATTACAATACTAAAAAGAAAAGTTGAAAACTAAATTGATCTCATCAGGGCCACGGTCACACAATGAATAACAAAGATGAGAAATAATTGCACTGTTAAAAGATTAAGTGAGAGCGAGGTAATAGAATACCCTGGACTCAAACTTTTTTTTTCCCAAAATGGTGAAACATACTGTGTTACAATTTTCACTTTCATATTACAAGATAATAGTCAAAAAGGGGAAATGAAAGGAACAACAAACCAACCAGGCAAACCAATCAGTGTGACCTGGTTAAAATGGAGCTCTTAGAGAACCGAACAGAAAGTTTTTCCAACAGCAAAACTCATCCTTTGGAAAATTTTCAGCTATCAACCTTACTGATACAAACAGAGGTCTCACAACCCCGAATAATGACTGAGCAAGATGTTTCTAACTCAGGGCTTAAAAGACAACTCAAAAAGGGGCAAAAAAAAAAAAAAAGCTGTTCTGTAGAAAATTAATTTATGGGCCAACTTCTAAGTTTCACTGGCTTAATTGATTGCATCTGGGAAACGCTTATCTTGCAAACATTTTGGCAAGTCATTGTAAACTGGCCTGTATTGCAGAGCCTGTGACTTGCAAAACAAATTGCCTGATTTACCACACCCCACCAGTTCCAGAGCCCCGAGCGCCCCAGGACGCGGCTCCATCCCTCCCGAGCCCTCAAGCACACATGCGCACCCGCGCGAAGCGGGCTGAGCTTTACGTGGCTCATGCAGAGCCACACAGGGAGCTCAACGCTCTCCATCTCATTTGCAGCTAATGTATAATTAAACTGCAGAGTTCAGCCACGTCCCTGCACAGGCGTTTGGCGTAGAGCCACAGCCCCACAAAGCTGTATGAGCCCCAGCGATGCCACCTGAAGTCCCAAGGGCAGAGCCTTCTTGCCTCCCCTTGAGCGAAGGATCAGGATCTGACCCACAATTTACCTTCCCCGACCAGGTTTAACAGAGTATTTATGGGCTATTTGAGTCCAAGTCTGCCACCAAGATACTCAGACATCCAATCCATATTCCAAGCATGATTAAATTACCCAAAATTATCATATTAAGTAAGCTGCCTAGCTGACCCCCTGGCTTTGTAGGTGACATGTCCAACAATCCCACTTGCATTTTTAACAGAATTAAATGCCAAACCGTGGTACAGGTCTGGAATAACAACAGGTTATAGGGGACAGCAGTTGTCTTTCCATAAGCCAACTATTCCGCAAGAAGGGGAAATTAAGTTTAATTACAGTTTAACAAACAAACATTAAAAAATACACTGAATATTTAAAAAAAAAAAAAAAAAA
>WKFP01014840.1:835244-867826 GCA_011057875.1 Pterocles orientalis | reverse complement strand
CTTGCCTGGCTTTGGGGCAGCAGGACACGGAGCCCCCTCCCTGCACAGCCCAGGATCCCCGCCGCCCCAACAAGCCTTCAGAAAGGCTGGGGAGTTCCCTTTCTCATCCTCCTCTCTGCACTAATGGGTAATTTAAACCACATTTTGCAGTGAGTTTATTACCTAGACCAAGAACAAACCCCACACAAATCATGCAGGTTTTACTCTGTATTTTTATCTACGGCACATTCACACACAATCTACTACAAACGGGTAAGATGTGGTGACACACCGAAGCAGCCACATTCAATAAATATTCTTCTCGCCTGGTTTCCACACTACAAACAAGGAACAGAAACTGCACAAGGCGTAATTCAGGTGATCAGCAAGCTGATGTCCATTGGACCTGACACCTCCTAAAACCAGCCCGGCAATCCACCCGAGGGTCTGCCACAGCCCGGTGACATCCCGCAAACAATGGCTTGTGCATCCCTGAAGGCTCCAAACCACAACCTGCCTCACTGGATGAGAGGAGACCTGTCCGGGTGGTAACAAGCACCCGGTTCAGCAGCCATTCTCTGTGCTATTTCGGATTCTTTGGGGTTGGGATGAAAGCCTCCAGACTGCCCAGGTGATTGCAATATCCCGCGGTGACATCCAGCCCTCCTCTACCTTGCTGGCTCCTCGTCCCACAGCAGCGCAGTGTTCAAAGTAGCATCTTCCCAGGGACAAGCAGGTGTTGGAATGACAACCCACAGCAAGCCAGAGAGAGATTTAATTTCTCAAAGTCCCAGCCTGACTTCTTTCTAGTCCTGTTCCATAAGATCTCATAAAAAGCATTTAAATTTTTTCCACAGCAGCCGCCTTCAGAAAGCCTCTTGGATGCAATTCCTCTGAGTACAATTCCAGCCTTTTGGGTTTTTAATCTTTCAGTTGCACTGAAGCAATTGTAGGACCTTCACAGCTGTCACAAATTTTTGATACCTAGACAGAAGATATTTTCAAATAATGTGCGCAAGCAGCACAGATGTTCTTGCATTGTTCTTCCAGCTTCCATTCCGCCAAGGCCCTTAGTTCTGTTATTTACCATGGAGACCAGAGAAAAACCAATCTAAATATGTGGGTGAATTGAAGTAACCTTGTCAATAGTTTGGAGAAGTGGGTATGTGCTCAGCAGAGCTAGAGAGACTGAAAAACACGCCAAAGCCATTTCAAACATCATATAGCGTGAGCTGCAGTCACAGTGAAACTATGCATCAGCAGAAAATATCTACAGTTCTGTTATCCATCCTTTTATTTTACTAGCTAATAAAGATATAACTCAATTGTTTGCAGGCAGATGCAGCTGAGGATTCTTCATGTAGAGCTCTAAGTCATCATCTAGTATCCTGAACATTAAACAGACCAAGATTCTGGAGAGATGCTTGACAAGCCAGAGAAAATTGCATAAGAGAAAAAGATGCAACAGCTGACTATATATATTCTGCTATATATGAAATACATTTTCTGGAGTAGAACAGTACATAAGGACACATTACAGAGTGTCCATGGGTTGCTCAGCCTTTCCAGTTCCCGTAAGACATTCCATGTTTCTCCTCCTTCCTTTCGTCAAGGTCCTGTGCTGTGCCCAGTTTCGTGCTAGTCCTTAAACAAGATCTCCACTCCAAGCTTTACAAACACATTTTCAACTCCTGACACTGATAAGAGATTTTCCCACTAACTCAGAGAGCCCCAGTTTCATCCTAATCTTTGCAAAATAACCAGAACGCCACTAAGAACACAAGCATTACTAAGCAGACATCATCTGCGCCAGAGATAATCCCGCCGCTGAGAGGACTGTGAGGTATTTATCCCATATTTTTGCTTTCCAAGACCACCAGAAATTGTTTTCTTAGTACACTTGGAGATATCATTAGTTCAACCCCCATGCCATTTTATTGGTCTTAAATTCGAAAGACAAGTCAGTTCAAAACTCCAACCACGATCTTTGCTTCTAACTTGCTAGGAAGAAGCAGAGAGCTCACTATCGACGTCCCACTATTTTTTAAATACCACTCCAAATCTCTCTGAGCAGATTATTTCAAAGCTTCATTCCAGCTCACCACAGAGCGATGCTCTTGTGGATCTCCTGGTAATGGGAAAAGAGCAAGCAACACAATGGCTATTTATCAGAGCACATTGTAGGAGAGAACTTTGTGCCCATAAAAGCACAGCCGGGCCCCTTGGGTCTGTCCAGACACCAGCACTGCTATTTAATCGCTGGAAGCTGGAGGAACATTCAGAATCCTGGAATGCAAGTCAGTAAATTAAACAAGTGAAGCTTCCCTCTTCTTTAACCGTTAAAAGGAACTTTCAGCAAAATTCTGAAACCCAGGACGTATGGACGCTTTATTCCCAGCACAAGGAAATAGTAGCAAACCTTCCCAGGCTTGGCAAAGGGCGAATGAACGAATAGTTTTGGGGTTTTCTGTGTGCGGTCAGTGCATACCTGCACAGCCTGGGGGACGTTTCAGAAGTCACAGCCACAATCCCACATGTTAGGCTGAGCCAAGTCTGGATCTCAGAACAAAGCTCCAGCCATCTGCATATGAAGGATACAGTAAGTCATGCCCAAAGTTACAGAACTTGATCTCTAAGAATAGCATCCTACCCTAAGAATGTAGAAGCAAATCTATTTTTTTTTAACTTACAATTTTAAATTAATTTAAAAAGTGGCCCTCCAAGACCCTTGGAGACATGTATCACCTTAGGTATTTGTTCTTTCTCACTAAACACCCAAGCTGTTCTCTTCAGCCTTCCCACTTAGACAGAACTCACACCTTAAGCCATTTTAAAAATTTTGTTTAATAAATACAAAGGGACATTTTCCTCTTATTATTCATAGACAACAGTCTCCTTATAAAAGGACAAAAGTGAACATTTCTAATCACACCAACCTCCTTCATACAGCGGTTTGACACAGACGGATTAGCAGCACTATGGATACCATCACTGCTGCTGCTGGAGGCAATTCCCACAAACCCACATCCTCAGGAAAGGTTATCTTCCCCTACAGCATGGAAATTTCTGACATACTCCCATCTGTAGAGGACAGGTCATCAAACGTCACAAATTATATCCCGTCACCAGCCCAACGCTTCACCTCTGTCCAGCACAAAGTCCTTGGCACAAGGGGCCACATCCAGATACCTGGAAAGAGGATGGCCAGCAGGACGCCAGGCTGGTTTTGCAGAACCATCCACATCGTGTTGCTTGTGGTGAGAACTGGAGCAGCAGTCCCCAGGAAAGGAGCAAGTAGCACCTCACAGCAGAAATCTCTGCTGTCTTTTCCAAGTACTGTTCCAAGGGAAATACAAGTTTTACGCTTCCTTTACATTTCTGTGTCTCCATGTTCTAAGATAATCTCCATATCAGATATACCTAATTTCTGTTATTTGTAATTTAGGGATAATTTAATCTTTTTTTAGATTACTCCCAATTGTAATTTCAATGTACATAGTCACTTTCGGCGCTATGTTACTACCAATCAAAAATTACTCTGATTCTTGTCTACCAGAGTTGGGAGTAACTGAAGTCAGTTAAACTGGTGCTAGGGAAAACCAAGTTTAAACTTATTTAACTTGAAACACAGGAAGATGCTGTCTGAGTGGCTAATGAGACACTATTTAAAACAAGGAATATATCCCATGCTCTCCCAACCCCACATATTAACTAGAAGTTGGCTCCGTAGTAGCACGAGCATTTCGTTTTGTTTAGCGCAGGAATGGCCTGCAGTTAAGTGCAGGAACAGAGACTGTATTCTGCACAGAGGGTAATGAGCCCTGGGAGAGGCATACACACAGCCATCGCCATAAAGTAAAGCTGTCTGCGTGAAAAGTTTGTTAATCTCTGCTACGAGACATTGCCATTAAAACATGTTTCATAAAGCCACAGGTTCGTTCTGCCAAAACCAGGCAGCTAGACCGACTCGTCAGCAAGCAGAGCTGTGGAAGACCTCAGTCTGTTTAATGACCATCTCAACAAAACTTTCATTTACCCAAAGACCAACAGCAATTCACGTTCTGCACTTTCCTAAGCCAGAGACCTGAACCTATGTGCCCACAAACTTTATTTTGTTATAGAAGCAGGGGATAAATTTTTCCAAAACCTGAATACTCGTGTATCAGTTAGAAAGCATGCTCCAAAAGCAACTGATTTTTATATCCATCGTAATATTCAACAAGATCCTTAACACTGACTTTACAGCAGGAGATAGTATACGTTTAAGAGATTGAATTAAAATAAGAATAAACAAGACAGAAGAGAAGGCTAAAGCCATTTATTACAAATACACAAAAGAAATATCACTGCAACTTCTAGAAATGATAGATTACACTTTTTTCAGCAGGTCCCAAAGGTCAGTCAATTTGAATGACTTTGGAAACAGGGAACACGTTAAGTCTGAAGCTGAAAATCCACCGCAGAGAACGTCTAGACAGTGAGTCTTAAATCTCACTCCTAAATCAACTGAGCTGCAGCTCAGCCGTCCCTGCCATGTCGTCATGCCGGGTGAGAGACAAGTCTCAGCGAGGAGGAGCCCCTAAACACTGCTGCAAAGATGAGTTCTGGATGCCTGGGGTGCTGCCCCACAGGCAGGCGACAGTCCATCCCACCCCACAGCAGAGATGCTCTCTGCCAACGGCACCATATCAGGTTCGGGGGGTTTTTTGTGTGGGTTTGTTTTTTTTCCAGGAGTCAATAATTCCAGGTGGATTTAACAAGCACATCTGCACATCTGCAGCAGCAAAAGCAGAAGCAGCAGCCAAATTTTTAATCTACAGATCTCTAAATATTTAGAAAAGAGACTTGTATGGTTACACCATGGTACAGAGAGAGAAAATGCAGCCCTGGGAGGGGACCGAACGGAGAGCAGACGTCCCAGCTCAGTGCCACCACAACATCCCCACCTCCACCAGTGCACGTTCCCCGAAGGTGCCCACTAGCTGTTCTCCACCTTTAATAACAGCAGATCTTCCAGCTCTTGTTTGCTTCAGGTATGCTCTGAACGCAGGCATAAGAAAACTCAACCTCATCAAAAGTCTGGTGTCTGCTTTTCCCCACAGAAAAGAATATAAAATTCCTTTTTTCTAATTTCTAATGCCACTGGCTTTGCAGACCTCCTTCACAGACTCAGATACGACATTGTGTTGTATTTTGTACACCAGAGGGTAAATGCCGTAAATTTTATCACTTGGGTGCTGTCTTCTTCAAACATGATTTATCAGACCCAGTTCACGGTGAGGAATATCATGCAGGGGAAGAAGAGTGATAAATGCCATTAATGAGTGACCTGAGAACACGCAGGACAAAGCAGCGGGATAACGAATAGCGTGGGACTCCTACCTCCTGGTCATGGCTGTAGACCATTAGACAAAGATATTGTTTTATGCAGCAACAGGTTCAGACACACTCCATTCTTTTATTTAATCCATGAAAAACAGATTTAGCAGAGAAATCAACATGCAGTAACTCAAAAATAACAGAGCAGCTTTTCCTTTTTCTGCCTTTTAAAAAAATTTCTCCCTTTCATTCATTCCTTTGCTTTTTCATCCTCCTCTATCCCGCCAAACATTTTTTTTTTTGTGTTGCTGGGTTTTTTCCCCCCAGATAAAGGCAGAAAGAAGTCATACCATCATTACTGAGCCTTAATCTTTGCCCATCCTTGGTTTGATTCTCTCCAATGTCAGAAAAGATCTCGAAGCTAACAAACAATTAAACCACGGAGGAAAGCCACCTGGAAGATGTATTGCAGAAAGAATTAAATAGCAATTTTATTATTTTGGCTAAGCAGCCAGAAAAGGCAAAAAAATTCTGAACATTCTGGCAGCTTTGGGATTATGTGGTGAGACTCATTAATTTGGGAGCAATTGCATGCAATCAATAATTTTGTAACGGTGTTCCAACGAGGAGAAAAATAGATAAATAATATAACAAATCTTAAAGAATAAATGGGGAGAGAAAGCAACTAAGGGGTGGTGCAGAACTCGAAATGTCAGAGAATGTCGCAGGCAGAGGGTAGGTATAGGAATAACAGATCCAGAGCAAATCTGCTGGAGATGTTACGAGCTGGCAAAAGATCAAGGCGATAAGAAGCAGGAATGGAAATAACCTTTAATTCTGTGCCTATAAGAGGACACGAAAAAAACGCTGCAGCAAAGGCCAGCCAAGGTAACATGGAAAGGGGCCTAGTCATGCGCCGGGAGCTCTGCTCGTCTCCATCCAAACCTGAGGCTTTTGTCCTACTTTCAAACGCACTCTGATAAAAACACAGCACAGAAAAGCTCTGAGACAAAGCTGAAACAGTTTGGGGTCTGTTTTAGTAAACCAAAGCGTTAATTGACGTTTTCTAACTCTTCAGGCATCCCAACCTCTGCGAACGTGAGTTTTCACTCCTCTTCCAGACACGGAGGCAAGGCTGTTCTGCTGTCCGTAATCCTGGCAGCACGGTCAACGAGGTGACACAGCTGAGAGACACACAACCAAGTTCTGCCTCTCCTCCCAGCACCCTATCCACCTCTGAAGACATTCAGAGAGCAGCTACTCATCAGACACCAAATACCCACCGTTACCGAGAAGCTGTACACAGCCCTGACCGACCACTGTTCGCTTACCAAGAAGACAAGCAACGAGTAGATTGATGGTCTTGTCATTTGAAATCTGGACGTCATTGCTTTGCTACCATACAGGTACAAACCTGCCCAGGTGCTCCATCAGTGCAGGTCCTACAGCCCAAGTCCCCTTCTCAGAGTGCACACAAGCTCAGCCAAACCCTTATTTATTGTCTCCAAAGCGAAGGAACATAGCATTGCTGGAGCACAGGCAAACGCTGACCTTCTCTAAACTGGAGTTAAGATTTTCCTGACTTCAGTCTAGAGCTGACACAGAATATAATATCTGATCCAAACATGTTTCTATCTTTGAAACACCTGTTTCTACCTTCCTCATGCCCATCCCGAAGTGCCAAAACACTGCTGGGAACGGGTGAGAATTTTACAGTTTGGTCCCAATCTAGAAATCCCAGAATAATCTAAACTTTACACGAGGAACAAACACAGTTTTGCAAAACTTGAGATGCTTCAAAAAAACTTGGCTAAAACCTGCAAAATCACTGAGCGTTTGAGCAGCATCCGAACTGAACCACAGGGAAAAACTGAGGCTCGTTCATCACTAATTAAGGGCTTAACTGACATTACCAATGCTTAGCATATGTTCTTCCTCATTAGCTTCCAAGAACAACAACAGGCCCACAAGATTATTTTGAGCTTGAGTTGAAATAAGGTGAACCATACCTTAGGCCAACAAAGTTTTCCAGAAGGAACAAACACTTTGTTTACTCTGAAGTCAATTCTAAGACACAAAGTGTTTACCCAGCTTCAGCACACGCAGCCACCCATCGGTCACGTTTCCAGCACGCTGAATTCAGCTTTATTCTTCCTTCTTCACTTCAGAAATTTGCATTTGCTCATGTGAATCTGAACCATGACACAAGACATTATAATGCCAATTACATTAAATGAGAAGTTTCCGTCAAGCTGCAAGGTTTTCCCGCAAGAGAGTTGGACAATGTTCTGATGGTTGTAGTAGGGCTGATATCCTGTGTACCTGCACAATGTTTCCTCTAATGCACAGCTACGATATATAATACAATATATATTTGTGATGGGAACTATCTACACTGAGCCCTATCAAAGGCCTCAAAAAGGCTAAAATGAGGCTCTGTGGAGCACAGAGCTTGCTCCACAGGAAAAAGTTAATCCTAAAGTGGATTTCTTGCCATATTATGGTCTAAAACCACACAGTGCTCCTGAACGTCCTTATCTATAGGCACACATGGAGTTCTAGGAAACTTGCTATGATGCTTTTATATTTAAAGGCTTATACGGTCAGAGGCTCAGATGTCATTATTCACGAGCAAATAAAACTTCAGAACTGCAAGGCACTAACAGAAAATGCCAAATGTAGTTAATCTCATTTTCACGTAAGTTTTTATCATCATCACTTCATCAACATCATTTAATGTTATTGTTTGTTATACACAGGAAAAAAAAACCTATTTTTAAAATGGAACACTCAGTTAATAAAACAGTATATTTATTTATTAAGTTTTAAAAATCAATCTGGTTCCTATTAAAGCCAGCAGCAAATTTTGTTGATTCCACTGGGAAACAGGTCAGGCCTTCAAATACAGGCCAAAAAAGTAAGGTTTTCTACAAATGTAGAATAGGTATACTGCTGAAAGGCCTAAAGCCACCAGGTGCCAGCTCTCTCGCAAGTATTGGTTGTTGGGATGGGGTGGGACAGGAGGTCTCTCCCCTCTCTGGTTCAGGATCACCCAACTCCAGCACACGGGGAAGGGCTCAGCTGCTTTTGTAACACAGCCCTGATTCAGTACGTGCACCTGAGCTGAAAGCAAGCAAAAATCTCGGAATTTTCTTCAGGGATCCAAAATTTCATCATTGAAGGTTGCTACCATTTATTGTGTAACGTCCTGCCACGCTCCAGTTTAACATGCTTCGGCTGAAATCCTGCCAGCCCTCCCTGCCACCTCCCTGCTATCCTTTGCTAGAAAACCAGTATCACTGGCACAAATGAACAGCTGGCACCAGGCACATCCTCATCCACTGGGAGAAGGTCAGACACATCCCAGACTATTTCTAGTGCGTATTTAGGGCCCTTTCAGGATTGATCCAGAGATTTAAGAACAGCATAAAGTTACACTACTTCAAAACTCATTTAGAAAACATCTAAATGGAAAACCTAACAACCTTCCGGTGACCCAAGATGGATTTAAGTGTAATTAGTAACAGAAAAAAAAAAAATTTTCTTGTGACAAAGGATAATCAGCTTGATCATTATGATTTAGTCTTAAACCAACTGTATTTATAGCCTTGCTGGTATCTTACACCACATATGACAAAATAGTTTTATCTATCAAAAGCCAAACACAACCTCAGTAGCCAAGATCTTCTCAGGCAACAAGTGCTTTTTAGTGCCTGAAATGTCTTCAGCAAGCTTGACTAGTTGATCAAGCATGGCTCAGCAGTTTTTTGAAAACGAGGCCTTTGCAAAAGCACTAGAAACTGCAATTTAGCAGCTACCTTCAAAAACGTAGGCTATTTTTTTTTTCATTCAGTGGAAAAACAACCAGGATGTTTGTTCTCAAATCCGGCAAGCCAAACTGGCTACGAAATACGACTTTGCTTCCACAGATTGCCAAAGTCAACTGTCTAGTGTAAGAGATGCTCAGCTTTGAAGTTGCTCCTGTGAGGAAAGGCTATGCACTAAGAGAACCCAACCACAAGAGCATCCCAGGACAAAGTCCCTTGCGATAGAGAAAGCCGAGCTGCAATGTTGCTTTGCCTGAACTCAGATTTGAAGAGGCATTCAGCATTATTCCAGGGGTTGAAGGGAGAAAGAGGGGGGGACGTTTGTTATGTGATGCAGTTTGGCTTTTTGTGGCAGCAAATTAAGTAGAAAACGCAGGATCAGTGCATACACCAAAGGTTTAAGAGACTGCAATGAAATCCACATAATCCAAAATCATGGTTGCCCACCCCAGCGTCTGGAGTCTGAGAAAGACTTCAGGAGCCCTGTACTCTGGGGCTGTCCCATAGCAGCAGAGGGGAACACCAGGGGGATTCAATGATCTTAAAGGTCTTTCCCAACCTAAACGACTCTATGGTTATCCTACCGGAAGCCTATGTTTGCAGCTTGGCTCATGTTTTATGTATAGGAGACGTAGGATGTCAAGATGAAGAGCGCTGCACACAGCCAAAGGTGTCCTGTAGCTCAGCAGCGCCTGAAGGATCAACTAGGGAACCTCTCTTTCTGTCGAGGCATAAGAAAGTTTCCATTCCCATCAAACACATTTCAAAGCAATTCTAATGTATAACAGGAAAAAAAAAATCTCCACTGTTGTACCCTGTAGTGGGGAAAGCGGGGAAAGATTAGAAGAATTCAGATTCAGTCCTTGAATGGCAACTATCACAATAAAAAGTCAGCAGCCATGAGTGGCCATAATAAAGGGGTCCAAAGCAGTCACTTATTTCTTCTCCTGGTAGTCAATTTGTGCATTTATCTCTCTGAAGAGGTTCTCTTTATATGTGTGTTTGTGTCCAGGAAAGAGTCTTCCGCCCACCCAGAGTAACAAATGCCAGCAACCTAAAAATCCGCCACTGGAGACTCTACCTGTCTCCCAGAAACTGTAATTGCTTTCTTGGTATCACTAACGAACCGAAACTCTGTAACCTACATTCAAGCTGTCAAATCTTGCAGCATACTAATAGACACAAAACCCAACATATCTCTTTTCTCTGCACACAACACACTGTTTTCACTAATTGAGCTACAGAAAATAGAGGCATTTTAACTGTCTTCTAATTTCTTAGACACATGTTGCTTTACTTGAAGAAAACACATTTTATCTGCAAAATTAGATTAACTTTAGGAAAATGACCGCGACACCAGGTTGGGAAATTTATATGATGGGCCTATAAGACAAGACCTTGATTAAAAATGGCACTTCTAGCAAAAAAACAATAAAAGTCTAATAATAAATTTTGTTGTCACATATCCACAGGAAACATAGCCGTACTGCCCTCCCATACGGCCAGACATCCTCCTGCCACTTGGATCATGTGAGTCAAAATACTGCACTGAATCCCACGGCAAAGCAAGCAAGCAGAACACTGCTGCTTATTTGGAGGCCAAACGGACTCGGGTTATTGTCTCACCAAGTTCATGCACACAGGGAATGATTCGGGGGATATAACCACCTGCACTCCAATTTCCAAACTAGTGACCTGGTGGCCTCAGAAATCCACTGGATTTCCCTAGAGCGGGGGTTAAGTACAGAGAAAAATAAAGCCAATGAAATGTATTTCTGGTAAAATGAAATGGAAGGTAAGGGCTTAGCCGGCTGCTGTCACTCGCCAACTGGTTGTTTCATCAGGACATGCACAAGAGAACAGATCTGTAAAATTAATCAGGAACACCACAGATGAGCTATGCTTTGAGTAGGTCTTGAAAAAAAAGCAATCTGGTTCCAGGGTGAGGAGCCCCCTCATTTCTCTTTCAACTAACGGCTGCACATCGCATAACTAGATACACAACAGATACTCACCACTTAGCACTTCAATAGCTCTTTACAAGTAAATACGACAAGCGTTTAAGAAACTACCTTCTTGGCTACGCCAGCTTCCATATTTCAGCAGTATTAGCTGTGTGAAATAAGAGAGAAGCTGCAGTTTTGTGAGTCAGACAATGAGATGGGGTGGTTTGCCTTTATTCCTTTCTGGAGACTAGTAACTCCTGCTTGACTTCTCCGTCTTTTCAGTAATATTCCATCAAGGGCCTTTGCTCAGCAGTTCCAGGAAACCGGCCTTCGGGTTGAAATCCTGCACAAACTTCCTGCAACCACTATTTAAATATAAATTGTATATTTGTTGCACAATCCACACTTAAGAACCATCCACCCAGTACATCCCGTAGGAGGGTCAAGTCAGTTGGGTACAATTTACAAAACTTTAGGTTCCAGAGCTCCTTCCCATCCTGGAATCTGTCGTACAAAAGGTTTGTCCCATAAAAACACTACGTCGATGTAGTAGAATTTCCCTGACGCACGGAGCTCCACTGCTGTTGTTATCCTCAGAGCACTCCCTCCATCCCTCGCACACCTTCCCCTGCAGACAGCTCAAACTAGGTCACTATCCACGCACTGAGTCATCCTGCCTAACTTTAGCATCTGATGCAGCGAGCTGTTTAGGAATCCACTCACCTTAGACCCTATAAATAGTCAGTGAAGAGAAAAAGGCATCTCCAGGCAGTGATTCAGAAAAGGCATCAACCGAGATGCTCCAAGTCCTTTATCAGAGGAATTTCTCCGTGTCTGCTGACTGTGTAAGAGGGAAGCCAAGGGACAGGGAGGGGGTGGGCGGCTGTGTGTCAGAGCTGGGGGCTTTCATATTACAGCAATTGCAAAATCTGATATTAACCTCCATTAACTTTTGGAGAAGGATGATTTTCCTGTAAAACAAAGCTCAATAATAACTGTACTCACACACCTGCACTTCTTCCAGGACCCACACCGCTGGCTGATGCTGCTCCCCGGCTGCTCCAGCAGCTTGGGCCATGCTGGAACCTCACACCGTGCACTCCTTTGGGCAAAACAGACTCCCACCATCCTACAGCCTCAACAGCTTCCTGCACACAAGTCCCTCCCAGACACTCTCCTACCCCCAAAGGTTCACCCAGTGGCATTTTTTCCTCAATGAACAACTCAGCCCACTTCTGCATAAGCACTAGAACAACGAATGGTTGCCCAGTTTTTACAAGCAACAAAGTCGGAGGTAGAAGGACATAAAGCTGAACAGATGATCTCTATCCAGCCCACGTCTGCTTTCACTAGACAGATGTTAATACTTCGCAATTGTTTTCATGCACGAGTGTGTCTGTGGGTCTTAATCGGTGTGTTTGGTTGTAGCAAGTTACCCTATGAAGGCAAAATTTGCCCTTTTCAACAGGCTGAGACATTTAAGTATATTTTCAAAAACCAGAATATCCAGAAAGATTCAGTTATCACTTCTTTTCAACCAGTATCTGTGTTTCTGTTCAGTGATGTTTCCGTAATCTCAATTCCTGCAGATTTTTACAACCGCTGCTGCACAACCCAACTGACTGAACCACTGGTTAATTAGTGACGTGCCACCTAGGTAACGACTGTACACTAACATGCCTCACTGTGGCCAGCACAGCAGACACGATTTATTTTTTCCAGTACGTTTTCATCACACCACTGAAAATCCAGGCTGTGGAGAGCAAATTCTGTCTTAAGGCAAATTCTAGTCTCTGTTAAAATAATGGAAATTGGTAAAATTCAAATCTCAGAAGATTAACATCTGCCCCACCCTAGGACTGTAGCAGCGATTGTCATCAAAATTCCTAGAAACTTATCGGGGAAAAGAAAAACCTCAATGACTAAATATTTTCCTGCATAGTCTCTTGATATTGCGTTTTATAAAAACAACACTTCTTGAAACAAGGAAAATCAGTCAAAGAAGCCTAGACTGGCATTTAGTGAATACCACTTATCCGTAACATAGATAGAGATTATTTAGCCCTTCTCTAGCAGTCTGGTGCTAGAGAATACCAGTGATTTCACTGAGCTTTGGATTAACTCCCACTGAAAGCATTTCAGGAATCAATCACTGCCCAAGTATCCATCAGCAAACACCTCCGATCACATCACGTCCAGTGGGAAACAGCAATAGCTACCGATTGTCCTTCAACTCTCTAGTACAAAAAAACAGAAATCCCACGTTTAAATGTCATTTCTAAAGCAGCAATGCCAATGGTTGTCTCAGCTACAAACACTGCTTACTGGAAGTGCCTTAATTAACGCTTGTGCAACCTTAACCCTGGTCCCCAGCGCTTATGTATTATGATACAGATTTTAACGAGATGCTCACACACTCTTTTTTCCACTGAACCCCTGACCACATAAACTATAAGCATGTGTAGACATGAATCAGAAGAGAGCCGTGAATAATCTTCTATGGAATTTCTTTTATCGCATGTTGCAAACAATGAGAAGTGTGTTGAAAAGTGTCTAGTGAAGGAACAGAAAGTGATGCTCTGGAGAACTGAACTCTGCTCTACCGTACACACCATAAAGGATTTTTTTTTTTTGCAGGTACCACTAAGTACGTGCTCTTCATTTAGTAGCTGTCTGGCTTGAAACATCAGCCTTTGATTTTCAAAAGCCTCAAGCGCTTCTATCTGCATCTGGGTGTTACAGACGCTCAGTGTGTTTTGAATGTTTAAATTGCTTAAAAAAAGGTGCCTCAAACGGGTCAGCGAGACTATGAAGAAGATTTCAGCTCTAACCACTGGTTACTCACTTCCCTCCTCTGTGAGATGTGGAAAAAACACTTTCTTCTTGCAGAGGGCTATGAAAACAGATGCATTAATGGCTGTGAAATGTTCAGGCAGAGCAGGGTCTGAGAAGGGATCAGAAACAAAGGCATGAAGGGACACCCTGGCCAGCAAAAGGAAAACAAAATCCTGAGCAGATGCTGCCCTGGAGAGCTGTGTTTACTCTGCTCATCAAGCAGGACCTGAATCCCACTGCCAAAAGCCAATCTGGCTGAATCCTCCGGCGTAACTCAGCCCTGGCAGACACCCGACACAAAAAACTTCAGCCCAAACCAGTAAAGTTTGGTGAATTTTTAAGCAAAATTAAATCAAGAGTTCAATAATAGGAAGCACCATGTAAACTGAATGATAGCTGATGCCACCCACTCTGCTTACAACCCTGCCATCTCTGCAGATAAACCGCCAGCTCCCAGCTGCCCACACAGGATTCATTGAGGCGCCCGGAGGAAAGAGCCGTGGTGCTTTGTTCAGGGGAAAGTGTGAAATTTATCATATGCTTTTTTTTTTTTTTTTTTGCTTTCCCTTTTCCTGGTACTTCAGACTGACAAGTGCAAATTAAAATTTCACACCCAGCCTCAAGCACGGAGCATGAAATTCTGATTTGGGAGATGTAGGTAGATTTCTCCAGGATGACACGGGCAGCAGCTGCCCCAGTCAGGGTCACCAAGGTGTCCCTGGCCAGCCTGTCCTGCCCTCGGCAAAAACTGCTTGGTGCAAACATTTAACAGGAAGAAAATGCAGATGCAGCACTAACAGGATTATTGCACGTGCATATTTCTATTTTTATTATTGATAATAATTAAAAATATTGATACTGGAAGGTACCCTCAGCTGAACTGAATTGAGGCCGTAGATATGTCACGAAGGGACGACTGGGTGTCATTGCCAGTGTGATGGGGCCACTAAAAGGTGGTCAGAGCTAACCAGAAGATACTTGCATCAAAACATGTAAAACTCAATACGTGATCAGTACTGAACACAGATTTTTATTGTGTCCTTTCTAGAAACCAGAAAGGATTTATTACTTTGGACTATTCTTGAGACACTCGGTGCCTTAGAAGCCTATTGCCATTTTCTCTCTGAAAGTGAAAACAGTCTCCCCACTAATCTACTCCATGTCCTGGGAACAGCTGAGCTATTGCTGAGATGCTGATCCTGATCTCTTGGGCCTGGTTATTCCATGCCAACCTCCAGAACAATTCTGGCACTGCTAAAGATGAGCCATGGAAAAGAGAAGACAGAAACAAAACAGATTGAGGAATTCTGGTACTGTGAGGTACCGAGCATCTTCATCTCCCGCATTACCGCCTGCCCCTGTTCCCTCAGGACCTCTGGAGATGCACAGAGAACACCACCTCCCTGCACCCCTCCTATTGCCTTCACAATTTTGTTGGACATTTTGCTGGTCCTTAAGAAGTGCCATCTCATGTTGTGACCCAGTGTCACTTCAGTACCAACAAAGAGCAGCAAATGAGGGAACAGCTTAGCAAGATTCATCAGATGTGCTTCCACACGCAAGAAGCATATACCATAACACTACCAAATGGGATTCCCTGGGAAAGCTCCCAGTAATCTCAGGGGTGCCACAGCTTCCCAATTGTTGAGTAGAAGGCTGCGTTTGGTACTGTGGCATTGCTGATTGTTAATATTTGACTTTCTAATAATTTTATTCAGCAAAAAAAAAGTGATTTCCAAAGCACTTGGGCAAATAACATCAATGCTTTGGACTTCACGTGAGATCCTTTCGTATCTTTGATGCCAAACTGCTGCAACACGGCTGCGCAGGATGAGAGAACGTGTGTGGATGTCAGCAAGTGCCACTCGCTTCTGGATTTTTCATTACCTTCAGCGGTGGAGTTCCATTTTTATAACATTAAATTCCCACCAGTTCCTGCTGACATTCATGATTTAACTGGCAAGGGCTGCAGGGAACTGCTGAGCAATCCATTTAACGGAATAGGTTGGATATATTAGCTAGGAATTTTCTGGCAGCGGTTTCTATGTTTTGGTTAGTGTATACCGCAGCACAGACATTCAGCGATCCATTTTCCTCTCTGTAGAGAACAACATTCTCCCCATTTTTGGAGACAATCTAGCACAGGGAAAATAAAGAGGTGGGACTAGAGTCAACTCTCAGTTGTGCTGGTAAATATTTAGTGTAATCTCAATGAAGTCAGTGGCTTCGGACAGTTTTGGACCATCACCAGGGTAGCTGTGAAAAGTTGACTCAGTAACTCTTCAAAAGCCTCCATGTGACACAGACCTAGAAATTCAACACCTGCATTATTCAGGTTTTTGTTTGTGATTATATTTGATTATCTCGGAAACCTTTTTTAATTCAAAGTAAGAATGTGATGCTATTCCAACACCACGCAGCCACAACCCTTACGGAAAAGTATCCCTTAAAGAAAATAACTAGACCCAACGTAAGGACAGCACTGCAGGAGTAAGCGTCCTCCCCACTTGAATACTGCTTTGTTCTGAATCTACAAAAACCAGCTCTGCTCAGTCGGGATTTTTTAATCACCGAGACTTATTCAGGAATACAAACGTATGAATAAGAGTCATTCCTCCTTCCAAACACCACCAAACCACAGCAGAATATGAACTCTGCTCAAGGACAGACGTTTACTCAGCTGATGACTATGTTGCCAAGCTGCCTACCAATTTGCTTTATTTTTCTTTTTTTAAGGGTGTGGAAATCTTTGTTCACTTAAAGGCATCCTTCTGGTTTATTGTCCTAGATCACTCACCTTCTGGATGATGATTATCGGTACAAGCAACAGCGTGGGTACCGGGATAAAGGTGCCTCCTCTGAAGCAGAATTTATCTTCCCACAGAACTGAGTTACACAACAACACAAGCGAAGTTGCATCATTTTAACTACAGGAGGTTACATTAGTACAATTTTTGTATTTACATAAAGATGAAGATAAAGAAAAAAATAATCTACAGGAACTAAAAAGTACATCTTGATTGAAGGATGGCTGAGACAACCTGATAACAGCTTATGTGTCTAGAAAACACTGGCACATGGGAAGGAAGGATTTTTTTTTTAAGAAGAAGAAAGTGGGGGAGGGTTAGCTACAAAGGATAGATAGTGAAAAATTATTAAACCTAAACCCAAGAAAACATTTTTCAGCAGTGAGATCATTCAGACTACAATATCAGCTCCAAGAGCAAATTGTTGAATTTATTTTTCTGGAATTATTTTGAATAAGTCTGAACAACGCACAGGAGGGAGTGGTGGTACACGGACTTGGGGTGCACCAAAAGACCAAAGAGATGATTTCCGGGGCAGACAGATGATACCGATACTGCTGTACAAGTGACCTCAAAGACCTGGAGTATTTGGCTTCTGAATCACGAAGGATGATAAACATCTCACATTCTAACCACATTTCTAAGGTTTTGCTTACACTGAAAAATCATACATCAGATGGCACGCAGAGCGGCTCGAGGCAGAGACAGATGCAAAGAGAGAGGAATCATTTGTAACCATTGCAAAGCGTCCCTCTGCGGGGAATCCTGCATTTCTCTGGGTTACACAGAAATTATTAAGTACATTTCCTGCCCATTTGGTCAGAGGGAGGAGTGGATATATGCAGAATGGAAACTAACAGCCTCTCGAGATGAGTAAAATTTGGGAATACCAACAGTTAAGAAACAGATTGGAAATATCAAGTCAAATCAGGGCTTTCATTTTAATTCAGCAAACCATTATCAAACACTTAAAGCTAGAGTGAAAAGACAGCCTAAACCAACTAATAACAAGGAAAATCAACTAATAGCAAGGAAAATGTCTTCAACCAAACAGCCTGACTGAAGACTTCTCCATACTCACAGAGAGAAAGCCTGGTATGTCTGGGTCTCCCAAACAAGACCTTCAGGCATTCGTGATAACTCATTGGCACCAAATTTTCAACTTAATTTTTTTTTTCTTCAGCCAGTTACACACTACTTGGAAAATTCAAACTACATTTCACTCCTGCTTTGGTAAGAACGGTTATAAAATCAAAATAGGCTCTGATTTTGGCCAAAATGTATTGTATTTTTCCGGAGGGGGAAACAAAACCAGAAACAGAAAAAAAGAAGATATACCTCCGTGGGTGGCCTCCTGCAAAACTGGCAAAAGAAACCCACTGCTTTCCAGTTGCACTTCTATATTCAGACATGTTTGCATAACTTTTGCATTTGGAAAGAATCTTTCATATTTCAGAGGAAGATGATTCTAGTAAGGAAAAAAAAAATCTTTACCCAATAACAAGTTCCTTTTGTATTCTTCATTTTTAGTCTAGCAACAAAAGCTTCATCTTGTTCAACACCACAATCCAAAAACCACTGAAACTCGATTCTTATCAAACACAATCCTGACAAAGCTCTTGAAACAGTACATCCTTGAGACCAGGGTTTTGACAGGAGAGTTTGTTCATCCAGGTTTCCTCCCACTTCTGCTCTTTATCTTTCCAGAAATTGTTGCCCAGGAGGAATTAGAGAACACTGGCTGTTTGTCTCACGTTTCTAGATGTCCAGATGTCTGACCAAGCTACTGGTATTCCGGACCACTCCTCCATGGCAGAGCACTGGTCATAAGGTAACCAACTCCGTGAGAGCACTAAATCTCCTGCAGCTGCAATGTACTGGAACAAGTGAGCCACACACGTACCGAGTAAATCTGAGACATCCTTCAGTGCTATCTCACACGCACAGAGATGCTCTAGAATTTCCCGAGCACATACAGCAAGCAGGATGCAACTGGTATGTACTGGGCTTACAGTGTATAGGTGGACCAGTGGTGCAGGACACGCACACCAGGTCCCACACATCTTGCATATTAAGTCCCACACAACTTGGACACCGCAGATTCATGCTGGTCAAAAGACACACAGACCCTTGTTTGGAAAACTCTGGACAGAATGATGACATACAGGACTTAACAGATTTGTGCAAGTCCTGCTAAAATCCATCAAAAATCAGATAACACTGGATTTCTTCACGAAACTTGATCATTTAGCCATAAGGACACATAATTCTTGCAAGATACAGCTAAATCAGCAAAGAACAACACTTCAGATTGGAAGGCAGATTGGAAGAATTGAGTTTTTTGACACTGCCTAATTAAGCTATGCTGCTTTTCACACCACGACTGCCAGCAGAAGGCAAAACATATTGCAAGCATACAGTTCTCTCTACAACCAGACACTAAATGGCACTCCTTCTTCACTTCCTCACTCTGCTACGTGCCTTTCCACCTTACCTACCAACCGTCCTGGCAGGGAACCATCGTGCACCGAGCATGCACCGGAGCTGCTCTTCCCCAGGAACAAGGCGAGTGGTGCTGCTGTCCTCACCCAGCCTGACGGGAGCCAAGGGAGCCCCTCCACCGGCAGGGATGGGCACTACGTGTCTATTCTCTACATGCAAAAGGTTTCTCCTGGCCAAGGGCAAGAGCACGGAGTAATGAAGCACCTGCAGCTCTCTGCAAAGGGAGAGCAGATCCCAGGTGGATTTTGCACAGCAGCCCCTCTTCCAGCCCCAGCTCAGCACTTCCAAGGGAAGGAAATTCACCCGGAGCTCTTGGCAGCGTTTCTGAAACATCCTGTTAATCTCTTTGTGGTTTTTAAGAGCAAAAAGTGAAATGAAATGAAGTCCAAGGGCTTACCCTGACTTTGTCATTAAGGCAATTGTGAGGGGGAGAAATGAGGGGAGAGCAGCTAACGGGTGTACGGAGGTCACACCAGCAGCTTCAAAGTGAGTAGGTGCCGCATTGATTCTCCCTTCAGATTCCAACACCAATAAAATTACCCTCTTCAAATCCTTTCTGTAGAGGCTGAGGACCGGAATTTCTCCTGGTATCTAAAGAACTTAAAAACTTGAACTATCTACATTTATTATAAAGGTAGTGAGAAAGGTATTTGCACATGACAAGGACTTCTGGAAGAATGGGGAGAGACCAATACTGCATGGTGCTCTTGGTGTTAGCGCACGGAGAAAGGTGTTTTAATCCTTTTCCGCTACAACAGAACTGAGAGGTGTTTTGCTTGGATTTAACAGATATTTTAGGATTTGGGGAGCAAGGATTGCCTTTTGGCTTTGTGTTTCCAGCCAAATTTGCCCAGGAATGAGAAATTCTCCAAGCTGCTAACACAATAATATCAAATTCTTCCAACAATTCCACCGTACATTGGAGGAAAATAAAAAGAGAGCAGCAAAGGCCTCATACAACATGACATCTTGGTATGCAGTGGTCAAAATATTGAGGAGGTATGACTGGTCCATTGAAAAATGGATGAGAAGCCTGAAAGATAATAGGATGACTGAAAAAGATGGAAATCACCGAGACATCACAAGGAGACCTAAACTACTAGAACAATTAAATGTTGTTAAAAAGAAAAAAAAGTGGCTCAGCTGGATGAGACAAAAAGAGATGAACTGGAACAAACCAGTAGCAGCAGAGCTAAGGAGTAAAGATTTTAAACTTCTTACAGTTACACTGTAGAGCTGAAATAGTTTTGGTGAACTGAAGAAATGTACAAAAGAACAGCCCAATACTAATTCAATCAATTATTTAAATCAGTGGAGCATTTTTCAGAAAACTGGAGCAGAGGCATGAGAAGAAGGTACTGCCACACGAACATAAAGCAGTGATTTTTGGAAAGTACTATGGGAAAGAAAGGCACCATCTACATCCTGCAAATTGGATTAAAAGCCAAGTATGAATGGAATAATGAGATTAAGCACAGTGAAGTGTGTATCCCAAAAGAAGGCTGTACAAAGAAAATTCAGAAGATTATTTAATCAGAAAGCACCAGAAGGAATGGAGGCATGATTATTACTGACAGCGCTTCACAAAACTACCTCCCAGTTCTGAATGCATCTGTAAGAAACGCTGGAGGAAGGCGTACCTGGCCAGGTGATGGGAAGAAAGACAGTGCTCATTAAAAAGAAAAAGGAGCAGCTTGCTCTGAAAGCCCAAGACATATAACTCGGTCGCTTATGATCTGGAAGCTTCTTATCAGATTCATTACAGACAAATTGGTTGAACTGGTTGAAACTAATGATGTGTTTCTTGAGATGAGGAACGGTATCGACAAAGCATAAGGGGTGGGAGTGGGAAGAAACACCTCACGGTGGCCAAGCTGCCAAAGGCAGAAAAAGGCTCTGCCTGAACGTTGAGCAAATTCCATTAATGTGTACGACATTGTCACATGCCTGTGTGCTAAGTGGTGAGAGCACATCCATCGCAACTGTAGAACAGCACATGAAAGCATGCAATCTACACAAGCAATACAGTGGAAAACAGAAAAAAAAAACAAAAACAAAAACAAAAAAAACCACACACACACCCCACACAACTTTCCAAGGGGTTCTGATAATTTTTCAGGAACAATTAAAGACGTTGCTATCTCTCAACAGATACAAAGGAGCATCAGAGAGTGAGGAACCATGTGGTATGGCTTCGTTAGGAATACCTGGATCCATTCCATGACATCCATAGGTACACACAGATCACGTTCTCAATGCTCAATTAACTTCAAGGTACAGATTAGTTTCAATATGTTAAAATGAATCTCAAAATAAATCATGAAATCCAGAAGGTACAAAATAAATCAAAACAGAAGCAGACAAAGCCACTTTGCAATTCAGGCAAATCCAGCCACCCAGTTTCCCACAGCGTTGCACTGGGTTTGCCCCCACTGAACTCACTGGGAACTCTTCCATTAAAATCAGTGTGAACGGGATCAAGTGCATGGTTTGGCTGAACCCCATCCACTTGCCAACCTGTAATTTATTGTTTCAAAGGCAGTTCCCAGAAAATAGATTCGTATAAGGTCTGTGAGGATTAGCTATCTCATAACACACGTTGCCTAAGGGGATTGTGAAAGAGACACTGTAATTTACTTGGTGGAAGCACCGTTCCAGCTCACACTGCACACACCCTCTGAGCTCTCCTCTAAAAACTTCAAAAAATTGAAAAGAAATAATCTTAAGGAAGAAACGTGGCCTTTTCGCTAAGGGATTCTTTCTCCCAGAGATTCTTGGAAATGCCCCCGCCATCACTTCAGAGACAATCAGCCTTTCCAGTTGTCTGACCCGAGACCCGTAAGGACTGTAAGTCCTACCCGTGCAATCAATCTTATCTGCTGCAGATCTCCAGAGCTCAGGCACATCACTTTTCCTGCAAGGAACGCTGTGCCCTTTGCCCATGCTTTCCACTGGGGTTTCAGCAGCACAGAAGATCATTTAATTCTCTTCAGGACGTCTGATAAGAGGGTCCCCAATGGAACAGCAGGCAATCTGTTATCATGGGCCAGTAAACACCTCCACATAGATGTAAGGCCGTGCGCCCTTCCCGCCCACATCCTACCATCATTGCCACCAGCCAGCGTGCACGAGCACAGCGATGCTGGGCTCTCTCGAAGTCTGTTAGCACCTCTAACAAAAACACAATAGGAGTTGCTACAACATTTTTACAATCATCCCAACTCTATCACACATCCAGCCACAAATACAAACCAGATCTGCAGCCAAAAAATGGCAGAAACCAACCCCTCAGGGCTGCCACTTGGTGTTACTCATGGTTGGTAGAGCACCTAAAACTTCCACTTAACTTTCATCTCAGACTTTACTCCAAAGCCTGTTTTCTCATCAGCATTTCTTTACTGTGCTGTTGGCTGTACATTTTGCAGCAGACTGATAGATTTTACTAGTTTTCCAAAAATAGTCTGCTTCAGTAATTTATGACCTGCAGGTCAATATCTGAAACGCTACAATAGGTTGCCATGGAAATGTCAATACCATCCACTGCTCTGCACATATGTAATTGGGATATCCAAGAAAAATACCTGGAAATTTAGAAATTATATTCAAGTCATCGTACAGTGACTCAAAATCAGATTTTCCCCCTTCGTTATATTTTACACTGGAGATTGAGCAGTGTTTTAGGGCTGCCTAGGACATTTAATACCCCTAGCAGAGCCTTTGGGCTGCTTTTTTCCAACCATTTCATAGTTTAACAAGTCTCCAGAGACTCTGCTTAAAGAAAAACAAAGCAAAAAAATACTCCAGCTTGCAAGAAGAATAAAAAAGTTAAAATGTATGATTTTCAACCTGCTCTTCAGCCAGTGCTTTCTTAACAGGGATTGGGAAAAGTCTAAGTTGAACTGGCCAGCGAGCCTGTGAACAGGCTTTAGACAACACATCATTTTAAGCTCAGATCCCTGAAAGAACTGATTCTCCAATCCCCATGAAATCCCTTTTCTGATGTATTGAAAAAATCTGCTTTAAAGGTCACTGGACAAATATATTGAAGCCCCAAATGTCTAGGGCTTGGCATACCCAACCTGAACATGAATGAATGTGTACGAGAGCACTGAGAGGCAGATCTCTGTAAAACGGGGACCAAACCTCTGCCCTGCTCCCTAGGGAGATACAAGTGACTGTGATGTGTTCATTACTATAAATAACAGCGTCTCTCTAAAAAAGGAAAACCCTAGAAAGAAACCCAGTAGGCTGAATGAACTCTGAACACTGTGATATAGTGAAGCTCAATTAGACAAAGAGGATTGCTGCCCACCCAGCAACACAAAACGCAGCTCGTAAAATGCAATTTTCAATGCCTATTTCATATATATAACAGTCAGTCACGGGCAATTTCTCATGTCACTATTTAGTTACCATTGCTACCAGACGCTTTCCCATGAAGTGACCTGGGTTCGCTGACCTACAGAAGAATGACGTTTCCGAAATGTCACCACTTCCCACATCCAAAGACCCATTCTAAACCCCACGTCACTTCAAACCACACTGGCAATTAATTCTGAAAAATGAAAAACACACCACAAAAAAGAGATCAGACAGAGAAAACAAAACAATGGTTCATATTTCTTTAAAAGTGTTTTTTAAAAATCCCTACACATCAAAGTAAACTTTCTCTGCTGACTCCCCTGCTAGGCATGCGAGGTGGTTTTCGACGGGAGGCACAGGGATGGGCATTTTGGAGGCAGCTGCTCCAGGGACAAAATGTTTCTCAGTGTCTGTCACCATCCACAGTCAGCAAACATCTTCAACGACTGCAATATGTCTCCACATGTACGACAGGAAAAAAGATCTCCTTGACAGGCAAATAGACGTGGTCACAAAGTGCAGAGATACCTGACAAGATTGTAAGTTTAAAAAATTTCCACAGGTGGCAGTTCATCGAAACCACCGTCAGGCTTTTATTTTCAGGTTACTTTTAGGACTGAGCACATCTTCTGTGCAACTCATTCTTTGGAAAAAAAGAATCCTACCTCAAATGTTCTGTAAATAATCACTGCAATTTTTAAAAAGCTGCAGTTGTTGAAAGGATATTAAAATATTAGGGTTACCAAAAAAAAAAAAAAGCCAGGTCTCTTAAAATTGACAGTCTGTAGTGGCCAAACCCTGCAAAATGGAGCAAAGCCCAGGGAAATGAATTTGTTCCAAGGACAACTGTCTGAAGCCCAGCAGTGCTAAAGAAAACGGTCCTTAGCACCGCATGGCTCCTGCAGCACAAGAGCCTCCGGCAAGGGACTGCGGAGGCTGAGCTGCCACGACTGCTGCTCCATCCCCTCGGTCCTTCGGGGTTCCTGGTCTCCTTTCCTCACACACCCATCAGGCAGTACCACAAAGGGCTGCTGAGAAACCAGCTCTGAAAAGCTGCCTACCTGCGGAACTGGAGTGGAAATAAAACCAATCCCTGCCCTCCTCGCCATCCAGATTGTGATTAATAATTTTTCCCCTTGAAAGCACTACACATCGCCGGGCAGGCGAGCTGTGCCAGATGGTCCGCACACACACAGAGAGCTGGAACAAGCGAGGGACTGCACAAAAACTCACAGATAAAAGGAAAAGCAAGGATGCATACCAGGCCTTTAACCAAAGAACCTGCTGAAAAATAAAGTAGGTGGTATTTAACCCATCAACAAGCACTGCAGTTCCGAGAGCCGCGCAACATCATGCGGCAAAAGAGGAACCTCTTGGTCTGCAGGAGACTCCACCCTTTGCACGGGGATGGGACAAATGGAACTGGGTGCTGCTCTCCGTAAGGGTTTCTTTCGAGACCAGGTCAGCAGAGAGCAGGGTCTCCACAGGCACTGATGACAGCAATGCGATGATTCCGCTGCCTGCCTTGGCATTGTTAGACCATCCAACATCCTCCAGCTGGTGGCTGCATCCCTCCAGCCGTGCGGCTCAGACAGCAACAGCTGGCAGAGGGATGGCATGGCCGGCGAGAGATAAAAGGACTGGTCTGTCATTAGCACAGTGTCAGACTGGTTTAAACCAATTACCAAACCATGCCCATGCTCTCATTATGACAGTAGAGTTTCAGCGATAGAGCACGAGGATGCAGATCTGCGCTGTTTGAACAAGGCAAGAGCATCGCGCCCTGTCTGGGATGTGACAGTACGTCACCGAGCAGCGCGTGGCCACTGTTCACATCTGGGCCTTTAACAGAAATGGTTCAAATCCAAGAAGACACCTTAGTATTAACAAATAATCATTGCTTGGCTCAAGAGTACATGTTAGTCCTGCAGACAGAACATTTTAAATCAAATATGAAAATACTGGGTAACAGCTCCTGAGGTTTATATTCAAATGAGCGAAGACAACTAAATTCAAACTATTAACATCAAACATGCATGTGAGACATTGTGCCACACACAGTTTGGGACAAAATATTTTGAAAAATAATTGTGAATCATTTGTAGCATAATCATTTAGAAAAAACAGAGCCTGAGCTCACAGTTTGCAGTAACATCGTTTCTGCTACTGCCTTAAACTCACCCCACTCTTTAAAACAGTGTCTCTGCTTTGGAGAAAAGCACAAATTTTCAAGAAGAAATGAATACACTACTGTGCCAAAGCACAGATTCAAAGCAATTGAAAACAGAAATTTTACTGGCTTTTTCCTGGGCTGAGATCTTACCTTTCATAATTTCAGGAAAGCACAGGGGAAAGGAGACCTGCGCTAGCTGAAATGAAAGTGAGCGCTGCTGTTGCTTACTTTTCAAGTGAAAGTTATTTTTTACCTAAAAGGTCCAGGCAGCCCCAAGTATTGCTTAGGGAATTCAAAACACAGAGAACACAAATAAATAAGCAAGAGTTACAAAACGGCTACTGGAAGTTATTACACAGCACAGGCTCCAGCTATAAACCAAGGCTCTGTAGACCAGGCACCTAATTCATACCAACCACCGTGTTACTACAGGTGTACTCCCTAGTGTCCTGCAGAGCGGAACACATGCTTTGCTAACGCATAAGCATCGAAGAAGGACACGCTTTTCATTGCTGGACTTGCACGCACCAGAGGAAGAGTCAGGCCCAAATTGCTGCATCCCCTTCTCTCCCCATATACAAAAAGCAGGTGAAATGCTCTGGCCAGACAGAGAGGATACAGTTCACCCAGCAGGTAGCAGTAGCAAGTGGTAGCTGTCTGCACTGCCGAGCTCCTCCAGCAATGCCACGTCTCACCGAGCCACCGGGGGACCTGGGACTGCACTGGGGATGGGAAGCAGGACCAGCAGTCATGGCTATACTGGGAGATGGGCTTAGGGCACTGGGAAGAACAGCCTTTCAAAGGGAATGGTGCATAACAGTGATTAAACACATTATATCATCACCTACAATATACAAAAGTCAGCTAAAGAACACCATAGCTCAGGCAATGGCCAGCTGGGCTTCCACTTTGAATGTGCCCAACGACAACCATCTGCACAGCACCAGCTCCAAGCACTGAAGCACGTTCCCTCTCACCGGCATTGAGCTCACAAGCAACAGCTTGCAGGGCCATGCTCAGGGCACAGTAGCCACCATGGATTAAATCAGTGCAGAGAAAGGCCAAGCGATGGCTCCTCACTCTCCAGCTGGGTCCCACACTGCTGTAAATGCGATGACCCTTCCAGTGCCCCCTCTGCAAGCACTGGGACACCAGCAGCACACAGCATATCTTCAGTGGCTGGCCACCAAGGAGCAGATTTCACACAGCTGAGAACAGCCAGAACCAGCTGGAATACATTTTTAATCCCTGGACCACTTCACAAGGCCTCACATGTGGCTCTTTGTTGCAAGAACTGACAGAAATGTAGATGTTTGAAGGATCTCTGTCTCCCTTGCAACTCTGGGCTTGCCCATTGCTTTCATTTGATGATGCCTGGAGCTTTTAGCCTGATCAAACCACTTTATCATCATTATCACGGACAGCAGACAAGATTTACACTACTTTTAGTCCAAAACCATTTTAAAACAGAAAATGTTTATCGGCATTTTCTACTAGAGCTGATCTCAGTGACGCATACCAGATGCTATCTTGGGTATTGTTATTAAACACAGAGTTTGAATCCCATGACACAAAATACCAAACACTACATGCTACCCGTATTTTTGAATTATCTGTTCCAGAATCCATTTCCTAAATGGAGATATGGGTTGCAGACTACTTTCAGTTTGTCAGGACAGAATATTAAGGTTTTTTGTGAACAAGTTTCTCCTTCTCTGTGCCTGGCAGAGACACCAGAACCCGCTGGCTCATCGCCATCCTCTGTCTTTCTCAGCAGGTTGGACAACATGAACACAGCCTGTAAATAAACAAACCCCAATAGGATGACACTTTGTGGAAAAACTCCCCAGTAAATGTGAAATTGCAAACACTGTGTGGGTGTGCACATACATTTTCAGGAGCAAGAACTCCCCACATGCCTGGAGGCGGCTGCACGCACTCGCACGGGCTCCAAAGGCAGGGTCCGACTTAGGAACCGCTGCTCCGATGAACTCTGCTCTTACACTGGGCTGGTACCAGCAAGAAACAGGATTGGGTTTCAGTAAAAACAAGGTTTATGTTAATCTTGTCCAAAAGGCAAATATTTTCTTCTCTCTTTCCTCCCAGGAGACTGAGCGGCTAAATTCATTAAGGATTGTCAGATCAATGGATATTATAAGGAAGAATAAAAACAAACTTTAATGAAATCTGTTGTAAAATGTTTTGTCTCTGTAAACAAACAAGTGTTGATAAAATGTAAATATAAACAAACAAGTGATTAATCAAGCTCAGTTTCACACACACACACAGTGCTGAATTGATTAAAAAAGTGAAAAATAAAATGAGCACTTTCCCCGTGCTTTCATCAGAGCTTCTCACAAAAATGTTGCAGGAATATTTGTATGAGAACTGGAAACTTGTTTGATAGACCAATATCAGCTTTATTATAACTTTGTTATATTTAGCAACATTTGGCAATACTCAACTCCAGCTGTAAGCTTTTCACAGCAATCACTTGGGAGAGCCTTACCATAGTGTTCGAGTTTAGCAGAGAGGCTCAAATGAACTCATCAGTTGAGAATGAAATCAATGTTCTTTTTCTATTGGCTAACGATACACGCAAGTCAGTGATTTTTAATAAGCACAAATAATTCAGTTGTTCACCTTTAATCATGCATATCTGAATGGAAGTTACTTGCTCCAGTAACTCATAACCAAAACAGGAGCCCACCCCCATTCAGAATAAAATCCATTTAGCCCAAGGTCCATCTCTGAATCCCACTGATACCAATTTGACTTAAGTGTTTGCTTAAAATTAAGCAAGTACTTAAGCGTTTCCTCAAAGTTTACATGGACGTCAGGCTACCTAATGAGAACGGCAGGGACAAAGAGAGAAACTGGGCTGCTGAACACAATGTTATGATGTTCCTGTATTCCATGTTTAGCAACAGTTTATCCCAGGAGTGATTGCAGTTCTGTGGAGTGCAGGGGAGAGGGAGGCAGAAGCTCAGCGCCAGGAATCCGCAGCAGAGCCAGTCCATGTGGCAGCTCTCGGCCCCAGCCTCTCCCTGCTCCCGTCCCAGCCACAGCATCGCCATCCATGCAGCACCACGCTCCGCATCATCCAGTGCTGCTCCACCAAGTACTGAACTACAAGAGGATTTCTGCTACCAGCAAAACAAAACAGTGCTGCAGCAACTACAGCATTTGACACAATGAAAAAAATAATACTGAGAAAGTATTTAACGCACATTCAACCATTCTGAAAATTATTTTTAGCATCTGGGAAAAGGATAATTTTTTTTAATCTAAAGCAAAAATCCTTTGAAGATGAAATAGTCTTTCCAAAGCACTTGAAAATTCAGAAAAGCCCACTGGAAAAAGTAGCCCACACAGCTCTGCTGTGGTCCTGATAGGCAAAAGCATCACCACGCATCTTTAGTTACATGAGCACTTCCCTCCACCCCTTGAAAACCACAGCAAAACTACAAGCATTAAAAAAAAAAAAATCAATTATTTTCATTATAGTTTTATTTCTAGGCAAAAGAAAACGGACTGTCCCAGAAGCATGGGACAGTTTGACTTTTCACCCAAGACCATTCTGACCCAGCTCAGGCCAACGGCTGGGGAGGTCTAGGGTAGAATTTCCATCGCCTCTGGAAAAAGGAGGCTATTCCTTGTATTTCACACCAAGCATATGTAAGAACATTGTTCATTAGCATTCACTTGATCATCCCAGATGATTTATTGCACTGTTACAAGAATAGAAACCTTTAGATTTATCCAGAAGTTTTGTACTAAAATTGCTGCAAGTGTCTTATTTGCCTGTGCTAGCAAAGAACTGCTCCATCAGCTGCGCCTACGGTTGGGAAGGGTGACATCCAACGGCCTGATACCACTCTCTGGAGACGTGTTTTTTTGTGAGTACATAACCTTGCTTCTTATTCCAAAGTTGAATTGCAACTGAATTCTCAATCTTTCTCTTCCCAGAAAAGCCCCGTGAATCTGCAATGTGAAATTCAGAGAAAACCCAAGACAGGAGAAAGACAGATGTATTTATCATACACAGATGATGTAGGAAAGAGACAAAAAAAATATTGTCATTAGTGCCTTACTGCCTTCAAAATAAGGGAACAGTAATTAATCAGCAGGAGTACATGCTGAGAGGAAATATTGATCGAATTTAGAGAAACTTCAGTTTCCTGAAGGAACTGTTCCCTGCAAAGGTAACCAGGAAAGTTTCTGTAAATTAGAATGGCAACCAGCCAGCCTGCAGCCAACCTGAGTGTCGTTTCAGGCAATCCAGAAAAATATACGCCAGATGCACGTTGGCTTCTAAAAAGTAATTTAAATACATTAGTAAATCAATGGCATTGGCAGTTTGATGGACTATGATGGAGGAGCCTTCCTCTGAAATATCATCTTTAAAACCTGCAAAGCTCTGGCAACTGAGTTGTTACTACTTTATATATTTTTAACTTTCTTCTAACATTTTCTAGTCTCTGGTTATTCCAGCTCGTATCAACATGCATTTCTCTCCTGCTGAATGGGTCCTCAGGGCTCCCTAACATCCCATCAGCATGAGGAGGAGGAGGAAAGGCTTTTGTCCTTCCGCAGTGTGGAGGGGAAGAGATGGGAGGAACAGGACTGAGGAGCAGCTCTGCTCTGACAACGGCTGAGTATCTGTCAGAAAGGAGCTTGTTGCATCTATTGAGTAGAAGCAGCAACTTATTCCTGTCCTTTCACCTGACTAATGAGTTTATGGCCGAGGAGATGTTAGCCACCCTTGGCATAAAAAATTAAAACAGTAGTAGAACTAAAAAAGTAAGGAAAAGGACAGGGCTCGCCCCAAGAAGTACCTCACAGTGTCACATGAAATCATTGCAGCTTTCGGCGCCAAGCCACCACCCCCTGAAGGTCTGACCAGAACCAAACCCAAGTATTGCCGTGGGAGGGGGTCACAATGCTCCATGAGAGGCTGTGACTCTGCCCGTCCCATTAGCCCTGGGTATATTCATGATGGGACTTGGGTCAGACTGGGTTTGGCCTTTCCAAGGGATTTAATTAGCAGTTAAAGAAACAACAGTCTGCCTGGTTGAAGCACATTTGGAGAGTTACCTTGCTGTCCTCCTCAGTAATAAACTGCTCTTGGCTAAGGTCATCTTTCATCCACACAGTAAATAAAACTGTCAACTAAAGTTGAGTTTCTGTTTCTCATCAGTCAAGCAATACAATAAAACTCCGAGCAGCATATTTGGACAACGATTTTGAGAGAGAAAGCAAACCTTAAGGAAGTTTTACTATAATAATTTCCTCTCGGTTGATCAACATAACAGACACAGCAATTTAGCTGGGGAAATGTGATACAAAGCTTATAAGCCTCATAATCAGATTGTCTTGAGAGACAAAAATCAATCTGGTTTTCCAGACCTCACCATAACCATTAAATACTTACCGTCTCTTCACTTAACATCTAAGGAACATCTAAGCAAAAATCCAGTAGTTTTAATTAAAAAAACCAGCCTCCTCTATCTTGCCTACTTAACTGTAGCTCTATCATGTAGGAAGTTTTACTGCTGTCAAGCAATGTTTCTCATGTTTTTAAGAAGGAATTCAACTGGAAATATTTAAATATTTTCAACATGCTGCTTATTTTTATCTAGAGGAAGATAAATGATTACATGCGTGTAAGCAGTAAAAGCAGAAAAAACAGGGTTTATTCCCACCATACCTGCAATACATCAACCCCTACATGAAAATCTTTCTCTTTCCAAAACAATCAGCCTAATTTGTAGTGAGCTCACACAGACTTTCACAGGACTACTCGGCTGCAGATTATTCCTTGCCTAAAATACGGTGGGTACATTTCTCCAGTACATTAACAGTATTGTTTGAGAAGGGAAAAAACAGTTAGAAATATTATACCCTTTACTCTGTGATTCTCAAACACCAGATAATCCTACACCAGTCAAAACACAATGAATCAAGCTGCCAAAACAAGTATTTACTTTTCCCAATATTCTGACAGCATTTTACATAAACACAAGAGCAAACCTGGTATGGTCTGAAACCAGGCTACAGCTCTGCCACTCCTTTCATACCCGTTCTCTCCCAGGACATTCCACTTCTTAAAGCCCAGCACGTCGGCAGAGCCTTTATAAAAGAAGACGCATACCTTGATCTCTCCAGGGCTCTTAAGGTTGTGTCTTTGTTGGTTCATATTTTTTGAACAGATGGAATAAAATCTCCATTTCCCCTTACTATAATATAAAAGAGAGATAATAGCACATGGAAAATGCTAGAAAAACTGCTGTCAGGACCACCTCACCACACCTGTTAGCACAATCTAGAATTTACTTCCACGGTTTGAAAAATGCCTTTTTTTTTTTTCTTTATGCATTAATCTACCCGCACAATCAGTCAACGGATCTTCCATTAGTCCTAGTTCTCTTCTGGGGAAGACCAGCTGCCCATCTGCTTCAGGGGCCTCTCTCCTGCTGTCCTGTGTGTTGGAGCTAAACATGCACATTGACTCGGGGTACCGAGATCTCCAACAAACCACCACCCACGACCACTGCCCAGCGTAAATCCTTGAAACGACACCTGACCTACCCAACTCTGAGTTCATGGAGCTTCAACTCCTTTACCTCTTGTTCCACTGGACAGAGGATAGCTTGCCCAATTTCTTGCGAAAAGAGTGCCACAGATAGGAATATTTAGAAGGAATTAGTATCTTTCTATCCAAACCCAAACATTCCAGAATCATGACTCACAATCCTCTCACAAATCATGGGATTAAATTAACATATCATGGGATTTTGCAAGATGCTGTCTTCAAAATTATGGAATACCA
>WKFP01014840.1:781199-823904 GCA_011057875.1 Pterocles orientalis | reverse complement strand
AGAGAGAGGGGGAAAAAAAAAAAAAAAAAAGGTCATCACATATTCATAAGATTCCTGGAGGCTGGACCTCTAAAAATAGTCCAAATGTTACAATTCATCACATGCAAATTTATGGGACTTGGCAACAATGCAGTTGTCTCCAGGGATGGTGGAAGAGAGGGAGTACTCTTGGTTAACCTTTTTTTAAAAAAAAAAAAAACACACTTGATACAGCATGCTGAAAGTGCCCTACTAAGCATCTCCTAAATAAGCCCATTGATTAATTTAGAGCACTATGGAAACACGCGGTGCAGCGTTCTTATCAACGCCCAGTCACTAAATATTTTGACGTTTGTTAACCAAAACTAGATGCATTCTGGAAAAATACAAACTGGAAAATAAAACCGACAATTTTCTAAAGCATGCCCTTTCCATGCCTATTGCCTAGAGCAAACCAGAAGTGAGAAGCCAGGTTCAATAAAAAGTGGAGGAGAACAGACCAGTTTTGGTCACTTTTTTTGTTAAAGGCAAAGAGATTTTCATGGAAAAACAACCCCTGTACAGTGTAGTAAGTTTTTTTCCAAAATAAAAGCTAACCTTTAATCAATTTTACAGATCAAAAGATGGTGGATAGAAGGGAAGATTACTGCTCTTTGCATTTTTTCCTTATTTTAAAACTTGAAATATGAAACATCATAACTATTCCTACCTATCACCAACACCTGCTGTTCCAGATGTGGTCAGTGCCATGTCCCAGCCCAGCCTGGGTGAATTCAGACTCGGTTTTACTTTTTAATCCCACGGTGCAGGCTGATGGTTATTATTATTTTGTGCCACTGTACCAGAGCCTACAAACTTCAGTCCTGATGCGAGCACACGGCACAGGTGAGGTGACACAGACGCAGAGGTGCGGTGGCATCACACAACACATGGAGCTTGGCTGCTGGTCACGGCGGGCAGCCCGCGAGGGCCCCGCCGGCAGCTCCACGAGAAGCCACGCAGCATGGCACCGCATTTCAGAGAGGTGTTTGCAGATCCTGCTGTCAGAGCCTTCCTCTAGCAGGTACCGCATGCCAATAACTGGAGCTGAGCTACAATTTATGCTGTTCTGTGTACCAGACTCCCACTCCTGAGGAATGTTTACCATCCAAAAACAAAAATACTGCCATAAGGTGTGAATAAAATCAAGTGCCTTTTGTTTAAGGGGAAACACGGTGACTGGCTGATATTTTTCAACACTGCAATAATTTTATAAACATCTATTAACAGAACAACTTCCACCCTGTGACACTGAGATTGTGGCACTCGCACACCTGAGTCCCCCAGCTCTGCTCCACCACGGGTACGAAGGCAACCAGAAGAGCCCAACTCTGCACTGCACCAGTCACAAAATTCCTGGGTCATTTTGATGACCAAAGTGGAGGAAAAAAAGTCAGTTGAAAGCTATTTCTTCTTTCCTTTTTTCTTCCCATTCCAAACTGAACATTGAGAAGCGTATATTGTTCACTTGGCCCTAATTTCAGTGCCCCATCCCTGCGACTACCTGTTCCTCCAAGTGGTTTCTGGGGATCACCATACGCAAGAATGATGGCAGAGTTTTTATATCAGGTACCATACTCTTTATCTTCTGAAAATTATTAAGGTGGCATAGTAGAGGGATGGGGATCACTGGGAAGATTTCTACAAAAGACAATTTAACACACTGCATTAGACTTAAAAACATATTTTACTGCAATAAGATAACAGCAGGGTATGAGTGGCAAATAACTCTGCAGTTTAGTGCACCCATTCAGAACAGAAAATGTAGCTTTTTTGTTGTTTCCACTTGAACGACCCAGCTAATCTCAGTATAACATCAGCTGTCAAAATATCCACTTAGATTTGCGTCCTTTATTTATTCAGAAAAAAAAGGCGCAACATCCCAGTGGTTACCAGAGAAAGAGGAAACACTACATAGAACGGGTGTTTATGTTTAGCTCCTGTTATTCTATCACTATCACATACATAGTGTGTTAAATTCCACACTTAGAAACGCATCAGTAGACCAAGAAAGTTTGTGTTCAAATCTGAAGACACCATTATTCCCTGTTGGGATTAAATCCACCCCCGTGACGACACCGTCAAGCCCATGTAACATGCCAGCCTTGGCGTGTCCTTGCTGCATCCTTCCAACACGGCCCGTGGCCAGCCAGCACCTGACCCCAGCACACACGGGCACCTCTGCGCCATCCACCATCCCCTTCCTCTGCCCTGACCCAGTGACTCTGTGGGACACACGACTTCACACTGGCTGTCTCCAGAGCCAAGGAAGTTCTTTAAAGCCCACACAGTCCCTCCATCCTGGAGATAGCTTTTGCATCTGCAATGCTTGCCTTACCCCAGGTACAGCATTCAACCCCTTTCCTGCCTTTTCACCCACAGAGGGAGAACATTTTCATTTTCAAGGATAAAAAGGCCAGCAACAGCAGATCACCTTGGCTACATGCCCTCAGCTCCATTTCGTACATCAGCTGACATCAACATCTCTGCCTTACCTTTATACAGGGTATCCGTGTCCTCCATCGGAAGCTGCCTCTTGGCAGCGGCTCTGCGATAGACCACGTGTGTCCTGCCTCCTCCCTCCTCCTCCTCCTGGGCCCCTTTCTCCAGAGGTTCGATGAAGAACTCGTCCTTGTCTGTGCGGATCATGCCAGCCTGCAGCAACAGGGCAGAGATCGAACAGTCTGCGTTACTGCACAGAGAGCAGCCGTTGGGAGTAAACAGTTACAATATGCTTAAGCACACTTTACTGCTCTCTAGAGAGCAATTAGGATGCAGAGAGGAAACCAGGTGAATTCTTTATTAGAGCAAAACCAAGCATCATTGCCCCAACTTGACAAGAAAGGACAAAAAGTACAACCCTGAACCAAAAGGACTTCTCCTCAAACCACACGAGCAAAGTACAGGTCTGAGCATCTGTCTAGGAAATACTCTCTCCATTAGAAACCAGCTACAATGAAAGCTACTATGACCTTAGCTATCTGGCAGCCCCAGATCGCTCCAGTGTTTACTATTTCTGCTAAATAAAGGATCGGTTCCACGCCATAAGCTGGTCCTGATGTGCAGTTCAACAGTCAAAACATGTAGAGTCATCCTTTCTGCTCAGAAGCACGATGGAAAAGTACTATGCCTTACATGCAGGCAACGAAGCCTTGCAATTATTTCCCTCTTGACACAAAAGGTTCCACTGACACAACATTCTTTCAAGAATTACCCACAGCCGGTTTTAAAGAGGTGTCAGTAGTGTGTTGCTAAGAGATAAAAACTTATTCAGACTGGACCAGATACCCTGATATGAAAAAAAGAGAAATTTGCACTTCTACAGCGCACCTCAAAGGAACATCACCCCAGCGATTCGCCCTGTGTTCAGGAGAAACCCTCATCAAGTCTCAAAACTTTAAAAGAAAGTCATTTCATCATCTTCATGCAGGTAGAACAACTCGGGCACCAGACCGGCTGCATTTGTCTCCTCTTGCGGTCCTGCCCCACCGCAGAGGGTCACAGCGGCCAGTAGCCGGCTTGCAGAGGCAGCTGGCTTGAATGAATTTTTCTGTGTATGTTTGCACATCTGTGTTTGAGAACTTAAACTAATGAATTCCTAGCCTGTAAACAGGAAGTGTTACATTCATGTGAAATAAATTCTTTAAATTATTTTTTTGAGAGAAGCCCCAGATCTGACCTTCAGCACCTCCTTCATCACATTCTTTCCCACTCTTCCCACCAATGATCCCAGAGTCACTGGACTTTCACACTGGGCACAGGGGGACATCCTGACACTGTGACACACTTGCTGTCCGAGCTTCTGGGAGACTAAATCCTCTGCTGGGTGAAGCCCTACCTCAAGTTTCCAGGAGAAACAGTTTGGCTCCTTGAATTCAGCATCCTCACCCGAAACAAGCATCATCTAAACACTCCTCATAGCCCAGCACAACGCTTATTTTTCTTCTACAAGCAGCAAACTATATTCCCACTGCTATAAATACAGTATGTTCTTTGGTTCCCTCCTTGGAAAAATGTCAGGTTCATTTGTCATGTCTTAACTTACATTAGGCAAGATTTCCAGTCCCAGATTTCATATATATAATGTATACAAAAACAGATTGAAGGGGAAGGATTAAAGAGGCAAAATTATATCGAAGCAATTTAAACTGATGCCATCCTGGCTGTATAGAGGAAACTGAATTTGAAATCCTGTCTTGTTTCTTCTTATCTAATTTAGATTCTACATCAGACACAAAAAAAGGTGAGACAGGCTCAGCAGCTGAAGGAAGGTAAGACAACCAAGAAAATAAGTGCTGAACCTAGAGAGACAGCAACTGATCTTTTACAGTACAAAGGAATACATGAAGAATTCAGAATTGATGCTATTCTCCATTTAATGTATATTTTAACTGTATACGCACACAACAGCAGATCAAGAAGGAACAGGCATTTGCAGGCTCAACTGCACAGGATACGATGCACACACCACACACATGCCCAGGAGAAATACACAGAGAGCTTGACTGTCGTGAAAAAAATGTGATTTTGCTTTTTGCAAGGAAGCTATATGGTGGCACACACGTTCATATGTATTTCTGGATTTGTTAAACCTACTGTTAGCTAAGCAGCTGATCTTAGTTTCAAACGCAGACCACACTTCAGGACCCTGGGGTAAACACCGCTGTATGCTGCATACAGCGGGGGTACTGATGGGAGTGTGCAGAAATTCAGAGCTTCTGAGGAGCTGCGACCTGTTAATTATCTACAGCGAGCAGTTGAACTGACTAGACAGCAGAACAACTTTTATAGGTGAACTTGAGCTTCCAGGGCATGGTGGCCTTTTGGAAAAGAAAACATCTGTTCAGAGTGAAGCCCCCGCTGAAGAGATGAAGGTGACACCCTGGGACAGGCTGTAAGACCAAACAAAGGAGATCTTTGAATGCTGGTTCCCAAGCGCCAAACCAGTGGTCAGACACCGGTGCCTGGTGCTGGTCCTTTTGCACACAGGGGAATTCGGGTGGCACTGAATACTGTCGGACAGCAGGCCATCCATCAGGTACTCTTATTTCACACTCTGCTTCTCGGATAGACATGACACCTCTCTGTACATCCCCACGGCAGCACCCTCCCTAATTCTGTCAGAGTGTAGAACAGAAGGAATTTAACCTTCAAACAGGGCTGGATATTTCTTTTCTCATTTTGATCTTGGACTAAAATAACTTTGTCTCTTACACTGGAATTTCTCTTTTCCTTTAGCCCTAAGAAACACATCAATTCTTTTTGGTCAGAATTATCAGGAAAGAACATGTGTTTGAATAGTAAAAGAATTATATATATTTATATACTGTATATCCTACACAGCCTTTGAGACAGCCAACATATTCTCATGAAATAAAACAAGAAAAAAAATTGCTGTTTAAGACTTTGAGAAGAAAATTCATTTAGACAGCAAGGCAGAATTCCTACAGCAATCCACAGTTCAAGCCATCTGCCTAATAATGTACCCACAGTTATAAATGATTCATTAAGAAATATGTGGGGCTCCTGAATGTCTCCACCACGCACTTCCTTGCTGCTTTGAGCAAGACATTTAACCTCTTTACTTCCATTTCTCCACCTCTGAACCAGAGTAACAACAGTCTTGCAGGATAATTACAAGGGCTGATTTGTTATTTTTTTTGCCAAGTGCTTTGAACATGAAAAGCTCGAGTTGAATTGCCTAATGCATTTTTTTGATACTACTCAGAACACTCTCAAAAAGCCACCAAAAAAGGGAGATTGCTTTTAGTCATCAACACAACACCAGCCAAGCAAAGGCATCACTGTAGCAGCTCCTGCCCTTCGCCCATTGGTTCTGTTCTTATCCAGGGATGCCACCATTCTTGTGCCAGCCTGTCATGGCAAGACAACTGTCTGACAACCATCAAGTTTATGATGACAAAAGAGAGCACGGAATTTACTGGAGAATGCCTCTGGATGACTAAAACAGAAATGCCGTATTGTTTGAGCAAATCTGTGCCTTCCCTTCGACACAAGCGATACTAGAAGGACATCAGAAAATTCTTGGGCCATCCTCTGGACGTTTACCCCAGGGGATGCGAAAGCAGAATGAAGCCTTTCAGTTATCAGCTTCCCCAAGTTCTGAGCAGAAGAACAGTAGTTGCTCTCATGAACTAAGAGATTAAAAGTAACTGCTAGCGACAGCATTTTTCTATCCTATACTGCTCATCGCCCATCCCAGGACTGCGGTACTTCCCGGAGTTGGGGATGAGTGGTGCCTCCCCTGCACTACCACCCTGCAGCCACACACGTGCTGCGTAATTCAGAACTAGGTGTGGGATTGAGCATCTCCCTGGGAAGGGCTTCCAATTCTGGAATAAACACTGAGCTAACTGTTACCTCTTCCCTTCCTCTTCTGAAACTTTTAAACTTGAAACTAAAGTGAGTACGGGAATATCACTAAAGAATGATGGCAGCAGTGACTGTGTCCTGTGACTAATAAAAATATAATTAATTGAGAAAGTGTTTGCCTTTGGAATACACCAAGCTGTAGCGAAGAGCCTATAATGTCTCACTATTTCCCAAAGCAGGACATCCCCAGACCTTCCTTCCAAGGGTTTTTAGATCCCAGCTGCAAATTAGTCAAGTCAAGCACTGCTTAGCACTCATTAATATGTATTAAAGACCAGAGCAGAAGACACTTAATAAAAAGAAAACTGGAGTCCAGAGAATCAAAACCTCTGCTAGGGTCAGCAAGGTGTCTAATTAGAACAAGGATTACGCGGATAAGCCATAAATGAGTCCATTGCAATACACAGGGCTGGGGTTTAGAGCTCCACTAATCTCTTCTGAGGGTAACAGGGCCCCTGTGCATCCCTGAAGACCTGCTTCCAAGGCTTTCAAGGACCACAGGATCCAGAGGTACTGGCAACGGCCGTGGCCACATGGACCCTTCTCTACAGCTCAAGCTTCCCAAGGCAAGTCTGCTGTGCCGTCAGGTCACTGTCTCCACTTGCGGCTGTCTGCCCAAGGTCATCCCACTTGTGCCATCCACCACGATGGTGACCTCCTCTCCAGCCCCGGAGACCTGCCAACAGTTTGCCACCGCACTGCGGAGGTCAGCCAAAAAGCAGGGCTCTTCTCCAGCCTCCTCAACATCCCCAACCCCTCTTGCATTTCTGAAAGCATTCTTTAAAAGTCTAATTTGACAGAAAAACTGCCTGACATATTTAGATCTACAGAAAGCTCCGGGTTTTAGAGCACTAGCTCCTGTGGATAATTAAATGTCTTGCTGGCTCTGCACTTGGTGAGCGACTTAATTGTCTCCTCATTCCCATTCCCATCACAGTTCCCTGTTCTAGGCTGTAATGAAGTAACCCATCTCACTGCTGCTTCAGGACTCCAGCGCCTCTGCCCACCCTGTAACCGCAAGTTTAATTAGTGTTCATTTTCTTCCTCATTAGTACAGCTTTACAAAGTTCCTCATTGCCGTATAAAGGCAGATTTACTTCCCAATCTCCAAGCACATGATACAGATAGGAAGCTAAAATTAAATGCGAACAAACCTGAAATCACTATAAAAAAAAATCCAAGTGTCCGCTTAGTTAATTAAATCAGTAACCTACAAACACAGTGTTTCAGAAACTCTTAGAAACAGTATTTCTGCAGAGAGAGCTCTATTTTTTTGCGTATTTGATTCTGAAAAAGGTAACCAGCCACATGACACACCTGTGCATGAACAAAGCCCAAATACAGTCCTGAATTTCAGGTGATTTTCTTGAGACTAAAAGGAGGTTCAGACCATCCGATATCTAACCTCAGTGCCTGGGTTAGGAACCTGCTCTCCCTGTGATGTCAATGCAGCCTCCAGAGCAGAATTTGCAATATGGGATCCAACCAACCATCAATTCACAGAGAAGCAGAGAGAAGAGATTTGCAATTCACTGTAGAATTGCCAAAAAATACTCTGTAGATTACTTGAAAGAGAAAATATTTATATTTGCAGGACAGTGCATTGGACAAGGTCTTACTCCATTTTGATATCAATGTGCCTGTGCCCTAAACACACAACTGCTATATGTTTGACCAAAACTGGCACTAGTATAGAAGAGAATTTTAAAGCAAATTCCATGTTATTTTTATTTATGATCTTTCTCTACGTCTTTGAACCACAGGAACATTCTTTTTTTCCAAACAGCAACAGATGTATCCTCCCAACACTGAAGTCAAGCACAGAAATATCAGCTCAGTTACATTAGAATGGACCTGGTGCTCCAGGAGCTCCGATGGCTGGAGCAAGATCACCCAGGAGGTCCGTGGCAGAGCTAAGGACAGAACACAGACCTTCCAAACTCCTCCCTGCCCACACGGGATCTCTCACCATTTTCAGTTCTGCAACATATTCATTCCCAATCATACAGCACATTGATACAGGACACGCTTGGCGTTTTCTTTCCATTGAGCTTCATTCATTTAGATAACAATAAAAGAAAAACTGCTTCTTATGTCATATTTGCATTTGATTCTTTGAGAACATGCCTCGAACTACTGAAGCATTGCAGAGGAAGAATTGTGCAGTGCCGCAAATCCATCTTTCTTTACAGTGACTGGAGGTACTGAAGGAATTGTAGCAAACATTTGGAGCATGTTGACACTTATTGTGCTCCGTGATGCTGCTGCCCTAAAGCTACAGTGATATATTCCATCCCAGGCTGGATGGGGAAGGGCAAAAAAAAGTTTTTAACTGAGCATATGTATTTTTATTACTGTTAATCTAAAGGAGTATTTTTCAGGCTTTTTGCAACTCAGTTTGTAATTAAGTTGCTTTAGGTCCACATATCCTCAAAAAAATTAAGAGGGGAAATAATTATATATGCACACAGGAATCACATAGACTGACAGAGAGGCAGAGCCTGCTGGGTAACCCTATGAAAGCTGCATGTTACTCCAAGCCCCTATTTTTCCCTGCAAAATGGGGATAAGGTGACATTTCATTGCACTTTGAGATGGGCTAATGAAAAGCACCATGCAAAAGCTGTTCGTACCCAGAGTGCTTTCATGATGGGCTGCTGCCGGACCATCCTTGTAGCTCAAGGGAGGATGGATCCATCCATTCATGCAGCTATACGCTTCCCCTGCTCCCAAAAATAAAGTTTTGTCCCTGGAGCCCAGCTTAGTCACTACACAACGCAGGTGTAATTAATAACAGCAGCAGCACAACTGTGCAGCCGACAGAACCTGAAGAGAACTGTGTTAGTTTATAGCAGATGGGAATCGGGACTCAAGTCTTGCATTTGTATGGTATAACTCATTTTAGAGACTCAAAAGGGGTTTTTGTGGTTTTTAATAGACACAATAGTGAGACAGACTGTGTCTCATTCTCACTGAACCATCAAGAAAACAGCCACAATTAAAGGGATTTCACAAAGCAATGCCAGCAGATTTAAAGACAAGCATCCCAGCCACACTGCCTGGCTTTTACCAGTGGACAACGCTAAAAACTTTGCTTCCAACTGCTCTGTCTTTACAAGAAAATTAGCAAATTCTCACTTCTGGCTCTCCGTGCCTGTCCAGGGCTAGCAGTGGAGCAGACCAGGGGCCATGACCCTGAGCATCTCTCCCTTTGGTGAATCTCCTGCCTCTGTCCCCCACAACCTGCCCCGTCCTAGCAGCCGCTCACCTCCAAATCCTGGTAGATCACAAGAATTAAATCTAATTTTCAAAAGGTTTAGGCAATACACAAAAACGTGGCTTTCTGCAAAAATGAATATCTGGGGCAAACACAGAGTACAGCCTGCAAAAGTGCAACAGCGACTTCAGAGCAGACTTCCTCCAGCTCCCGCGCAGCGAAAGAGCGTCGCATCTTTGCCAGGTTGGCTTCCACCTTCCAGCTGCCTCCACCACCTCCAGCAGGAACCTCCTTTCCAAAGAGTCCAGCTCAAGAAGTGTTACAACTCTCTAGCTTTTTTTAAACAGAGGCCAGCAGTTATTTTAGCTAAAATAATGCTTAAGCAAGAACATTTTGGAAAGTCCCTAGGCTTGATGTCCACAGGCATGAGTAATTCCAAGTGGGAAGGAGGTGAGTTATTAAATAGCTGTTAAGAATGAAAATGATAAATGCGGCAAATCTTGCAGAGTCAGGGGATTGTAAACTTGATTGCTGTTGTTGCAAGCAAGGAATAGTAATTGCAGTTCCCTGCAACAGAGTTTCTCAATTTTAATCTTTCGGGGAGGAAAAGCATGAATATCAAGTCCATGAATTTGCTAACAGCAAGATCCAAAAGGATTAACTTTCCCAATTTGAACACAAGGAACCATTTGAAATGAAGCATTTCTGAGGTCACTTTGACAAAATGCATAGTTGAGTCCTACCACCAGCAATAAAAATGAAATGACATTCTGCAAGAAAACAAAACCAGTCCAACTGGAAAGCTCTTCAGCTCAAACTCTCACAAAATGGGACGGTTGCTGCCCAAGTTTCTTTTCAAAAATATATTTGCTGAAGGCACAAATCACCACCCACTGAAGTCAACGGGTGTCACATTCATAAATCTCAAGGCCAGGATTCATAAACGGATTCATAAATATTAAAGCTGTTTAGTCTGACCTTCTATATAAGACAGGCCAAAGACTTTCACCAAAGCACCACTGCAGCCTCCCAAAACCAGTTTTCATCCTGAGCTCAGCAGGGCTGGATCAGATCCATGAATGGGTAGAAAAATGGGAGTCCAGGTCTTTGCTATAGTAAATAAAAGGATCCAGAGCACAAACTGGAGAAAAACATTTACTATGTTTAAAAAGGTTTAATACATTAAATTCATCCAAGCTAAAGCTTAGCATTTAAGGCAATTTAAAATTACGTTATACAAATCCTGAATCTTCCCTTTAGGGGATGTCGCTGCAGCAACATGTCATATTCCAAAGGAATGGCCTGGGCTATGCCCATCTCCTCCTCCTCCGCTGGGCTCTATCACCCCTTCTTGCACAGCAGCCCCGGTGCCCACAGAACCACGCAGTGAGAAGGCTCAGGAGGCTTACCCCAAAATCACCATCCCGGAAAGATGCATGCACCTTGGCAGAACCAGGTCTCCCTCCTCTGCAGTTTCTGATGTTAGCTGCTCCAGTGAAAGCAAGACCAACCCTCAGCAGGTAAAAATTCCCACCTAGGAGAGAACATCTCACACCCAACTTTGCACTGCTCCATGCAACACCTCAAAACCCAAACCTGGCCACAGGTCCCAGTTACTCACTGCTTGGAAATCAGATAGCATCCTTCCATGCTAAATGCAAGTTTTACATAAACACCCGTAAGGGTGAGAGGAAACAAAAGCACCAAAAGTTTGCTATAGTTGGGACTTGTTTTCCTTTCCACATCCTATAGACGGGCTTATTTTTACCTTCCTTCTCTTACCTTGTATTGGAAGAATGAACCTGGAAAGGGGTTATCCAAATCAGAGCATAAAAAAACTAATGAGAGATGAGCTTTCAATTTCATACTGCACTCAGTTGTAGGCTCCAAGTACAAGATGTCAACAAAGTGCAAGATTCAGTACAGAAACAAAAATAATTAATCCCTGGAGGAACAGGCTTATTAAGAAGGATTAAATCAAAGAATTAATGTGCACTATTTGTCTGTATGACAAAGAAGCATATGATAACTCTCCAAGAGTTGAAAGCATAGAGAGAATAAGAATTGCTGATGAGAAAAGCTTGGACATACCAGGAAACAAACAAAAGAGGAAACTGATAGAAATTTTAGCTTGAAATGTTAAAGGCAGTCTTACGCAGCTCAAAAAAAAACCCCACCAAACCCAACACCTAAAAAGCTTGTCCTTAAAAATCTTTAATTTAACCTTCCCTATTCTTTACATTGCACTAGTAGCTACAGCTCAAGGTACAAGGTGTAGGCATTGCACAATAACAAACACATTTTAGCAGACTGCTGCAGAGGACGAAATAAAGAACATCAGCTGAGCCCAAACCAGGCTCGGGGAACTCAGCAGTAGCTTGTGTTCTATGTCCTTAGAAAAGCAAAATCAAACATGAGCTGGGCCTCTTCTGCAAGCACCTTCTGAAGGCAGCCCAGGCTGTCCCAAGGCTCTGCTTCGTCCCAACCAATCCAGCAAAGCAAAGAGGAGTTCCAGGGCAGTGGGAGCTTGGCTGTAGCCAGGAAGAAGCTGGAAGCTCTCCATCCCCAACTTCACAGGCCAGCCGCAAAAATAGAAGCCAGACAGACCACCCAGAGACACCTCCCCATCTAAGGCTGAGCTGAAGGATCTGCCTCAAACCGAAAAATCTGAAGAGGAGGTTGTAGAATAAAATTGACAATAAAGAGGTTACAGGACTTCATCCTGACAAACCCAGGAAATGAAACGGTCTGGCTACTGCCTGTGTCATGGTTTGCTCCAAACTGCTTCAGAACCAAAAGACAGAATGCAAATGAAAATTCAAAGCCAGGCTCTAAGAAGAGCTCCAAGACCAAAAAGCCTGACAGACAATGCGCATACAGCTTCATACAGCACACATTTCAGTTTCAGAACCCCTTGCCATAGGATGTGTCTACTAAGAAAACAGGCGGCTACACTCACTCACTACTGGCCAGTCCTGAAGGTAAGGGCTTACATGGCCATTGGTTCAACACAGCATGGCTCATATGATTTTGTCTTTCCCTCATCTTGATCACCTCCAGGTTCTTTAAGTTTTTTGCTGTTTATGCTTTTCCTGATATTTTTCTCCTCCACTCCCTGCAAGGCTGCAGCTAAAACAATTTAATATTGTCTGAACTGAAGAACAAGAACGTTCCCTCTGCTTGTTCCTCAGACTATGGCTCCAACAATCATAAACTTTTCACTGAAGTCCAATCATCACACAAGAACCTAAAATAACCACACAACACTCAAAGATGCACCCATAGCTAGATAATAACTGTAGAAACACAAAAAATTATCAAGTGTTGAAGGAGAAGGTAGACTGTTAATAACCCTTTGGAAAACAAAAAGCACATATACTCTTAGGCAAGAGGTAAAAGAAAAGTGCCTCTTTTCTCAAAAAAATAGAAATGAAGCTCCACCCTTTTTGCAGCAACTAGATAGTCAGAAGCTGGACACAACTTACATTGAGTCAAATGAAGCCTATAAAGAATGCACTCCCTGAAAATAAAGAGAGTATGAAAAATAAATGCAAAGAAAGGAGCATAAATCAGCCTGTAAATCTTTCAGAACTACTAGAAATCAAATTACACACCATGTGTCAGTGGGCTAGTATATTTACACCAGTAGAGCTGGGTCAGGGCCACCGCACATTCTGGTAGGTTTACAAGTGGCACGTGTTTTTTTGGACAATACCATTACCACAGATGATATTAAGGAAGTTCTTCAGGAGGCGGTTTCCATACTTTACATGTTTTCTATAAAACGATACAGCTTTCTTATTTAATGTTGCTCGTAAATCTCAGGAGATTGCTTTAGAATTAAACAGACATTATTAATTTAGTCTACTAGGCAGAGAGAGAAAAAACATTTATAGCTCTTGAGCCAACAAGAATGCTTACAAACTTCTCAAAGTCAATTGTGCAAATATAGTTACAGGAACTACAAGCCAAGAATCTGGATCAGAGGAAATATTATAGTAAGAAAGCCAGTTACCTCCCCTTAAAAATGAAAAAAAAAAAACACCAAACCAAACACTAGTTTTCGAAAGAAATTATCAGATAATCTATAATCTAAACCAAAGGCAGTCATCGCAATCATCTCACTAAGTCCCGCCTAGAGGAGGAACAAATATCCAGCACAGAGCAAAACACAGCTGCTCTGCGGTTCTTGAGGGCATCCAGAATGCTGAGGACGATACCCACTGGTGACATGGCAGCACCTAAGGCCTGATAGTGAAACATCCCACATCCAGAAAATAGAGGCTCCGACCAACTCACATGCATCCCAGACCAGACCCATGGACACACTGGCTGTCAGATGTGGCCATATGGCCAGCGAGCCGCTGAACTTCACGATGAACTTCCAACATTTCCCAAAAATTACAACAGAGGTCAACAAAATCCTCGCTTTTCCACTTAATTTTCTGCTAACTGCACAGCTCAGGTTAGAGAGAGCACTATCAGGTGTCCAAGAGACACAGTTCAGGAAGATCAGGGAATGAACACACAGAAAACGGTCAAATGGAAGCCAACACTGACAAAAAAACTAAAATGCTTTGGCAAGAGCATTTAACCAACCTACACATATTTAAAAGTCCTAAATTAGCAACCTATGACTCAGGTAAGGGATGGATGGCTATCGCAACAAGTTCAATGAAGATTTCCTCTCACCCTACAGTCAAAGTCAACCAGCACCAAAAAAAAAAAAAAAAAAAAAAAAAAAAAAAAAAAAAAAAGAAAGAAAAAAGAAGATAAAAAACCAACCACAACACACACCACCAAAAAAAAAAAGTTTAAATATGGGATAAAAAAAGACGAGACAGATGGCATTATTATTCTGTTACACAAGTCAGTGGCATAGCTGCATTGAAAACACTGGATTCAGGATGCCTGCAAATACAACCAAACTGAAACATTTCCAAAGACATTGAAAGGCAATGACCAGGACCTGAAAACCACTCTCATTTCAGCAGGGAGACTGAAGACATTAAATATTTGTTTTAAAATGAATGAGAAAGGCAGAGGAAAACAATTACTGGTGCAACATGGAATACCTGAAAGTTCTCTCTTCATTTCACAATGAAGAGTAAGAGAGTATCAATTAAATTAAAACATGATTTCCCCTGCCTCCCTCTGCCTAAAACAAATCACAGAGTAACTCCATGGTTTTCATTCTCCAGCTGACATCTTATAGCAAATTAAAGACCTTTAATACAAACAGTGAGGGGCCTCAGAAGCTCCAGGGTGCCCCAGAAAGAACAGAAGCAGGTCTGGACTTCTTAGTCTTGGCCTCCTGCCAGACCAAAAGACTTTATCAAATGAAAATGCCCAGAGGATCCTAAAGGGAAAAACCTCTTCTGGTTTATTTGTTTAACGAGTGATATTACTTCATATTTACGGGTTGAGTTTGTACTGGTAGCTTTTTGTTTTCACAAGTCAATGTTCCAGCTGACCCTGGTTTCACAGTACTTACACCTACTGTGACAGTTTTACAACCTGTTGTAACTGCCCCACGCAACACGGCCAAAGCCAAGCTGTTCTTCTGGTAACACCGTCAGGTTTCACAGCTCTCCTTCAACAGGTTTCAAATTCTATTTAGATACCTCATCTCTATGGTAACTGCCAACCCTACGGAGCCTCACAGCACTGTGCTGGAGGAAAGCAATCCCCCATCCCTCGCTGGAGAAACAGGACGGGGGAAAAACCGGATGACTTGCCCAAGGACACGCAGGAACTCTGTGGCAGAGGTCCTGAAGGCAATGAGCCACAAGATACTCCTCCTCTACTACCAGCAAAACCTTCCACTCCAAGGGGCTCTCAGCATCAGAGTCACTTCTGACCAAACTGCACGTCTCAGTTTACAAAGCAGGAGTATTAAGGGATTTGTCATTACATGCTCCATCCCTTTGCTACGCCGCTGCAGAGTCAGTCAATGAATAACCATCTCTTCCAGCTCCTTGCCACCAGCATGGCCACCAACCCAAACCGGTTGCTGCAGCACAATGAGGGGCTTAACGCAATTAGACTTTCATGGGCTTCATCTGAACTGTGGGGAAGCAGGAATTTCACAAAGCTATAAAGGTTGTTTTAAAAACTTTTCCAGATTTTATCATTTTTCACACAGTCTGCAATTCTCCTTCCTGGCTTTTGAAAAACGACACACAGCTGTGCTTTGGATCGCAGCTGTGCCTTTTGGCAGCTGGCGGAGGAGGCCCGATGCTGGGCCGGGGTAGCCAGCGTCACCCTGAGCCACCCAGCGTTCCTCATCAGCGAGGGGACCGGTCCCTCACACCGGCATGGCAGGGTGCGGTGTTTCAGGCTCCGGCTGCATCACAGCATTTCTGAACTATTAAATACCAATTTACATCTGCTCTCCCAAGTAGAATCAATGCAAAAAAAATAATACATGCACAAAATGCAGTGGGGAAGATAAAGAAGCAAAATCTAATGAGTGTTGGATTTCTCCCCATTTTAAGGCAGTTTTCTTTCTTGTATTTTCTACTTCAAATTTTTGTTTTGTTATTTTTGGTCTGTTCTGGTGTTATCCAGGCTCCTACCAATTCTCAGCATCTTATTTTCACATCCATCTTTTCCCCATATTCTGAACATATTTTCTGCCTTTCCCAAAGAGCTCTCTTTGTAGTGGCAGAACAGATGGACCAACGCTTAGATTTGCTTTAGCAAACAGACAAACGCGATCGCTTTGTTCTTCTCCCCTCGCATCTGTGCTCAGGGCAGGTCTGCCTCTGCAAGCCCACTGTCCGAGGACAGCGATGCTGAGGCCATCATCCAGCCATGGGGCAGGACTGGGCGCTTGCTGAATCTCCCGGAGCCAAAGGGGCACTCGGGCAGCATGGGCGGGCACAGATGCAGCATCTCCCAGTCAGCAGAACAAGAACCAAACGCACCCACCTCCCCCCAAGGTCTACAGGAATAACAACCCTTGGGAAAGTGGTAACGCACAATGGGAGGACAAGAATGAGTAGCACAAAAAAAGCAAGATACGCTGACTCTCCCAGAAGAGCCTGAGGACAAGTGCTGTCATTTTCAGCCATATTTCAACTCCTTAAACAGCCTTCCATCAGTCAGAATTACAGTATGTGGAAGGAACCTGTTCCGTCTTGGAAAGCCAGAGGCCACTTAGTCTCATGACAGCAGACTTGTGATCAGACCCAGCTTCTTGCACAGAGTGGTGACAATTAACCCCCAGTCTGCCGAGCACTCTCCTGTGGTGGCAGACACGCAGAAACTCATCCCTGGAAGTTTTGACTGGTGAGGGATGAAAGTGTCTTTTCTTTGAAAATCCAGGTATGGCTAGGTCATGTCATGCTTGTATAGAGGACTCCACTCATTCTTCGTGTGGACTCTCACATGCCCACGAAGCGCAAACACACAGGGCCCACAGTGGCATCTCCAGCGGTGTCCATTGGTTACTAGTCCAGATTCCTTCTGGGCACAAGTGCCTCGTAACAGAGAAGATGATGCCGAGTTCATATCTCCAGCTGATCACATCAGCAACCACATGTGTGTTTGAAAGAGGTCTGGGATATGAGAACATTTCAGGTCACCCCTGCTTGGTCTTCCTAAAAATATTTAAAATTAAATGGCAATCCCTCTAGCCCTCAGATGTGATGCTTGCTCTCCTCTTACGCTGGGCTATCAGCCTTTCCTCCCTCCCCACAAAACCAGCAGCCCATTTCAGCGGGACCAAAGGGAAGTACTTTACCCACTTTGATCATTAAGGAATTTTCAGATACACATTTTGGCTTCCATTTGGGCTAAGATCCAACTAGAAATATGGCAAATTACCACGAGAAGGAGATGTCATTTTTCAATCCACAGGGATAATCTCAGAGGAGGAAGAGAGGAAGTATAAGGAAGGTTAATTAGCCTTGGGGTCTTGCTTTGGGAAAAATGTTAACATGTGAAGAGAGGGATTATTGAAACACCTGCGCACTCCCAGAGCTCAGACTCTCCCTGATTTTACACTGGGCTTGTGATCCTCAACGTACTACCTTTGGGACGTCTTCATCAGCCAACATTAACACAGACAAAATGTTAAACGTACTAACGTATCCTTGGTTATAAACACATCAGTATGTTCACGGGACCCAAATAATTTTCATATGAACCAACTTGTTCATCCACTTATCAACTTCTACATTCACAAGCGTGTTGTATTTGTAGAACTGGGCACTTCAGGCAATGACACTGAACCACAGCTCTGACAGAAAATCTTTGGTAGCTACTTCCTACCTTGGGCAAAGAGGAGGAAGAGAGCAGAGTAGTGAAGGTTGACATTTTTCTATCAATTTTTTTGTTAAGGATTTTCTTAGAGTTTTTGCTGAATTTTTGTAGCTTAGTGGAAAAGAAAAAAAAGTTATTTTAGTTCAATCTCACAGGAATTAAACTTTTTGACTCTCTTCAAGTCCCTCTATGTATCTCTCAAGAGTGAACAAAATTTTGCTTCTTTCCACATCTTGCAGAGATTTTTAAAAATTAGCATAATGCTTTAAAACTAATCGCATTTTTAAAATAAGAATAACTTCAGCTTTCCTGCAGGCAGCTACTGAAGTGAATCACATGATTATGCAAACCACAACCAATATTTTGGTGCCAAAAATACAGCTCAGCAGAGAGATGTATAAATACCGGCCAAACCTCGGAAAATAAGGGTTACAGAAGCAGATAACAGAACCCTCCTTTCAGCAGCTATTCACATTTCCTTCCTTTTTATCTTCATTGGAAAGGAATCAATTAAGCAACAAACGTTTTTTTCAGCTTCTGCACCATCCTTTATTGCTTGTCTCATGGGGGAAACTAAATCACACCTTAAAAATTTGCCTAAAGTTTCCTTGCAGAAAGCAAAGTCCCTCACCGTGGCCAGAGCTCCTGTGCCCGCACAGTCACGGGGAAATAAATGCAAAACCTCAAGAACTACAAAATCAGGTAGCAGCAATTGGTCTTTGGGACTCTGTTCTTCCCTGAGACTTGCATGTGACTCTGTAGCAATCAAGACACTTGGCACAAGTGGAAGATGTGTGCAAACAGAGGGTTTTCTGATTTTACAAGTGATTCATGGGGGGAAAATTGTCGAAAAGCCCATTTGCTTTCAAGTTCCTTTTTGTGCTCTGCCAAGCTAAACTTGGGCATTTGTATGTTTCTGTTCAGTACTTGTACAAATGTTATGGAGGGCTAAAATTAACATGTAGGGACTCTTAACTACACCTCATTTAAAAAGAGCTGAAATACAATTATAGAATCACAGAACGGTTTGGGTTGGAAGGGACCTTAAAGCTCATTCAGTTCCAGCCCCTGCCATGGGCAGGGACACCTCCCACCAGCCCAGGTTGCTCAAAGCCTCATCCAGCCTGGCCTTGAACCCCTCCAGGGATGGTGCATCCACGGCTTCTCTGGGCAACCTGGGCCACTGCCTCACCACCCGCACAGGAAAACATTTCTTCCTAATATCTAGTCTATCAAATATTTGTACACATAAAAAAGTAAACTCACTTTTCAAACCTGGACCTAATCTTTCCTCAGTGAAGCATGCATTCAAAGAACAGCCCCAGTACCTGGCATCCGCGTGTACTTCTACAACGACAGCCAGGACCTGATACTAGGAGGCCCCGTGAATTCAATGGGGGGGAAGAAATAATAATTAAATTAGAATATCAGTACCACAGACCAACTTTGCAGTGCAAATACACGCACACATCAGCACAGCCCATGTGATCACACTATCTAATGCGACTACAATAGTTTTTCAAAGCATTTGGTTCATATGGAAAACACATGGACAGAGAAGCCTAGAAAGCAACTCCCCCATCTGCCACCTTTCCTCCAGTATCTCCTGTCTCACGCACCAGGCATGCTAAGCCATCAGCTCCTCTTAGCAAGGAAAGGATTAACCATACTCTCAACGCTTGCAGGAAATGCCTAAACCAGAACAGCCAACATTCTTGACATCAAGACACATGGCTGTAAGAAAGACCTTGGACACTCTACTTAGAAAAAGCACGTCCCTTCATGCAGTACACACCCATGGGTGTCTGATCGCATTCTGCTACTACACAGAAGATGACCGAGTTAATTTGCTGAATTTTTCCATTTGTTCTCCACTGATCTGTTTTGCATCATCTCAGTTGAGCAATTCAGATAAGATCTAGGTCCTCTCGAGTGAGCTAATGCTCATTAATAATACACATAGGTTTACTGGAATTTGTTATTCCACTCTCCTTTGACCCAAGTGTGAACTGAAAAAATATAAAAATATTTTTATCTTTTTGCGCATTTTGAACACCCTAGTGTGCCTCCCCTACACACCCCGTTTAAGGATGTATAATGTCAAATCAAAACACGTTATGTTCATCTCATCTATTATTAACCAAGAATCTTCTGTACAGATTTGAGTATGTGCGTACTCTGCGAAAACCTACACATTGCAATCCACAGTTAAGAGCAATACTAGACACCTACATAAACAGAGAAAAAGCAGGAAGAATTCTGCAAAGCAAATGAGCAAATGCTAAATAGCTTCTATTAGATACCTCTGCCTCTGGAAAAAGGAGAATAAATATTGAACATGCAGTATTATCATTTATTTTAGCTGGAGTAGCTCTGGGGTAAAGAGTTAGGCACTGCATAAATACACAACTCACAAATTGCTTACAAGGAAACTACAACCCTGCACACAAGGACTAGATTAAAAAAAAAAAAAAAAAAAAAAAAAAAAAAAAAAAAAAAAAACCACACACACAACACAAAAAACCCCCCCAAAAAACAACAACTACACACCAGGAAGGAGGCAAACATCAGGTAATCAGAAAGAATTACAATCTGCCAATATGCAGCAGCTGGAGAACTTGAGCTTGCATAAGTCAAGAGTGGTTACCCAGGTGCACAGGGCAGAGACCGCATCACTCTGCCACGTGCTGCTCCGTGGCTGGGACACTGCAGCCCAGGCACCTGCCTCCTGCCTGCCGCAGTTTGCATATAGAATCATAGAACCATTGGAAAAAAAAATCTTGAAGATCATCGAGTCCAACCATAATATGCACAGTCCAGGGCACAGAGCCCTGGAGACTGACTCCATATGGGAGGCATATGTCAGGCTGAGGACATAACCGTGCAAGAAATGATGAAAAAGCAACACGGGTTACAACAGATTGCCAGTTATCAATTCAAATGCGACAAACGATCCCTGTGGGCAATGCTATTTCAAGAACTGTCTACCTGGCAGGGCAGCAGCTGAGGCCGGAGCGTGGGCAGCCAGTCGGTGCTTTCCTGAAGTTGCACTTTCAGCGCTCATCCAAACAACACAAAATATAGTTGGGGTAAGTTACACACACTTCTTGAAGTTCTTACGGGATTTTAAATTGCATTTATAATGACAGCTTGATCACTGAGATGGACTGGAAAGAGAGGCAAGAAAACAGGCTGTTTCATAGGGTCAGCATCACTTCCCAGCTCGCTGGAGTCACCAGCCTCAGCACAGTGTAGTAAGGAGTGTGCAGCCAGAGCGGTTACAGCCAGCAAACCCGGCACAAGCAATATGCAGCAGCTTGTCAAATAAGCAGCAGTATACATGCCTAATGCCTTTAATTTTGTGTATTGCAATCTGGTGCATTAATAAAGCCCATTATAATGGGCAAAAGAAAGATTGGAGTAATTTCTACACATCAGTGTGCTTGGAATTATTACATTAGCTTCCAGTTTTGAAAAAGTACAAAGATACATGGTTCTCATTACCTGAGTTTTATGAAAATCACAGAAAAAAATATTTGAGTGGTAACTAATTCTTGCTAGTATGTGACTGAGTCAACTTTGTTAAAAAAAAAAACAAAAAAAACCCACACAAACAAACCAAACAAACGCCACAAACCAACAACCTACTCGCACAAAATTTTATAGTCTCTGGGCCTGACATGGACTTGTTCTGACCCATTATTAGGAATAGAGAAATGGAGAAAAAAAAGTCAGAGTTCCTCTGCATTCACTCCACAAACTTAGGCCTGAAAGAAGCCAACAACAGAGTCTGGTATCATTGCCATGATGGAGATGACCTTTTTATATTGCTTACTATGAAAATCAGCAGTTAAGTTTCAGAGTAGGTAGAAGACAGGAAGAAATTTGACAGTTTATATTTGTTAATGAAATTGCTTCATCTGCCTTCTAATGAAATAACGTTTTGGCAGAACAGCTGGCCAGACTAGGAAATTCTGGCAAATATTGCCATATTCTCATACGTTCATAAATCTGAATACTCTGGAACCTGAGTAAACTCTTTCAACAAAGCAAAAAAATCAGCAAGTTACAATAATCTAATAAAAAAAAATTGGAAAAGGAAATCCTGGAATTTACATCCAGTGTAATAGCTGATCTTCTGAGCATCAACTGCTCACAACAGATCACTTGTGAATGAGCTACAAAGTAAGGACTGCTGACAGAAGTTATTTAGTGCATAATTTTAATTAACAACTACATTCAAGCAAGTCATGCTTTATTCCCAGGCAATTCATAAGTAGTGAAAGGTGACATTCATAAAGTAAGTTACTCTTTATGAATTATTCACCCAGTTCTAATATCTTTTTCAGAATTTCCAATCTGTTCATTAAACCCTATTGTGAAAAGTTCAATACCATATTCATTAAAATAAACTTAACACAACTGAACCCTGAAGGAAAGCACGCAAGGATCGGTCATTACAGCCAACTGTTCTGCACCTGAAATTCCTGGCTTACACGAACACAGAACGTGGTATCTTACCTGCGGTTTAAAACACACATCTACACCTGGATTACAAGTGCTATTCTTCAAAAGAAACTAAGATATCTGGGCATGACCTACTGACCTATTTCAAGACAATCTTTGGCAGACTTATGTCATCGCCTCTGTCCTGACAGTGACTGGCTGCCGTAAATCCCAGGATGAAGCCCTGACCACAGACCTTTCCCCTTACCAAGGGAAAGAACATGCCTGAGGTAAGGTGAGTCACGGACTAAGGCAGTAAACTTTCCACGTCCTGACCCTTCCCTTGCACTGCCCCACCAGCTGGGTCTGTCCTCCCACGAGAGCAGGGAAGAGGCGTACAGGCTCTCGAGGCAGCATCTTTCTCAGCTCACACTGCCAGGATGCAATCACAGACCCTCGGTGATTCATGAACGTAAATCCTACAATGGAGGCAAGGAAACCAAACATATTCCCTGGCCTTTGCTTGGGAAAGCAGTCTAGTGATGAATGAAGAGAACTGGAGCTGCAGCTATCTGTGTTACTCACCGTGGAGAGTGCACTTCTCCCCCATTAGTAAATACAAAAATATGCAGTTTTATTGGCAGCCAAACAGCCAGGCTGCGGTCCTCAGAGGATAATCTGGCAGTCACCGCTGCAACGTTTCTCCATTTGGTTTGATATCAAGTGAAATAAGTTGTCTCGGATCTCTCTCATAACAGTCATCTGGTGTGTTGTTATCTCCCCTGTATATCAGGAGGGCTGTTCCCCTGAAACCTAGTGTGTCACTGCAACCAGCATGTGTCAGGGAATTGCAAATCAGCACCTTCCAGAGCACTGCTGCAGCTCCAGCCCTGGGAACAACACACAGAACCGCACCAGAGGACAGGACCGTATGCCAGCAGAGAAGCTCCTGCTCTGCTGGGAGGCCGAGTGCGTACTGCTCTGGGCACGTCGGGATCCCAAACGTCCAGCAGCACTGAAGGAAGGAGACTCACAACACAAATCTAATATTTTGATTCTTTCTCAGAATCTTAGCCAGAGTGTCAATGCTTTGTTGGCAGTTCAAGTAAACCAATGGAAGTATACAAAAGCAGGAAAAGAAACATGATTCTGCATTACCTGAGAATAAAAGAGTGCCCAGGACAAGTGGTGATGTACACAAGTGACACAAGGAGACACAAGTGACACTGCTGTGCTCAGGGCTTCTACCCGTACGCGATGCAGAAACAGAAGAGGGGAGAGCAGAGAGGAAGGGGGGGGGGGGGTCTTGGAAAGGCTGGAAAGGGGCTCCCCATCCACTTCCTAAGAAATACGTCAGCATAAATAAACTAACTCTGTTCTCAATTATATAAAAAAACCTTTTAAATGTCTAAGTTCTCTACAAATCTCAAAAAAGTTGCTGTTTTTCATTTTTTAAGGAAAATCTAAATTTTACATAGAAGTTTCTGAGCAAATGTATGGTTTGTGGAGGAGAAAAGTGTTCTTTTTAGAGGGGAAAAAACAACCAAAAAACTTCCAACTAACCCTAACGGATCTACAGCTGTGTTCCCTCTGCAACATCACCACCCCAACCTTCAGTTTGGATCCAAAAAACATGACTAACGTGTTTGAGGAGTAATCCAATGACTCAAAATTTGGGACAGTGGCCTCTCAGGACAGCGTGGTGAAGCTTGAACACGGCGCATGCTCTGAACCCACAGTTCGTGCATCTCTTGAACAAGGACCATCTGCCGAGGCAGTTAGCGGAGCAAAAGGAAAACAAGCCCCATGACTTGGTGACCTGGTCCCTGCTGCTCTGCCTGCTCCATGCCAGCCTAACACCCCAGGAGACATTTTCCTTGGAGTCTCAGCAGACCTGCAGCTGAAAAACGCTCGAGGTAAGTGCTCCGTTTGCTGTGAGCAGGAAGGAAGTTGGAACGGGAAGGCCCATGACTCCAAACACCATGGGGAGGAAAGACAAGAGAAGAAACAGCAAAGGCAGAATGGAAGAGAAAAAAGAACCTACAGTAAGGAGCAAGTGAAAAGAATCAAGCAGTGAGGAGGAGAACAGGATTTCAACCGAAATGTCACAAATGGTTTGCCATCCAGCTGCCAGCAATGAATTTTTAGAAACAAGAAACTTCTATCACAAGGAAATATAAGGTGATGACAAATGACCAAGCCAGGAACATCATTCAAAGTTTCTTCCTCACTATATATATGCCTGTAATTATTTCTTCTTAAAGGAGAGGGAGAGAGAACCAAGCCCATGCACTGTTCTCCAAGATCGTTGCCTGGCTGCAACAGTACAACACACCCAGCAAGAATGACCCGTGGCAAGTAAACGCTCGTGCAGTTCAACAGCTGCACATTGTTTCAAAGATGAACAGAAACAGACAAAATACATTTAGTGTTATTTTAATATCTACATATATAAATATATCTAGTAGGTAAAGGAAATCGAAATCCAAAGCGCTAGCAGACTGCCAAAAATAAAAAAACTACGGTACTACTGTTGGCTCCAAAGAAAACAGTTTGTCTACCTTCTTCCAGGAACTTTAAAAGATAGTGACAGAGAGGAGAAAAAAAAAAATCTAAAAAGAAGAAAATTACCATGTAAATTGAAACCACATACGGGATCCCGTATGTATATCACACACTCCAACTCATGTGATGTTATCCACCCTGGAAGTCACAACTTCAGGTCAATACTCCCCACTGTCACCATTCTCTCTATCACACATCTGCTCTGGGCATTCTCACACTCTACAGCTTATTGTCCATGTAGAGACAGTGGGAAAAACCAACTGTAAGTAACCAGGCTCTGAGCCTGGGGACAGTGGAGAGGAGGACCACTCCACCGCACCGCTTAGACATTGCTGGGGCCACTGTAAAACCAGGGCTGTGGGCACCAGCCGTGAAAGGAGATCTCAAAATACATGTCAGCAGAAATTTTATGTGAGAGATGCTTCAGGTGCTTGGAGTAGTTTGGAAAAAGGTCACAGCTTAGCAGGCTTCCTACCAGATAAGGAGGCATCACCATCCAAACCTGGAAGGGTGCGCAGAACAAGCCGAGGTAAATGCATTAACTACTGCCATGAAGTTGATGCACATAAATTAAAGCTCTTTAAGCCCTGGGGAATATGCTCATCTGAAACAGGCATTTGTTCACCATAACTTAATCCTACCCAGAAGGATCCTACACCCACTCCACTGCCAGACAAGACCATTTTGACAGAGGCTTGACACACTCTAGCTAAACCCCAGTAACTTCACAATTTTGTGAGGCTGGAGCAAGTTTTTTGGTTCTTTAAATAAGCAACCCTCAATTATTGTTAAAGAAATCCTAAGGCTACTACACCAAGTAAATGAATCACCATATTTGAGGACAAAAAGCAAACACAGCTTCAAATCAGGGTGACTTTATGCCTGCTATTAATCTTCATATACCTATGACTGGGACATTTGACTCTGGCCATTACTGGGGCAGAAAAACAGACTAATGGGAAAACAGATGTTAAGTGGTACGATAAAGCACTTATTCCCGACATGCAGAAACGACACAATCTCATTTACATACAGTGCGATCCAAGTCCCCCTGCAATCTGCAGAAACGCCGAACAATCCCAGCTCCTGCTCCACAGCTGTGTTTCCTCAAGGAAGAGGAGAAGGATCAAGAATGCAATCACACAGAATTCCTCTTGGTAGAGAGGCAACAAAAACAAGATTGTACAGTCCGTGAATTCAGATTGATAATCTAAGTTTTTGACACCACTTTTCCTCCCATTGCGCCACCAAAATTAAATGAACCTGGAGCCAGTTATAAAACGGCTTTTATAAAAACGGGATTTGTTTTCTTTAAATGCACGGAGCTTTACTGTCCTGAGACACATGAAATCTGCAGCCTTTGCACTTTAAGGGACATTAATTCAAATGAATACAGCAGCATACCACTACCATATATTACACTTTGTTTTTACAGATGTACATACTTTTCAAATTGAAAGATAAAATAATGCAAACCCAAGCAGGAGAACCAGGCACGCAGAAAAAGCCAATGTGCAGGTAGGAAATACAAAGTAGGACTGGCACACTGACAGGACTTTGCTGTTCTCTAGGGAAAAATAACATTATGAGAGGGTAGCGTGCGCAGCTTGAGAACATGTGAATGGGTGAACACAGTTTCCTGTTTACATAAATTAATAGAAGATTAGTCTGTTCCAAGGTTTGGGTTCAGCAAGTGACGTGCAAATTCCATGTGACTCACAAATCCTTTGCATATGACCCAAGCACATAGGATTTTCCAACTCGGATCACAACTTGGGTCCAGCATTTTCCTGTAACAATGATTTCGGGAAGGGGGATAGAAACTCTAAGACACTGCGTTCTTTTTTTCAATCCCCCCCTCCTAAAGACATGTGGGACTAGTCTGCCTTGGTAAATTTGTTTTGCACAAGCAAGCCTGGGAAAAATGTAGACCAGATGGAAATATATAGCTATTAACTACCCTCCAAAACACGCAGTGTCTTCTCAGCCTGAGGTCAATGTCCCTGCAATGTCGCCCTTGGTATCTCTCCTGCAGAATGGCAGATGATCTTATACGCTCTGTTCCCAATGCAGGGATTAGAATAAAAGTCAGAGGAAAATATTCATATCCACCTCCACCGAATTTCCAAGCTTCATGCATGCCATGAAAATCAAGTAAGATTCAAAAAGCCTCATGGCTTCATTTTCCACTGAGGCCAAGTGCTATTTACTACAAATAGAGATTCTTTGATGATTGCCCCACCGCCAGAGTGGAAAAGGCACGCTCCCAGCGAGGACGGGCATCGCACTCGCCATACGCTAATGGGAGGAATCGTCTGCTGGCTGGTTCAGCTGCCCTTGTAACCTCTTCACACACAGTCCAAACACTCCTTGCAGGAAAGCTGGCAAAAGCCCCAGAGAATTACAAAATGATGAATTTTGCTTGGACAAGAGAAATTGCCAGAGTTAATTATGAACCATTATTTAGACACATTGGTGAGGAAGACATAACAATCCTCAATACTCAGACTTACTATCAGACCTGCCAAATTCATGCCTCTGGGTTCAACACTGCACGTAGACCAAGAGATTTCTTCAGAAATTGGCACTGATGAAATTTTATGAATAAGCAAAACATCCCATTAGCAAGAGGTCTCTGATCATCTATTAGTCAGAGCGGCAACAAAAGCATGGGATGGAGCAGCCTTCATCGTCACTTCTTGCCCTGTCCCAATGACACGGATCGTGAGAAACTGATTTGTCAGAAACAAAAAGACCCAAGAATGTTGATAGCTTGGGAATAACCTGAAATTTTGCACTGTTAACTAGAGGGACTGGGGAAATGAAGCTGCACATTGCCAAGAAGTTCAACTGAATTTAATTTCCCATCTTGGGCTTTTTTGTGTCTTCTCAACTTCTTGCAAATCAGTCATTACGCCAAGAAAATATCTTAAAAATATCACAACGAACACAAACCCCATACTGCTAAAGCAAATGGTGAGTTCGAAAAAGAAAACATTTTCTCTAATGTCTGAAAAGCTTTGATGCCAACTAACAGAAGATGGGAGAAGTAGTATAATAAGAAACGGAGAAAGGTTAATGCGTGGAGAGTGATGGGATGTTTGGACAATATAACACAGGAAAGCTGCTGAGAACTGCACTAACAACAAAGCTCCAAGTCACTCCTAAGAGCCAAACGGGGTGTGTTCATGGGACTGTGGAGAAATACGCTATATATTTTATACTGTATTATGAGAAAGATCAAAAGTCTGTGCTTACCGGGCCAAAGACAGACACAGTTTGCAGGTATTTCTAAACAGAGGATGCTGGAGAAAGATACGACAGCAATGTCTGTGAGCCTACTGATTGCCTGCAAAGCCCCAAGGGTCCCCAGTCACAATAACATAAGAACAAATATTCTCAGAACCCTGAGACTCTGAGACAAAAGCTCAACATCCTGCCTCCAAAGGCATCCCATAACTTCTGGCTTCTGAAGAAACTGTGTGAGAGTAAGGCAAGCAAGTAGCGATGTTCTCCAGAACATACCTCCTACTTCCAGCAAAGTGCTAGCCAGGGATTTCCTGAACCAGTGCTGGTGACTGGATACTTCCCAGCACTTAATTTTTTTTTCTGTGAATCTCTGACGACTTCTGGAACTTGTGCAACACTTGAGCATCCACAGTATCAACTCAGCAAGTAGCTCTGTGGCTTTATTGTGCTGTGTCGCGGGCTTCCTTGTGTCTGTCTGAAACTGCTTTCTCTCAGTTTTATTTGATGTCCCTTAGTTGTTATAAAGGAAGAGCCATGGGACAGTGACTACCTATTTACCTTCTCCTGACCACTCAGGATTTTATAGACCTCGATATCTCAGCATCTCTTTCCACCTCTTCTCCCCTGGAATTGTTCTGCCCTTTGCACCATTCCTCCACTCTGGCTAAAGGAGACAGGTACCTGGCAGTCCCCATTTCACTCCCAGAGCCCAAGGACAGTTTCACTTTGTTCCCATACCATCATATACACAGTCCGACCTTCCAGAGGCTCGGATGAGGAAGAGTTTTGTGGAAACACTACAAATTATCACTGCGACTCCCTAGCTGTTCCTCCCTACATGCTAACTTTGGGACAGCGCTGCACGTCACACTTCTGGTTTCTATTATTTGGCATTACACATCACAGCTCCTGCAAACTCACTGCAAAGATCCCATCTACTTGTTCAGTCTCTATTCAAGGTTAAGCTCCAATCCGAATCCAAGATTTACAAACTATAATTCAAGGTGACAGAACACTACAGCTGACGAAAAGCTACAGACAGCAGAATTGGCGGTTTATCCTACACAACCACAGCCTCTTATCCCAGTGAAGCCTTTCTTCTGACACTATAATGTCCAAGCAACTCATGCTTAGAGGAAAGAACTCATTTCACAATTTTGTCACTGTTGTTATAGCAGCGGGGGTTTCTTTTAAAGCCCACTCTGGCAGGAGCACAACTCCCTGTGATGCTCTCCCCGCATTTAAAACAAAACAGCTCTAGCTGCTGTGGCTGCAAAGAAATGTTTGCACTTTAACGCAATCTTAGAAGCTCAGAGAAGGCAGCAGATATAAACCCAAACATAATGAGAAATTAAACAACAAATCTGAGGATTTTTAACCAAATCTTGTTTCCTGAGCAATTGGATTTAGCGCATGAAGCTTCCTCTACGGATTGCCTGTGTGCTTCTGAACGTTGTGCCTACAGCTCAGGCAGGCTAAGTTTAAAACAGGCTCCTCAGGGATTCCTTTCACCACGAAGCTCAGCTCAGGCTTATCACCCTTTTTGGGAGGAGGGAGGTTGCAGTTACAGGTTGTTTGGGGGGGTTGCAGCCTGTCCATCAGCCTCTTGCTGCCTCAGCAATGCCATCACCAATACTCACCTCAGTTATTTTGAGGCTAGTGCACGTAGTCTACACAAGCTGCAATCACACCTTGGACTCGAGGGCAACACACCTAAATTGAGTTCAGGAGGACTCCAGGTTGGGTTCAGCAGTTCAGAGCTTCCCTCCACTGCTTTCAGCAGTCCAGAGCACACCTGAAGCAGCTTTTTCATTCTGTACATTGAGCCATGTAACAAAATAAAACGATGTGCTCTGAAATTCATGCTGTAGTTTGTATCCAACTTCCAGGTACTCGTGCTTGGTTATATGAAATTGTTGAATATTTTAAGGCTTAGATAAGATGAGAACCTAGAAATGGTAAGAGCTGCTCTAGGAAATTGGTATTCACTTACAGTTTGTTTACATTTGATTCAAAACATCTTTTGAAAAGCTTCCCTGAATTATTATTAGCAGCTTTCATACTATGTTGAAAATACACAGATCAGTTTACAAATAATACGAAGAACATTCTGTCTTGAAAACTTGCTCACAGACTGAGTTAGGCTGGAGTCAGATTTCACAATCATCTTCTCAATTGGAGAATATGAATGGCAATATGCACTCATTTGAGCAGAACAGCCTAGAAGTCAGCTAAATGCATGTTTAGCTGAATCAGGAGGCATCTGACAATCTTGGCGTGTACAAAACTTATTTACAGCAAATTTAAAAAAAAAAAAAAAAAGGAGTTTGAAGACAAAGGCTTCAAACATTCAGCGTTATAAGACTGATGTACAATTGTTCTCAGCAAAATCAGCAGCACGTTCCCCTGCTACATTTCGCACCCAGCTCTGGGAACTGACCCTACCCAACTCCCTTAATTTGTTTTTGGCTTATGACTTGGCAAACTCATAGCCTCTTGCTTACTTTCACAAGCACTGACAGGCTTCCCCCAGCACCGCAGTCAGCCCTCAGAGGTTTCCAGCCACGTCTGAACACATTCACAAACGCTACTGGGAAATTCCCTCAGATGTTCCAAGGTAGCTCTCTGAGGAAATACTCCAGTTGTGAGACAGCAACTTTTTTTTCCTCCTTTTTATTTTTTTTTTAAAGTACAGATGACATTACGTTTCTCCCACATCACTTATTTTAATTGTCTCCCTTCTCTACCCACACTGTGACTTGGCAAAGGACAGCTCTGCCTGGGTCCCATTCTCATGCCAGGCTTTCCCATTCTATATGTTCCACTAAAAACAAAGGCTTCTTTTTTTCCCTGATTTAAACATCATGTTTGAACACACACCACTGCCCTCCCACTGACCAGACAGCCTAGACTCAAGACATGATGGAACCAAAGGCCACAACCAGCTCTTTAAGCTGTGCATAAAATTTATATCCCATCTGCAGCTCACCAGGAAAAGCCACAAAATGTTCAACAGTTAAGACTGCATTAAAAAAAAACACACACACACACACACACACACACAACACCTCTTTATGAAGCCTTTGCACTATTTGATAGAGACTGCTTTATTTTTTGTACTATAACCTCAAGAAAGTCTGTTGGTATACATACTTCCAGGTAGGATGCTGAAATAAAAGCTGGATTGGCAGCTGACCACAGCTTCTCCAGGAAAAAAAAAAAAATTAATTAAATACCATTAAAGCAAGTGAGCTGACGAGTGGATGCTACAGGTCAGAGATGGCATTAAACACAATTTCCACAAATCGTTCAAATTTGGTTCTTCATCAAATAAGGTCACAGAGAGTACACCACCATCCTTAACTGGGTCCTGTGACTGCTAGAGAATCATGTGCTTCTAAACGTACAGGAGAACAGGACCTCAGCTGAAGGGGCCACCTGCAAGGACACAGGACTACCAAATTGCTTGAACTGAATATAAAAATGCCACCCTTCATATAAGGCAGAGATCCTTACACCATGCCCAAACTCATACCGTCAGACAAGGCTATGCCCTACAACACGTATTCAGGCAAACAGATTTAATTTGGACATGCCCCACCAGAGAAGGGGGCATTCAGCATCCCAGGGCTGCTCCCTGCATCCGCTCCCAGAGTTCACACCAAGGTGTTTCCACAGGATGTCAAGGGGAAAATGGTATTTGGAAAGGGAAGGCTACTCTCCAGTTTTAAAGCCTGTTTGGTCCTTCTGAAGGAGAATGTCATGTTAATGAGGTTGCTGGATAGGAGAGGAGTATCTTTTCCTGAAGAGCTTCTGGTGCACCCTTCTGAAGGTACCAGAGGAAGAGGAGTTCTCCCATCCATCTTCCATAAACGTCAGCACCGACATTCCTATGGGTTACTGCTTTGGTTAAAGTGTCAGCACATCATCACCCAGCAGCTCTCAGTAGCTGCACAAGCTGCCATCAAAGCAACCTAGACATCCATCCAGCACGGCCAGATATGACTTACGATCCCTGACAGTTTCTATTCATTTAGATGAAAGTCTGTAAGTAAAAAAGAAGAAAAAAACCAAAAAGACTTCATACACGCATATGCCTTAAGAACCAGCCAAAAACCCAAGACAAGCAGTACCCCATTTATCTGGAGAATCTGACAACAGCTCCTGACATGTAAAGCCGGACCTTCTAATCTAGCCAATTTGTAAAACTACAGGAATGCATTCCAATGCTGCACGGCAAGCAGGCTCCAGCAGAAAATCAATTCCAACAAGCAAAGGACTGCAGAAAGCACAGAATACTTATTTCACTGTTTGGTGAAGGCTGAGGTGGTTATTAATTTTTGTTTTACCATTATTATCAGTGTATTTTCCCATGCATGCGGCTAACAAATTTCCAGGGATAAAGGGCTCAGGTGACACAGACACAACCTTCCTGCTCCCAGGTTTGCTGGTGTTCGTATCTCTGTGAACCTCTTCAAAACAGGTCACAGATCCCAACGGGTGATGGACTGCAGAGAGAAGACAGCTTTTGCAGTGCATTCACAAAACCACACAATTCTAGACACAGAGCCTAGCTCTTAATTACCCTACAGCTTCCATCTACTCTAAATGGTTTTTATACCAGCAAAACTTATTAGTATTTAAAAAAAAAAGCTTTCTAGGCTTAATTTATGGGACAGATCCAAGTACGAAGCCATCCTTTTCTCCCACCATTAAGTCAGGTTTTGCTGCTTAACACCCCACTATTTCTGAGCAGTTCGATTTTAAAAGGAAATCTTAGGCTTAAAAGCAGACAGCTCAGAATCCCAGATCCCCCAACCCCAGATCTTGAAGGCAACCAGAATCCCAAGTCAGACTGGATCCTCACCTTGAGCTCACAAGGTGAACTGAAACACTGACATTCAAAAGCAGACAGTTTTCTCTACCCCATTAAATAGTTAAGCAACATATTGTTGTTTTAACAATATCTTTCATATCTGCACAGTTTTGGGACGTTCAGCAGGTCACTATGTCACAGAGAAAATCCCAGTGCAAGGACCTTGCACCGAGCAGCGCTGACCCCCAGATGGGTTTGGCAGCCGTGGTGGGAGCAGGAGCATGCCTTGGAGACCACACTGAAGAACTCTTCCGTAACCCTTACCGATTATTTAAATTCCAGTGGTATTTTGAGGGTCTGAGTATCAACCAGAGCACTTGCTCCCCCTGTTCCCAGTGGGACCAGCATATGGTACAGCAGGAATCTAATAGACCTCCAGACCTAAAATCAATTCTTACTCATTGAAGTATTTGAAGTCTGTTGCCTTATTAATTATAAGCAACTGTACATTTACTCTCCTGGTCTCATCAGGAGCCTCACAGGATCAAGTTTCAGTTCCTGTCTTTAAATATACATGATCATATTCATACAGTGTGCTTTTAAGAAAAAATTAAACAAAGAAGCAATCACAATATGTGAGCAACTTGAAAATACAACAGAAAAAGTATGCTCAGGGTCAAGAAACAAAAAGAGAATGTGAATAACTACAAAGTGATTAATTTTTTTTTTACTTGGTCCTGTAATTGAGGGCTGGGGGAGCACATGGTTTCTCATGTTATCTGGACAGAGCCAGAATGCCGTAAGTTGGCTTTACCACCACATCTCCAGGAGGGTTCGAACACGGCGAATGAGAGCAGAAGCCTTGGTGTTCAGCCCCAGAGCTGACTGGATCAGAGGTTACAGAAGATACCATGAGGCCACATGTACTTGGACATGCAGGACCTCTCCTACACCAGGTTCTGCCCTAATCCTCTGCAAAATAACTGTAAACAGTTAGATGATATCTATAAAATGTGCTCATAACGCAATGACATGGCAGGTTTGGGGAGTTCTTCAAAGGGATTACTGAATTTCACACTGTGCCAGAAAAGCAGAGAAATCTTAATCTTTCCATTTGTTTTGCAACCAAATGATGACTGTTTCAGCATATTTTTTCCTCTGTACTCTGCTTGAGTACTGGACTATCTTACACACGTGAAATTGGCTCCTGCCTACAACCCCTACTACCCTATGCAAAGGGCATACGTTAACAGTGGATTTAACTATCGGCCAGTGATACCAGCATGCCACAAGGAGCTCATTTCACAACACCCATTTGTGTTGCAATTTTGATCAGTTATTTTTTTCATGCTTGCTTGGCGACAATGAACTCCATCAAATACACCTGCCAAGGCACAATGAGCAGCGAGAACATTAAACGTCCTGTTTATGGCACAATGTATATATGCTTAATGGAGCCTGAGCGGCAAAGTATCATGTCTCCCGCATCCTTCCCCATAAGGTTAGGAGCAGCTTGCTTGGCTGGAAGTGGAACACGTGTTTTTCTATGGCAGCTTATCTCAAATTCAAGCTTTAAACCTTAAGGGGTAAGCAGCATGGGGATTTAAGAATAAATCTCAGTGAAACACATGGAAGATTTACTACAGCCTATTTGAAAAAGTAAGAGGGAAGAAGCATTCTGACAGAAAATTGTTTGTGTCACTGGGATAATTCATTGTATATGCCCTGGAATTTACAATACTGCTTGCTTACTATACGTATACATTAACAGCTATATTATACTCTTACATCATAATTCTGACACAGGTACTTCAAACACTTTTACATTCAATAAACACCTTTATACTGACACAACCACATTTACTTTTTACCCTCTCAGCGCGACTGCTTCTCAGGCTGTCCCCAATTCTTATCCTAAATCTGATAAATTATCACACCCTTCAATTTATATATTGCATTTGCTGAGCTGGAAGAGTTGTGTGAGATATAAAGCCAGCCTCCGGTGATTTTTTAATGTTGTTTTGTTAGCCCTCAAGGGTTTCTCAGGAGGATTTAAGAGAAAATGGAAAGCCTGAATATTATTTTATAAACCATTTAGATACACTAAGAAACGCAAGCTTGGGCCACAGTTAAACAGCAGTGAGAAAGCCACACGATAATGCTGCACTTCTAGTTCAAGAATATTTTATTTTTCAAAACTGAGACATACTGGATATGGCTGATTGCGAGGGACAGTGGGTCAGGTCCAGACCAGATCTCAGCACACTTCTGATAGATGTGTCTAACAGGTTTCGTTCTAAGACTAAAATAGCAGTAAATGATCCAAATTCTACAATTTACAATATATAACAAAGATTTTATTACTGTCCCAGAGTGACACAAACCAAAAATCAATTGTCAAGTGAAATCAGATCATGGAAAAGAGCTGAAAAGACACCTTTTCTGTGGCACACTGTGCTCGGTCCTGTAGCTGAGTGTATATGTCAAGGTACATTTCTATACCAGGACGCACACGGGGCTTTGATCTGGAGTTCACATGTGACCAAGCAGACGTCTCTTCACAGAGGCACAGCCCATGGGATCACCCTCCCTAGTCAAACCAAACTGAGCATACTGCAAACACAGCTGAGAATCATCCGGAAAGCCTGTGCTGGCTACAAAAGCCAAGATAACCAACCATAGGCACAACCACAGTTCTAAAACTGTACAACTGATTCAAAGTCACACCCTGCCACCAATCTGCTTCTTAGGTCCAATCCCATCAGTTACACTGGTGACTTCCCTGCTGGTCTCAACAGGGTTAAATCAGCCTAAGAGAAGACATCTTTTCCTGTGGTTTTAAGGGACAGCAACTTTGTCTTTTTTTCCCATGTCATCTCTAGCACTGATGAATGAAACCACAACAGTTTCAAACCACTCTGTAAAATTAGCTGCATAACCCTTCCAGAAAGAAAAGGGCAAGTGACTCTCTGGGGTTTTTAATTCTCCGCATACCTCCTAGATACTGACCACACAAAACACTCTCGTTCCTCAGTACCACTTCCATCTTATCCAAGTGGATTTTTAGAGGAATGGTTTTCATCACACCTTTACCTTGCTATCAGGCGAGCAAGAGGACCATGTCACAGTGCCACCTGAAAAAGCATCTCGCTGTTAAGATGAGAATATTGGAGAACTAACGTACTCCCCTCTGCCTCCCAGTCCGCTTTCGAATCGGCTCCACGCGACTCTAGCAGAGAGAGACCATCTGCAGGAAAAGAGGAAATTTTGTCCCATATTTTTTCCATTAACGTCCATGAGATTTCAGAGTGCTTCACACTTCCTAAAAATCAGGTCCAACGTCAACATTCATACCTATGGAGACTAAGGAAATTCCTCTGGCTTGCTCCACGCTGCTCAAGTGTTGTGCTGAGAGGTGAGCAACCCCCTTAAAGTCACAAATCAGGGTGATAACCCTTCAGGAGCTCTACAAATAGTTCTGACTGCTGTTAAAAGAGCACATACCTACTGGTAAACTAGCTGCAAAAAAAGAAGTTGATCAGAAAAATGACTCACTAAATGCTCTGCAAAAAGTTATTATAATTTTCAGCTGTTTTCCAAAAGCTCTAGTAATGAACAAATTAATTACAAAAGATTCTTATCTCCCCCTTCTTTTGCACTTAAATTTGCTAATTATCCCCAGCCCAAGAGGCAGCTTCCTAATTAAGAAGTAAATCTCTTGGCTTGAAGGGACACCAGCCAGTAATTATTACTGCACGTTCATTTGCATTCTCTGCAGATTTCCACGATGTTTGTCAATACCTCCCTTTGCCTTTGGATATTTATTCTTTGCTATTTTCTTGGTGATGAGTTACCTGTAAGGAGAACAGATCCCACTTTTATTTAATCTTCTCCTCCCGTTAGACTCTTGCAATGCGCAGAGTCTGCAAAATCCGCCCAGTGCTGGAAGGAGCGGGTTTCAGTTGCTGCAGTTTCTGAATGAGCAGGAAGCTCGTAATGACTTGTGGCTTCACGTCTACTAGACGGAACTCTATCCTCGAACTCGCCTGGCTTCCTAAACAGACACGAGATCGTAAAACGGGCCCTTAGGCTCTTTATGTTCATGTAACAATTTCACTGACCGCAGCAGAGTTCCTGCCTATTTTCACGAGCGCACGGCAGGGAGCTCTACCTTCTCACGTCTTCATCCTAAAATACTGAAGACCGTTTTCAGATTAAAATTGTTTAAGATAAATATGTGTATCGCAAAGTGAATTTCAATGGAGTTATTCCATTTGCTTCAGAAATTTACAGTAAGAAAAATTATTGGCAAAATGAAATCCCATGCCATTTGTAATCTCCATGGTCAAAACACACTGCTGATGGTATAAACCGGCAGAACGACCACGGAGACTTCCACACTTGGTGACTATTCTGTTCAGAGGGCAGCACAGTCTAATTGCAACACAAAACTCCAGCTTTCTCCTATCCCTGCCCCTGACCCTTCCGCGTAATTGCCACAGATCGCTGGTTTGTGAAACGGCGATGACAAAAGGGACAACTTCGCGTGGGTGCTGCAAGGAAAGAGACCGTGAAACTTGTCCCCACACCAGCGGCCGAATGCACACAGCAGCTCAGGAGGTTTATTTTTTTTTAAAAAAGCATTGAATGGAATAAATTATGTTCATTGAGATATTGAAGTTCTTTTTATTTTCCATCAGTTCCCTACAGGGCATAAAGGGGAAAGAAATAATTTTTGGAAACACTAATAAGAATATAATCTGAGTAACGTTCTTACTATTTTAACTTTATCCAAGTCTACTGTTCAAAGCGGACTAATAAAATACATATTCTATTACACTGGAAAAGTGTAGGTTTACAGAATAAACTGGAACTACAAAGTTAAATTCTAAAAAAAAACAAAAAAAACAAAAAAAAAAAACCCAAACAAACCCAAAATGGATGTATCTGCAGCCTGTCATTACTCCAGGCGCCACTTCCAACCCATTCACAAGCCTTTCCTAACATCAGTGCGCAGAGAAGTTAAAATTTTGGGAAAGCGGTAAACACTGTCCTTCAGCTGCTTTCCTACAAAAACCACGTCCAGCTTCAGTTTTTGGTAATCCGGTTTTGAAGTTCTCGCAGTTCCAGGGAAACTTCCCTTGCGCTGAGCAAAGCCGAGCTCCGTGCATCACGCTGGAGGACGACACCAAAGGCAAGAGTACATTGTGTGCAGCGTGAGTAATCTGCGTGGTCTGGATGTCAGCGCTGTGATATGCGGTATTTGGCCACAACAGCGGTTACTTTAAAATTCAGAAGCAAGGAAAAATATCTTGAGACTAAAGCCTTAGCAGGTAAAAAAAAAAAATACGTAATGCCAGAGGTTGTGAAATCTCAGTTTGTGATTCTTACAGATAGATTAAGTTCTTACAATTGGATTACAAATAAGCATTAAAAAAAGCATGGTTCTTTGTTTGGTTTTTGTTTTTTTTTTTTCTTTTGGAGGAGGATCAAAGGAGGAGGAACCAGGATGAGGAACTGCCTCCACATCTCAGTGCAACAGGAAAGAAAAAAAGAAACCCACACATAAAGCCAAGAAACAAATGGAGAACTGGAGAAAGAAGAATCCTTCCCCTCTTTCATCATCCTAAATTTCAGGCAGATTTTCTCTTAAATTGTAGGCTGGGAGCAGTGAAGTAAGAGATGGAGCATTTTGTAATCATGATGGAAGCAACAGAATATATCAGTTCCAGGCACAACTGCATTAGCTGGGACAGCAAGCCCACTGCCTAAGCCTAGCACCTCAACTCTCTGCCTTGGTCAAATGAGGCTCTTCACAATTCCCAGTTCCTGTGCTCCTCCCACACTCCTGGGTCTCCCTTTTTTTTTAAATACATATCCGCAGGATACGCAAACACACTTACAGAGCAAAGCATCTGCTCATGGCTTTGACAGTGGGAAGCATCAGAGAAGAGGCAGACCTTGCCTCAAAAGGCAAAATACACCAAGAGGAGAGAGGAGAAGACACTCCGGCACAGACCAGTGACACTCTGCTGCCAGTGCCTCCCGTGTGGTCCCAGAGCCGGGGCTCTCCTGCTCCTGTTGTTAACAGCACAGATGCTCCGCGCGGCCCCAGGCTATGGGAGAGCCATGGATTTGGCAGTGCTTCACTGTGGTCTTTTTAATATCGTTTATTTAAAGCCTTTCTGAAAACTCCTTTCTAACTACAGCAGAGCAAGGGATGAGTAATTAAAAATAAAAGGCAGTTTTCATGTGTTTCATCATGATCAAAGGAGAAGGTAAAGGAGCGTGCGAGTCCTGCGGGACCCGTGTTCCCCACCACTGCACAGTCAGCTATTGTCGTAAAACAGGGATCTGGGCTTTATTCAGGCAGTTTTGGTTAACAGGATATTCTAAGATGCAACATCTCATTTTCATGAGGGGCCTCAGGGGACAGAGTAAAAACTCCCATCCTGACCAAGTAAAGAGCATTTAAATATCAAAGTGAGAGGAAAAAAAAGGTAAAACAGAAAGCTCTGTCCAGCTACGAGACTAATGAATGGTGACCCAGGTTCACTTACCACCAGCCAGCTGAACTTTCTTAGTGTAAGCAGGGCTTGGGATAAATTGGGACATTTATTCCAGATGACAGGACTGGAGTAAACAAATAGATGCATTTTATTTCCCCTTTTACTTAGGGGGCCATTAAAAAAAAAAAATCAATAGCAAGGAGACTACGCAGGGGAAGACATACAAGATTCAGATTAGCACAAGAAATGTAACATTGCCAACCGAGCAAAGGTTTGCCTAAAGAAACCAAAGCAAGCCTTTTAAGTCCAGAAGGGCTCATCCTTAGGCTTTTACCCTGAACATCCCATTCCTTGTACACACCTCTGCTCACCTCTTTCCTGCCAGCATGCTGGTGTCCTGAGCACCCCTACTCCCCTCTTCACAAAAGTAGCAACGGTTTAAAAATCCTCTCGCATCTTGTGATGAAAACCAAACACCATCACCCTGAGTTAACCTAAAACTGGAACACCCAGCTGCGTGTGCGCAAGTTCGGCTCTTCAAATCCCTATTTGAGCACTTAAAAATGACCTAAGTTCAAAGGCAGCTTGAACACCCAACTTGCTTTCATTCCACGGAAATTGTGGGGCTGCATTAGCCAGTACTCAACTGCAGGTACCTGGATCATCAGGGCTGTAATCTCCCGGGGCTGATATCACACCTCAAGCAGCAGTTCTAATTCAAAGACAATTACGGAAGGGGTTAAGAATGCCTTAGATGCTTTACCCCCCGAGTAAAATAACACCACCCTGTCTCATGCAGCAAAGCAGACGCCAAGCAAAACCAGTTATTGGTACGCTATGTATGAGTTATCTTCTATGCAGGACCACCAGGACATCACAGCTCAATTGCATCGTCATTTAAGAACAAGAAAATTAAGCAATACAGTGACATGTACGTAACAAGGACTTTACACCAAGCGTCAAAGTTCTGCTACCTACAGAAACTGTTTCCTATATTAAGGATTAACGCCTTGTTTAGTACACGGCTCTCATCAGTTATATCAATTTTCCATAAAATTCTATCTCATTATTGCTGTTGTTTAAGCCTTAGAAATCAAAGTTTTTCCAAAACCTTTCCCTAATCCAGAAAAAAAAAAAAAAGCCTTAGGAGTCTGCTGTATACTTTCCTTGCAGCTATCTCTTTTGAAGGCTTTTTTAATTACAAAGGGAAAATGGCTTTTGGAAGGCACAGGAGCGGTTCAGCAAATTACTGCCCAGAGCACAGCATAAAACCCAACACCAACAAGGGGGCACGTTCAGAATTTCGATCTTAAAGGTCAGAAATACCAACTGTAATGAAAGATGGTTCGATTTCAAAGTGCCAAGTGACAGTTGTGGTCCAGAAATTTTTGTCAGATGCGCGGGAAGACAGACTCCAAAAGCAGAGAAATTGGTGTACGCACATCTGGCAGAACAGCATCCAGTAATTTACTACAGGCGTAACGGGGCCTTAGCATTTAGGGCTATATAATTGGACATGTTTGGCCATGGTTTTAAAAGGCAGGTTTCGAGTTGTACAAAAAAAGAGGTATTGTACATATAAAGCCTCTATATAAGTAGTTAAGAAACTCACTGTCTTGCTTTGGGATCTGGTCCAAAGCCTGAAGACTACTGTGGAAAGCCTCAGTTGACGTCAGCAACCAAGGTCTGAAGAGCTACAGTAGAGTGAGAGACAACAGGAACTCTGCACAGAGCAATCTTTCATATACACAGATTTAAATTTCATTCAAATTTCATTTTTCATATGGCAGGAGAGGGAAGAGCTCTATCACTCTGGAAAAACTTGAGCCAAAGATAAATACCATCATTAAGAGTAACACTAATGCATATGATTGATCCTGCAGAATTCCAGCCATCACAAAAATAAGGGAAAAAAAGACAGTGAAGACTCTGGAACTTTACAGTATAACTTCCTTCTCAGATTTTTTTTTCCTGATCATTTCTGATGATGACCAGATGTATGAAGCACCTCTGATAAATCCAAAGCCATTTTTTTTCAAATTAAAAGTAATGTTTTTGTTCTAGATCCAACTCGGCATACATTTTGTGTTAAGAAATGCTGCCAAATTTCATAACTTGATTTGAAAAAAAATGATCTTTTTCCTTAGTGTACAAATTGCTACATTCCAAGCACATCCTACACAGCCTGGCCAAATTAACACAGTCTAACAGAGCTTAGCAGATACCGTTTCCACTTGTCCTGGCAAGTCAATGTGACAAGGATGAATGTTGCCTATGATGCTATTAGAAATATTTAGAAATGAAGGTACAAAACATGGAAATTAATAACTCAATGTAAGTAAACTCAATAGTTTAGGACATGTCTATTATTCTTCGCCAAAATCATATTCTTAGCCACTGTTCTTTAACGCCAGAGTCTACTGTCCAACAGATCACATGTAATTTTGACCTTTTAATTGCAAGCTCGTCTCTTTTGCATTTTAAGCCCAGACTATTTCAGAGAGCTCTGCTCCAGTCTTTCTTCCTCCTAGTTTACACACTTGCATAATGCAACCTTATTAAAGATTTCAATCTGCTGTAAGAGGCTTTCTTCTGCCTGGAACTACAGTGAGAACCGAGCTAAGGCTGGCATCATTTCAGCAATAAGTCAGACTATTTCCAGCAAGGCAAACTAAATAATTTTCTGTCCTAATTACTTTGGATAATCTTGAATTTAGCCTTCTGCCATCTCTCAATGTAGTATTTAGCCATGAACTGGAGACTTGCTAACACACCCTGACCTGCTTAATTGGAAGGTTAATCATAACTGATATCAAAACAGATATCAGAGGAAAACGTTAGCCAGTTCACCAAATTTCCCATCCCTTCCCATGCCTGCAAAAACTTCAGCTGACTCATTAAGAAACTACTTCAAGAAAGAAGACATGGAAGAGCAGAGGCATCCTAATTAACAGAACAGGAAACACATATCGGAGGGAGAACCAATTTGTGGAGTGGGTGCGCTGTCAGATTTTTCAAGTAAACCAGGCAAAGGCTGTGTTCATACTTATGTTTCCCTGCATCGATGGGACAGTTTGCTCAATACCACATACTACTGAGAGTTTAAATAAACCTGCCCAACAGTTGAGCCTTAGGATCTGCCTACCAAACGTACATCAGCGTTCAAAGTCATCTCTTAATGTCATCTTGAGATTATAACCTCCTCATGTTTCAAGGTTTTTTAA
>WKFP01014840.1:756512-781149 GCA_011057875.1 Pterocles orientalis | reverse complement strand
TTTTTTTCAAATTAAAAGTAATGTTTTTGTTCTAGATCCAACTCGGCATACATTTTGTGTTAAGAAATGCTGCCAAATTTCATAACTTGATTTGAAAAAAAATGATCTTTTTCCTTAGTGTACAAATTGCTACATTCCAAGCACATCCTACACAGCCTGGCCAAATTAACACAGTCTAACAGAGCTTAGCAGATACCGTTTCCACTTGTCCTGGCAAGTCAATGTGACAAGGATGAATGTTGCCTATGATGCTATTAGAAATATTTAGAAATGAAGGTACAAAACATGGAAATTAATAACTCAATGTAAGTAAACTCAATAGTTTAGGACATGTCTATTATTCTTCGCCAAAATCATATTCTTAGCCACTGTTCTTTAACGCCAGAGTCTACTGTCCAACAGATCACATGTAATTTTGACCTTTTAATTGCAAGCTCGTCTCTTTTGCATTTTAAGCCCAGACTATTTCAGAGAGCTCTGCTCCAGTCTTTCTTCCTCCTAGTTTACACACTTGCATAATGCAACCTTATTAAAGATTTCAATCTGCTGTAAAAGGCTTTCTTCTGCCTGGAACTACAGTGAGAACCGAGCTAAGGCTGGCATCATTTCAGCAATAAGTCAGACTATTTCCAGCAAGGCAAACTAAATAATTTTCTGTCCTAATTACTTCGGATAATCTTGAATTTAGCCTTCTGCCATCTCTCAATGTAGTATTTAGCCATGAACTGGAGACTTGCTAACACACCCTGACCTGCTTAATTGGAAGGTGAATCATAACTGATATCAAAACAGATATCAGAGGAAAACGTTAGCCAGTTCACCAAATTTCCCATCCCTTCCCATGCCTGCAAAAACTTCAGCTGACTCATTAAGAAACTACTTCAAGAAAGAAGACATGGAAGAGCAGAGGCATCCTAATTAACAGAACAGGAAACACATATCGGAGGGAGAACCAATTTGTGGAGTGGGTGCGCTGTCAGATTTTTCAAGTAAACCAGGCAAAGGCTGTGTTCATACTTATGTTTCCCTGCATCGATGGGACAGTTTGCTCAATACCACATACTACGGCGAGTTTAAATAAACCTGCCCAACAGTTGAGCCTTAGGATCTGCCTACCAAACGTACATCAGCGTTCAAAGTCATCTCTTAATGTCATCTTGAGATTATAACCTCCTCATGTTTCAAGGTTTTTTAAAAAAACATATTTTTGCTCCATTGCAGAAGAATGTATTTTAACCAGAAATAGGCCAAGACTAAAACATTTCTTCCAAGTCCTTAACAATTCAGGTGGGGCGCCCATCCAAATCTGCTTTGGATGCAAGTCAGATCCAAAGCTTGAGAAAAACTGTTTTCTTGTTCCAGTTCAAATATGGACAAAATCTCAAAATCTCTCTTGAGACAATGAACATACGCCTCAGATGAAACACAATTAAGAAAACTGTTCTCCCTTCATCTCTTGCTTTAATTCCCAGTACACGGTCCCACTGTGCCCTCTCGCAGCATCACACCCAGCTCTGCTCTTAGTCCACACGTCGCTGAAGCAAAGCGATCTTCTGCCAGCTACAGACCTGCCACCACTTTCTCCTGTTCCAACCCAGATCTAACACGTTAACGAATATGGTTTAGCCCTTTCCATTTCCAGAGCCGATTCCCACAGACTAATACACGTGGGTTTATGAATCAACACACAGGAGGTTTAACTTGAGAAGTTCCACCCTTTGCCCTCTCTGTAACTGCTCTCCATACTCTCAGCTACAGGAACTACACTAGAAGAGAGCTGCTTCCAAATTCATTAATTAACACCTTAAGCCATCCCCCAAGAAACTAGCAGAGGATTCTTTTTCTGCAAAATCCTGCTGGTGAGGGAGGCTGATCTACACTTACCACATGTTTAAAATCAGCAGCTTTTCCTCCTCTCTTACCCCTCATTCATTTTCACTTCCATCTCATAAATATAACTTAAAAAAAATAAGAAAAAAAGGAACACAACAACTGCAACCGCCCCAGAGTTTAAGCAGACCAGAACGCACACGGGCGATGTCAGACACCTCCCTGCATCCCACAGCGAGCCCTTCCAACACAGCCGAGCTGGGTTCTGAGAATGGGTCAGGTAAAGGGGCACAGACCAAAGTTATTCTTCACCCAAATATATCTGCTATACTCAGAGGCACCCGTAAGCAACTTGTTATTTGGGTGGTAACTGCCCTCTCCTTTAATATTATAAGGAAAACAGGTTAGCCCAATTCCTTAGAAGCTTAAGAGTTCAGCACAACATATAAGAAACACTTTTTTTCCTACAACAATCTGCTCTTTGGCACAGCCTCAGAATACTTTACTGCCACGTCTTACTTTGAAATGGGAGGATGCCAAGAATGAGATAAGTGCAGACATCCATGACTGGGAAACACAAGTAAAAGGCCTTCTCCAGAGCCAATTACAGCCTTCAGCAGAGAAGCGCTTAAAAAAAAAAAAAATCCTCAAATCTAAACAAACAAAGAAAAAGCAACAGTAAATTTGTCTCTCTGTATTCAAGTAGAAACACAGCATTTATTCCTTTAGATTAAAAGGCTCTCTATTTTTTTATTAAAAATCTCAAAAATATCCAGCCAAATTGAAGTCTTTGTTTCTTCAGAACTTGAGTCTGAACTCTCAAAAAAAAACAAAAACAAAAAAACCACACTAACACCCACATTATTACATAGCAATAATTCCTTATCCCTATTACCCCTTCAATGAATGGAAACCTAGATTACAGCAGAGTTGCTACGAGATATAACTGCTTTAGTGGCCAGATTTGTTTCCTGCCAACTCCGCTTAGCTTTTGTCTTCCTTAAAAGCCTGATAACATTTTATCATCTAGTTTTATCAGCAATTTTTCCACTACTAAATGTTGTAATCAAAATGAGGCAAAAATGCCAATGTGACATTGTGAACCATACAGTTTGGCGTATTTCCTTTTGGAAAATGAAGGGTTAACTTCAGTCAATTAGGCAAAACATGCTATGCATAGCTTATAGACCATCAGAAGAGAAAAAAAAAAGAGTGAAATTAAATAAGCCACAGCAAATAATTGACTATTTCAATTCAGCTTCACACACACTTAAGGCCAATCAGGGATCCCAGACTGATCCCTTCTCCATCTACCCTTCTTGCCCGGTTAGAGAAATCTGGGTGTCACAAACCCGGCAGTTTGCCAAGAACAGCCAAAGAAAGGCAAAGGCCAAAAGGTAAACTGCAAGAGAGATTGCTTTTGATGATAGAGGGTCATTTTGAACCTCTAGGGAAGCTCTCAGAGAAGCAAGCAGGGAAATGGTCACTTAACAAGAAAGACAACCCCAAGGTATCAAGTCACCCAAATAAAACTGAAAACAGCTCTGAAACCCCTAACCTCAAGGAAGTTCACAAGGGAATGTATTTTAACCAAGTTAATCCTAATGAAACTGAAAATTACCTCCAAACAGCACTAGAAATGTACTTTAGCTCCTCTTCAATTGCCTGAGCAGTTCACTTTGCCTCGTACAGGAGTTCCAGCCACTTCCAAGTCCTCAGCTCCACGTTCCCTTCTTTGCTAAGACACCCATGCACAGGGAAGATATGCTTTTTTTAAAAAAGCACTGACACAACCCCAAAGCATTTTGAAAGGGGTTGAAACCAAATTCAGCAGAGGACAGTGAAGTCCAGCACACCTCCCCTTCCTCAGGAGTCTATGAAGGAGATCCAACTAAAGGCAACAGCTTGCAGCTGAGAACCTCAGCTGTATGGGGTTATCCACCTGAAGGTATTTCCATACCAAAGGCTGTGCAAAGCCCCCCACCCCCACTGAGTTAGATACTCGTTGGCGGTCGAGCAAGTTCAGACCATGGCTCACCTGCAGGTGGAAGTTTCACTTTTCATTAGGTGCTATGCATCTTCTTTAGTTCCCTACAGAACTCTACTAAAATGTGTACTTTGGACTGGATTACGGAGAGGGTAGGTACATCCGGAGTCATTCAGAAAATCCACCAGAGCCTTTGGTATTAGCGGCAGTTTCAAAATCTTATTTTTCTGAGAAGGTTGTTTTGGGTCTCAGATGCTTTATTAGCCTGGCTACAGGCAGGGCTACAGGAGATTTTGCATTTTTTGCTGTACAAGAGACAAATCATTAGTGTCACAGACATTCTTGGCAATATTAAAAATAAAAGGCATAAGACCATAGCAATATTTTTGTGAACATGTGCAAAAACATGCATTGCTGACAATCTAAACTACTGAGCTACCTCCAGCTGGTCACGGTGAACACCACAGAAGTCGCTAACACTCGCCAGATCTCTCTTGCCGTCGTACCATACGCGCGGCGGTGGTAAGAGGCAGGAGTACCCAGGAGAGGGAGAATTGAAAAAAATGATTGAATTGGTTTTGTTGAAAGTTTCCACATAGAGGAGAATTTACCTTTGGCCAAAGACCAGGAATGAAAACTCTCACTCCAAAAAGAATGTTTTGGCCAAGGCTGCGTGCAGCTTGAAAAGGGGGCTTCTCGTGAGAGCCTGACTACTGTGGTTAGTCTGGCATCTGCTATCACATGTTTTACATTTTCCTTTCTTAATGATATTATGCTCCCTCTAAGTACTAAAAGTAAGAAAAATTTACTTATTTTACCCATTTTTCCCATATGCTCTAGAGGTACATTTGCACCATTTGCCAGTTTGGTCCATTTTTTAAGTATTTTAGGGATTTTGAATGTATAATAAATTAAACTATTCAGCCCAAATTTCATTGAATCAATATTTTATGTTCAGTTTCGGTGAGTTCCACAAAAAGGATCAACTGTCTTTTGCAAAAGGTGGTACTTGGCCTATCTTGAAAATACAATATAATATTGCAACTACAGTGAAATATAATGATCTATACAGACTACTCCAGGAAACCTCTCTTTTCCAGTAGTTTCCATAAACTTTAATCCAGAAACTAAAAAGATTATTTTTTTCCAAAGAAAAGAGCAATATCTACTCAGTAAGGTAACTATGCAGAGGATTAAAACAAAGGATGCATACAAATACATGGTTAAATTGGAGCTTTTATGCTCTTTTAAGCCCCTCTTGGTCTCTCTTAGCTTGAAATTTTTCTGATAGGATTCTCCAAAAACCAACTGAGTAGTAGTGACCCAAGGTAACCGCAAATACAAGAAGAAAGACATGAACCTGACACTTGATAAAAAGAAAATTGTTGTTACACTCACTTTCATCTGTTAGTTTTTAATTGGACTGGATCAAATAATTGAGCAATCCTCAATTACAGAACTGATGCAACTGTTATTTTATGTAAGAAAAATAATGCTACAGGCACTTACCACTGAACTTGGCCAGGCTAACCTCCTTGATTTTCAACAAATGGGAAAGGGAGAGATGCTTTACCTCTTCCCCAAACAGCTCATACCTACGGTCTGGGAAAGCTTAAAGGAGGGAGATAAAACACACGCTGAGGAGCAGCCGCACTTGGAGCCGCACTTGGAGCGCTTCCCCTTTGCGACCCAGTAATTCCCTCCCCAACACCCCAACTTTACCCCCTCTTCAGTCGGGGGGCTGAACTGATGCCCTGCAAGGAACGGCCACGCAGCACTGCCGGGTGGGGAGAAGGGACCCAGGGAACCTGGGGCTCGTCACCAGCTCAGAGGGTGACAGTACCAGCAAGAAAGAAGGGTGACAGACACCCAACAACAGACACAAACGCTGGGACACGTAAGTTCTTGGGAGAGGCAGTCTGATTCCCCTCACTGGGAAGCAGTGGACGCAGGGGTAACGCTGTGTCTAGTTTGGGACTCAACACGCAGAAGTGGCGTAAATGAAATAAGGAGATGAACCAAAAACGCTTTAAGAAGAGTTCATGTAAGGACAACTCTGGAGAATAGATGATGTTTCTTACAAACCAGGGGCAAAAAAAAAAAGGAATACTGAGACTCAGTAACTCCCTCAGAAACAACAGAACAGAACCTCCCCAGCCCTGCAAAGAGGATGGGAAGACGGTATTTATTGGATTATACTTCAGTGAGCAAAAGATGCAGAACACTAACGAAAGAGAGCAACGTGTATTTACACACCTAGAATTTCAAGAGAACCTGCTGTATTTTGGAAGGAAGGAAAGGCCACTCTCATGTCTAAAACTAGATTTAAGGAACACAGAAAACACAAAGCTTTCTATTATTTGTATTCAATGTTTGGTTGGTTCAGAAGCAAAATAAAAATTCTTTATCCACAAATCAATGCCTGCAAAGTGACCAGAAGGCTTTTATTTTTTCCAAAAAGAGACTTTTTATGTGAATTATCTCATTTCCTGATTAGCAAACTAAAAGTATGAAATTATTTTCCCCCTGGCTGTATCCCAGCTGGATCAAAGCACTGGCCCAAGAACATACTGTACCACTTGAGTTATTGAGAAAGTCCAGGAGAAATTCGAGCATCTACTTCTCATCTCTCCTGATAAAGTTATCAACCCTGGAATGTAAACACAGGCTGGCTATGTAATACAAGGTCAGATAATTGGATAGTTTTGTACCTGTTTTTTTTTTTCACTGTTACTCCTTCAGCACAAACGGTAACTGCTCTGCTTTTGGAGCAGAGTCCATGTCCAGCCCTAGACAACAAACCCCCCAAGTTCCTTACATTGCCACTTCTCTTCCCAGGTCATACGGGGAAAGGTTTGCTCCGTTCCTGGAAACACTGTCACCTCTAATGAGGACCGGAGGGCTCAGCTCACGCAGGAGCTGTGTGTGTGCGGACTCATGGCACTGGGACAACCTGGAAGGAGCAGTGGATGGAGGGGTGCTTGGGGACAGTTCTACCAGTTACACATCACTGCAGCATCTCTGTTCGGTAAATACAGAGGAAAAAATCCGCACTTGTATTGTCTGATTGCACAGGGTCACCCACGAAAGGAGTCTCCTGCTCCAAGCCATGAAGTCACAAATCGAAACACAACAAGCCATTAACCTGTTTTTATTTTAATGTTGAGTAAGGGTTTAAGGCCATGGTAAGTACTTCAGGGTAAATCAGCTCTCTCCTATGTAATCGTGTGAAAGACAAATCCAAGCACACACTGACAGCCAGAACAGGAGAGCTGTATTCCTGTCCGCTGGAACAGAGATATCCTTCAGGAAGGTGTCTGTACAAATACCACAAGAAGTGAGAACTGATCACTATCTTCCAAAGCACAGTGTTAAGACAAGCTTTAAAAAGAGATCAAGAGGCATCTTTTATTAGTCACATTTTTGGCAATTTGCCCATATCTGCAAACACATATTTCAGAAACTCAGATCAGGAGCCAAACCATGCTACATGCAGGAAAAAGAAGACAAAGTACATCTCATAGAACTGTATCAGTGCTCCCTTCTACTGACAGCAGAAAGTTTCACAATTATGTCTGGCCAGTCAAATTCCTCTTCACTGCTTGCTGGAACGCCATCCCTTGTATTCTCTCCTTGCCGACTAGGTCTTTTCCATTCCTCTTCCTCATTCTCTTATTTCATAAATATTTTGCAAATACATCGTCAGTCGGATTAGACTGCACTTAACCTGAAAAGGGTTCACCACTCACTGGGCTTAAAATACAAAGAAGGAGAGCAGCAGAGAGAGATCTGGTGTACATCACTGTCCAACGCCCGTGTGTGTCCATGGTCACGATCAGCTCCGCGGGAGACGGGACGGCTGGAGAAGCAGGAGCACCTGAGAAGAGTCAGGGAGACCGCCCCAAAACACAGCGTGCAGAGAATCAGACACAGAATCCACAAACAGCCCTAGGAAAAAAACTCATGTTTAATTAGTTGTTGGGTGAACATGCCTTTGAGCTGGGAGCAGGAATCTGTGTCCCGTTAGAGTTCAGTGAAACGAGACTCCTCCCGTTCTTTGTGAACAAGCAGGAAGCATGAAGAATATCTGACTCCATCACCCTTCCTTCCCCAGCTTCAACTGTCTGCAAGGATCCCGTTTTTGGCAAATCCCACTCACGTCCAAAGAGGTAGCAGTATATGTAAATGCTTTACAGTTTAAAATGTCCTATGTTGATGGTGACAAGTTCAAGACATGGGAAGATGTTACTATGGAAACACACACTGTATTGGCTGGATCGTAAGGCAATATTTTACATTTAAAAAAGGGGAAAAAAACTTGGACAAACAGTTGCCAAATTAGGCTTTGGGTGGGGAAAAAATAGTTTGTCATTTGCTCTCAGACTGAAATATTTTAATGTAGAAACAATGCTGAAAACATTTGCATTATATTTTTGATTGTTTCCCTCGCCTCAAAACAAAAAGTAGTTTTATATGGAAAGATTTTCTTTTGCAGTCCATACACAGCAAATCCATCTCTGTATTCCCATGTGCTGGAGTCTCCATCTTATCTTCTTTTTATGATGAATGAAAGCACTTTAATGGACAGTCATGTTCTTTGAAGAGTTAATCCCGTAACTCTTCCATAACTTTACTTATCGGTGTACCCACATTGGCCGACAGAGCTAATACAGGAATAGAACTGATCAGAAAGGAGCAGAATTGCATTCCTGAACAGCCAAGCAGCTCTGAGTTGCTTTATAAACCCCCTTTTACAACTTGTCACTCTTGCAAGGTGACACCTGCCCTTCCGCGGTATCGCTGCACAGTGGCATCCTTCAATGACAATCTCTTCTGCTTCGTTCCTCTGCCCCTCTCAACAAGAACAATTTTAAATTCTAATTTTTTTTTTCTGGAAACTTTCTATGAAGTAACCACTGGATGTGAAAAGGAAGATTTAAGAAAAGGAAAAGTGGGGAAGTGCTTCAGACACTTTATTTTTGGAAGCACAGAAGAAAGTTTGAGTTGTTCAGCCTGAGACTGATTCTTTCATCCGTTCCTATTTTGAGTATTCTAGGAAATTTCACTTTATTAGGGCGTTTATTTGTTTGGGGTTTTTGGCTACCACAAAAGCGACAAATCTACAATTCGACTTATATTTCTCTCCAATCTGCAGCTGCAGCTGATGAGACTTTCATGATTTTTGCAAGTAGAAGTCCAAGATATGCTTACAAACACAGAAGATGTCATCACGAACAACATTTTTGCTTGATAACTTTAATAAAAATCTAAAACAAATTGCAGACATTATTTCTTCATAAATACCTGAGCACCCAAGGTGGGGAAAATCTCTTTTTTTTTGCTAAATTCAAGAGAGAGGATGTTCAATAGACACTAGCAGGCCTGAAGACAAACATCTGAAATGGAAATAACCTTGCGAACTGGCCTGAGAGAACTGCCCTCCATTGTAAACGCACCAGCAGGCAAACAATGCCAGAAAGATGTTTTTAGAAAACTTCTCATTTAGGGTTGTATTTGCACAGACGCCGGAGGAGAACGGACATCCAAACACAGATGGGCACCTCTTCTCCTCAGACCTTCAGCTCTCATGGTCACAGTCGAATTCCAATGCATCTGACCTGTTTACATTGTGAGGTTTTTTTTCCAGTCATCCCGCTGTCACAAGGAAATGCTCCTGTAAATGCTTTTCCTGAGCGCTGACCTCGGTGTCCCAACAGTGCCGCAGGCTACTGAATTCCAGGGCTACTGCTGCCACCCAGGCAAAACGGGTCACGGCAAAAGGAACGAGGAACACCGTTCTGAGTTTTAAATGCCAGGTCACTTCTGCATCCATCCAGCAGCATATATAAATTTATTTATTGCTGTATTTTTAATCTGTCTGTACCAGACTGATTCTGTGGCTAGTTCCATATAGCCTTTCAAAAACATTATTATTATTATTTTTTTTATATGTAACCCACTTCTTATGCAGACCTTCCAGATGTGTAACATATGAACTTTTCCCCTTGCCTTCTACTTACAGCATCAGTTACACTGAAAAGCTGCTTCTCTTTTCTTTGGAATCTAGAAACTCTGTGTTCCTTAAAAACCTTCCAAGAACATTCAAGCAAAGTAACTGTAAATTATTAGTCCCTGACTTCAGTATTGTTTAAAGCCTATCTTTTTCTTCTGTCACACCTCACTGCCCATTTTTTTTCTTATTACCTTCATTGAATAAATGTGTCTATGGAAACTTGTAAATAGGGAGGACAAATGTAAGGATCTTTATAAATTCAGTTCTTTTAGAAATCCCCAGTTGTATCTGTCTCAGAAGGACTGAGGCAGAGAAATGTGGCAAAGCTCATCTGTAAAGATACTGGGACCTTGGCTGCAGTTCACTCGACTTCACAGGGTTCATCACAATAGTATTTGGCTCTCCCCTCTTCTGTTTTCTTCACTGCTAATGGATACTTTATTATTTAATTAGTGCAGAATGATCCAAATCCCATCAAAGTCAATAAAACTCTTTTCATTTATGTTAATGGGCTTTGGACCAACTCCTGAGATAGTACCAGAATCAAATAAAACACCCTTAGGAAAAGAATAGATACACCAAGCTTACACTTGAAGTACAATCCTAAAGCCTTCCTAAGGTTTTTTCCTTGCTTTAAAGTAAATCTCGTCATTGAACATCTCACCAAAACAGCTGGACGGCACTTTTTTTGCCAGTCTGAGTAAGGCATCAGAAGGAACCCAAACACACGCACCCCTTCTCTGTGAAAAACCTCCCCACGACAAGGACGGGACAAGGTTACACATTCCTGAAACTATTCCTGTGGCTCCTACATTGAGCAAGGACGTGAGGGTTCACCCTCCGGGCTGACAGATTCGGCAATACAGCTGTGCTTGAAAGGTCCTGCCCCAGACACTTGGTGTTTCTCTGGCACCGCCTTAGTTGTGCCAACACAGGGATCTGTCGGGCTGCTCTGAAGAAACAGGATTAACCCACTAAGGCAGCTTGGCCGGACAACATCCAAACCTGACCAAGTGATGTTAAGACAGTCCATACCCAGCTGCAGAAGGCTCTGTTCAGCGGAGCAGTCGGAATTACATGGAAAACAGCTGAACTTCCATCACCGCTTTAATCAGATCAGCAGGAGACAGCCCCAGCTATTTTTATCGTCCACAGTAGACAGGAGGCTTTCTGCTCTTACAGGGCAGCCTAGTCTCTGCAGAAATTAATGAACCACAAAGCGAGCAAAATGATACTATGTAAACAATTATATTAAACCTTCTTCTGATACTTTTGACCCATTTTGGCAGTACCCACCAAGCTGCACAAAGCCACTGCATCATTTCTTACGCAGCAGCATCCTTTAATTGACCGGCACGTTAGACATCAAAGCTTTTTGCAAAGTTTGACCACAGAAATCACATTCAGAAATCCCATCTCACCAGTGCTGACTCAGCAGCAGACCCACAGAACACTTTTAAAAATTCCCCAAAGCCCAGACAAAAGCACCAAACCCGTGCTGTTGGTTTGGACAGGGGGTTTTTTTATTTCACACTAGTCCAGCCTGGCAGCACAGCAGGCTGGGAGACAACCTTCCTTGGAAACAGCTTTGGCCGAATGTTAACAGAGAAGGAAGAAAATTCAGGATGAGGATGAGAGGTGCATTAGTCCCTTCTGGGCTGGAGCTGTGAACCCTTCCCATGGAATCAATCACAGCAGCTCTGGAGGGGACTGTCCTGCAGCGCATGCTCCCACCTGCCCAGTGCCTCGGGCAGCCCTGACTCACTTCGTACCGTCACTGGTTTGTGAGATGCCACAAGTTCAGTTTGCTCCCAAGCGGAGCCCGTATTCCAGCCCTGCCCTGCTGGTTAGCACTGAGGATAAATGGGGACACCAGCTCTTGCTTCATTCTAGATGAAGGTAGATGTTAAAGGAGAATATTCACTGGACAAGGATTTTGTTGTGAACAGACAAGAAATACAGTGATTCTGCTTATTCCTGCCGCACGGGCTACTCACAAGCTATTCTCATCACCTCAGCGCTCCAGGGCTCAGCATCTTGCCCTGCTGACACTGAACTGCTCCTTCCTTTGGCCTTTTTCCAGATCCATCCCTTCCTCTCCCCCAAACCACGCACAGAGACAGCCATCTCTCTGCTCTGAGCACCGCGCTCCTCCACGAGAGCCACAGTGCATTTTTCTCCCGTGAAAGAAGCATTTCCAGCTCGTGAACAGGAGAGCGGTGCTGCCCACCAGCCCAGAGCAGCCTGCGGGGAGGCAGGCTTTCAGACAATCTGTGCAGCTTTGGAATTCGCACCCGGTAACTGTGGTGGAGCGCATTAACCACCTCTTGGCAGCGATTTCAAAGACGGCCATCGGCTCCACATTCCTCGGCAAAGGAGCGATGCTGAGGAGGTCCCTGGCTCTGTGAAAGCGAGGAGTGAGAACCCACAGGCTCGACCATCACCTAGGACCTGCTCTGGGGAGGACATCATCAGAGGGAGTGGTGTCAGGATTTCTACAGGCTTGCATGAGAACATGAAAATGTCACAAAAACTCCATCAGAATGGGAATTCAGAGAAGCCACGAGGCCCCCAGTGAGCCTACACTCCGCGGGAGAACAAGCAGCACCCGCAGCTGCGTCTTTAACCCATCTGCCCATTCGTGACCAAGGACTCTGAGAGCCTTCAAAGATGCCGGGATGCCTGGTGTCCTCTTCCAATACATCTCACTATTTCCAAATATGTAAATGAAATCTCATCTTAACAGCACGTACACATTCACAGACCTTGTGCTGCCTCCCAAGAACGAGTACACCTCTTTACAAGCCATGGTAGCCTGTAATCCAGACTGTGGGAGGAAGCATGTCACCAGAAGAGTGTGAAAATGTCTAATTACATAAGGCCAGGTCCTCAGCTAATGCAAAGTGACAGAGCTCCCAGAAACCCATGGGGACACGATGATGCAGATTAGCAGAGGTTTGGCTTGTTATAATTGAATAGACCCAACTTCTAATTTTCCCATCTAGTGACAGATTGTTGGAATCCTGACCACCAGAATCTCAGAGGGCAATGAGGAGTTGAAAGGAGATTGCATCAGAGAAAGTAAACTCCAGTTTGGCTGAAAGGATATTTACGATTCAGGAGTTTCAATTAGCTGTTGCTGAGTTATCACAAAAGTCTGTTGAACAGATGTGCAATTAGAGTTTCTCTCATGTTGCTCTCTCTCATGATTTGGGATTTGTTGTTGTTGTTGTTGCAGGGCTTCTATTTGGCATTTTGGGGTTTTCTTGAAAGTGATGCTAGTTTTATATAGGGCAGAGCTAACTGATAGGCAGAGATAGGCTCTTCCCACCACCATGCCTCTAGCAGTGCAGAAGCAAAGAAGGGCAGCCTCAGAAAGCAGGAAAATCTTTCTCCTTTCTGGCCCCATCTCCATAGGAAGAAGGAGAGAGAGGAGCTGTCAGGATGAGCCTGCAAATTCAAGGCAGCTGCAACAGCCTCATCCTCCTGGCATGGGCAAGAGGAGGGTATCCTGATCCCTCCCCCTCGCTTAATGCATCACCTCCTCTGTGGTGGGGATGTGGTGTGAGGCAGAAGGGGAAGAGGGTTTCGCAGAGCTATTTCAGTTTCAGAAACCTGCAGTTCTGTCCTGTTTCATCCAGCATACAGGATATAAACAGCGATGGGAAACGCTGCACTGAGCCTCTCACCTCCCTCACCGCCGCTCCAGGGACAGAGAACAAGGTGAAAGCCAAGGTTATGATGTGGAATACTCCGCAGCCTGCTTTTTGTCCCAAATTCTTCGCTAATCAACCTGTCCATACAAAGCCAGATGAAGCCAGTGAAACTAAACACGCTCACGTCAACAGCTTTGGAACAAACCCAAAGATCAGCTACTTGCCATGGGACCTCCCAGGTCTTTATGCAAAAGGATGCTGTCACAAAAATTGACATAGATCTATTTTTTCTGTGATCTTCATAGCTTCAGCATTTTTATTCTATTTTCTAAGGTGTGTACGATCATTGTTTGACTCTAGTGAACTAAAAGCTTTATTTTCATAGTAAATTCTTTATCCTTTCCTACTGAGGAGTTTAAATGAATTCAAAACATCTCGTAAATTGTCTTGTCTTTCTTTGCTTGTCTATTACTTACTCAGACTGAGCTTCATCTTCTTCTTTCAGAGTGGTAAATCATCCTTTGATTAATCACATTTTTACACTTACTGCTTATTTCAGCCTTGATGTGCCACAACTTTCCAAGCAGATGTAATATTGACAGACACCGCTAGCATTTACATGGGGATTATGTATTTTATGAATGGTGGATCTATCATTTTCACAATGAAACCTAAAACTATTAGGAAACTCTGATTTCAGGCTTTGTTATAAAACTGAAACCAATCCAAATCCATCCCTAAAACCTCTTCATCCCTGAGTTCTTTACTGGTATAGAACTGAGGTGGTGTAAAATTTGTGCTTCTGGGTTTTGGGGTTTTTTTTGTTCCCAGTAGATAAAATTTGTGACCTTAGGTAGGTTCACACTGTCCTACAGAGAGGCGTTTTGAAAAGTTTCAAAGCTACATTTTTCTCTAGCTATCACTTACTTTGTTTAAGTATACAAAAATTTTTAGACATTTTCAGCCCTGCAAGCTTCAAAGCCTGCCAGCTTCCAATATAACTCCTGTCACATGAGAGTGCTGGCACGTGAAAGACTCTTGGCCCAGCTCAGCTGTCTTCATCATCAGGTAGTGATTTATTTCTCAAAGACTGTTTTTTAAATACATTCTGGTTTGCAGAATACGTTCCAAACAACATCTCTCACATTCCTTCCACAGCAACGCTGCTTGGGGAAAGAATGAAGCCTAGCAATTTTAGCACTCTGAAGAAGCAAGACGTATATTCTTCTGCATAGGAGATGGGCGAACATGATCTACCCAAAAGCCATGATTTAGAACAAATAACACTGCTATTAAATCGGTAACCACAGCCTGTGCTGCCACCTATCCCTAGTTAATCTCTGCGTTTTCTGCAGGCTCTTTTCCCCTTCCGAACTCCAGGCTCCAGCCTGCAAACACGTCTCCCCTTCAGCTGATGTAACAGCCGTGGGGCACCAGCCCTTCTACCAGCCTTGGGAGTCACACACTTGACCGTGGGTGAACGTGCAAGATGCATCTGCTTAGAGCAGGTATCGCACATTAGTGCTGTCCTTTGCACATTGGGGGAAACATCAGCAAAATCAGCAAATCTTTGGAGTCAAATCTGTGCTTTCCCCTCTTCCCTTCTAAATTTTAGAATTTTTGTATTAAAATTCCAGTGATTTATCACTATGTTTAGCTCTTTAAATAATGTGACTCTCAAGAAAATAAGCCTTTTCCTTCCTGTTGGACTCGCCATATTATTTTGACTTTCTCCATCCCATACTGTACAATATCCATTATATCATGCCAAAAAGCACATGTTCAGAAGCACAACTTGAAAAAGAAACTCCTCCTTACAGGCCAAACTGTGCAAGAGCATCACTGCATCTGCAGTCCCTGGCCGCTGGGTGCACAGTGTGACAGTGCCTTCAGATGGGTTTGCCTACGAGGGGTACCAGACCCCCAGAGCCCCACTGGACATGCTGGAAGCTGCTGCTGCAGCTGAGAGATCAGCTGGCAGGCTGAGGGATCCACAGGGTTCCTGTAGAAACAGGCTGCATTGGATACAAAATTCAGCTGCTCCTGGAGCTTCATGGACTGCTTCTCCTAAGTACTGCAAGGGATGAGGGAAAAGGAAAGAGGTCAGGAAGAGCTTCTGGCCAGCCTGCTGGTTAGCCGTGCAGGTTCTTCTCCACACTTGACAACCTCATTCTTACAGCAGCAGTAAATCAGACAACACATTAATAAAGGCTTAAAGACTCAGCACCTACATCAAGGTGTGGCACTGTGTTATCCTAAAACCTGAGGAAGATATTTCCCTTTTATGTCTTTTAAAGGCCAGTTTAGATGTTGACCATATGCCAGGTATTTCCTTCTAGTTTTCTTGCCTCAAAAGTCTTGTAGAAATAGTTCACCTATAGTCAATGCACGTAGTGAAGAGAAACAACTTCAATGCATTAAATTGGCTTTATCTACTTACAGGTGGAAGGAGTTCTTCTTATCCACAAAGATACCGATGATGTTCAGCAGCTCTTTCTAATTACTGTATTAGTAGGTTTCATGCTTAATTTCAGTAGAAAATAGATTGTAGTCTGTCCCCTGAGGTCCACTGGGGTAGAGGTTAAATGCTGGGGAAAAGTGGTCTGACCATATAACGAAATTCAAACCCAGCAGTGGTGACTACAGGAGAAGTTAAAGGGAATGATAGTAGGAAGGAAGTTAAAAGTGGCTCAGCACATCAAAAGAAATGTGATAACACTGTACTTTACAGGTGTAAGAGTCAGGAAGTACCGCTGACCCCAGGCAATTTCAACCTCTGAATACTCCATGGGGAGATATACAAGTGAAGAATTAATTCTATTTATTTATTGTGAAGTTAAAGGTCACAAGTGCAGCAATAAAGAGGCAAAACGCTGAATTTGATACAAACCAATATAAAGGGAATAAGAAAGAATATAAACCTGAAGGGAACGCTGATAAGCTATAACACGCTTAGGATGCCAAGACCAAAGAGTAACAGGGAGTTGTGCAAACGGGACTTCAATTTTAGCAAGGCAAAGTTTTGGAAAGCAAAAAGATTACTAGATACAGTCCTACATGGGACATGAAGAGGAAAAAAAAAAAAAAAGTAAGTACATAAATTAATGGTCATGGCAGGTTCTTTCTGTGGCACCAGAGAAGCTAAATCGATACTGAAGCTAACATGTTCAGCAATTGAATCTCCCCGACTTGGGGGGCAGCCAGCCCACGTAACACAGGCCAGAGGACAAACTATCTCCCACAAGACAGCAGAGATCCCCCTCTCTTGCTTCTTTTTTAACATCCAGCAACCTGCCTTTCCTTTACGACTGCTTCTCCTGCCCTCCCTTCCATTGTCACAATGTCCCTTCTCCTCCCCACAGCAGCAAACTCCACTCCTTTCTCTGATCCCATAACACTCCCCTCCAGCGGAGGTGCAATTTTATCACAAAGTACAAAAAAAAATCAAGCCGAGCTACACAGTAGAAAGCCATCGTCCACAGAGCAGAACAATTTGTTTGTCCAAAGCTGCAGTTCCGACATGTGATGCTCAAAGACCCAAGCCAAGCTCCCTTAGACAGACCCACCTCAAAATCATGAGAATAAGGATGTGGTGTTTTTCCAGTACAGCCTGAGTCTACCTGTTACTGGAGGAGCAATCTCACTCTTCTTGTGCCTAGCTGAGGGCACTCCCATTTTCATCCCTCTGCCCATACAAACGTCCATCTCACCCCACAGAGAACCAGTCCAAGCAGCTACACTGGCGGGCAGCAATTCACTGGTTTGGCCACTCACCCACTGGGTTGACATCTGGTGGAGTAAGCAGGGTGCTGGAGCCGGGAGGAACGGGAGCACAGCACGGGGAGCAGGAGCAGCCAGGGGAACAGGATCACACCCCCGCAGCAATGAGATGCTAAGAGAGACTCATCCGTACTGTAAAACACCACCTTCAAAACAACATCCTTGGGATGATTTTCACCGGCCTGGTGATTTTTGAGACTTCAAAAAACAAAACTGTCTTTTCCTTAAGGGAAACCCTTACTTAAAAACACTTAGTCTAATCAGAAAACAGTTAGTTAGAAAATAAAGTTTAAAAATTAACGCTGAGATCCACATTTATGACTCCAGAACTCCAGATTTGAGGAAAGTACCAGACATTTTGAGACCTGGGAACAACTCAGAAGATCTACAGCAGAGACTGATTTAGATATGAGGAAGCAATGTGCTCTTCAGCGCTTGAAGAGGACACTCTTCTTTTCAATGTTACAGTTTAATGGAGCGGTGCTGAAAATAGCATGTGAAATGTGGACCTTTCATTTTGCAGACTATTAAAACTGGGAACCCGCTGTGTCAAGACTCTGCAAACAAAGATGAATTTGAAACACACACAGATAAAGGGGCTAAAGAAACCAGATGTGATGTGTTAAAGAACTTACCGAAACTCTGGAAGAAGGAAAGCAATAAGGGGAGAAGGTAATTTGAAGAAGAGACTCTGCACATCAGAGCTATCCACAGGAAGCAAGCGCAAGGTTGTGCAAGCCCCTGCAAGAGACTGGAGACCTGCTCCCGGATTCTCTGTTTTAATCAGACCCACTAGGAGAAATATCCCAGTGTGCAATTAAGTGATGGCATGACCTGCTCACACAGCAATAGTCACCATTAATAAAAAGTGCTCAGAAGTAGGCAAAAAAAACACCAGTGTGATCTGTGGAGACCAGGTCCTGCTCCATGCAACTGCTGGATTTCTAGGTGATCAGAAAAAACTACTTTCCAACCTTCTGTAGCAAAAGGTAAACATGTAATTAACTCAAAATGTGGGAATGTCTTGCCATTTGGAGGAGTCCGTACTGTTAAATTCTCAGAGAATATCGGCACACCTTGCCGCACCATGAGGAAGCACTGTAAGCTAACAGCATTTTTCAAGGGACACACCTTTGGAAGCTGAAGAGGGACAGACTTCTCAAAATAGATGTTCTGCTTACCCCAGAAAGTAATTACGATCTTATCAAAATTAGTTACTATATTTGGCTCTTTCAAGATGGAAAGTAGAAGGAGCCATCAGGCACGTTTTCTTGGATGCACGTTGTTCAATATTCTGGATGGAAAATTAGTTCTTGTGTGGTTGAACAGAACAGAACAGCTGAGATGCTACCACAACGAGGACAATGCAACCAACACAAGGTCAAACAGGACATAAGGAAACACCTGTCCTTTATCCAAAGGCCTACAACATACCACAGAGAGACTGGTTTTGATTGCCTGAGGATGCTCTGTCCAGACGGTGTCCACCCGTATGACGTAGGAAATGCCTTACTGTGCTCTCAGAGAAAATGTAGGTGAGATGATCCATGCACAGAAGATGCAAAGAAAAAAATACAGTACTTACTGATGACAGAGTCTCTTTTAAGGACAGCAGAATGAGGATAATTTACTCCAGTTAGAGGCTGAATCACAGTGTTTACGCTCTCTCTGTGTTTCAGACTATAACTTTTAAAAGGGAAAGTCCCTGCAATTCACACAGCAGCAGGGGCTGTCCAACCAGGCTGGGGTTGGCCAGGGACATGAACAGTAAAAACCCAGAGAATGGGTTACAAAGCAAAATCTCTGTCCTGCGAAAATATATGGATATGCTTGAGTGTTAGGCATCAAAATATCTCTATTGCTTTTTGTCAGGCAATGCAGGTCTTATATACAATGTGTGCGGATGTGGATGTGCAGTCGGGCTCTGATCATGCTAAAATTTACAGACGTGCCTGGCTTCAACATGTAGAGACTCCAGCTGAATTCAGAAGACCATGTGGGTTAGTGGAGATCCTGCTCTAACCATCTGCAGAGGAAGGGCTGCTGTTTTCTTAAAGAGAATGGCTTTTAAATTTTGTTCTATACTGTCAAAGGAATTATTTGCATTTCTCTTGCCACTGTATTATAGCTCTACTTGTCCAAAAAGAAAAAAGCCCACAGTGGCTTTTGCCATTACACAAAAACCAGATGGCAACTTTGGTTTGGTTTTCCTTTCATTTAAAGAGAAAATGCTCCCAAACGAAGAGATTATATATGCCAAATTTTAATCCATTACAAATGGATGCAACCTGATCATAACGTAAATGCTAAAAACTTAGAATACAAAAAAGAATTACTGAAATCATTTGTAGCAGGCATCTGTTTTAGCTGTCAGGCACTTGACCTGACCAGCCTTTGAAGACAATATTGTGCTACCTTGAGTTCTGCTTTTTTGCTACATCACAAACCAGTGTAATCCAAAAAGCAGATAAAACAGAAACAAAACTAAATTGTAAATCCATATGAAAGCAGGAGATGGATGGCTAAAAGGAAAAAATAACAGAGTTATATAAGCATGTTTGTCTTCTCCTGGTGTATTCATTGTGAGCTGGTCCTTCACCCTCTTATCCAGGTGAATTCCATGGTCCACCTAAGACGAGTTAGATTCAACTTAAACTCTGCAGCCAGTTCCAGGAAAGCATCTCTGTCAGGAAGGTATTTAAGAAGATAACTTAAAACTCATTGACTTCAAAGAGGTCAAGCTCATGCTCCAAGTGAAGTAGGATTGTACAAACCAAGGACAGATTTCACAAGGTGTTTAAATGTCTTTAAATGTCTTCAGGAATGAAGGGAACGTGGCAGGAGGGAGGGGGGGATACTGCCCCAGGAAGGAGAAAGGTGGGCATTGCACGTGGGTAGTTGGAATTGCTCTTGGGAGACGCCAATGTGGAACCTGAGCTCCTACATTTACAATTTAGAAGTTAGATTATATGAATAAGCCCCTCTAAAATAAAGACAACAAAGAAAAATCCATTATCTGATTTTAAAGCAGTAAAGAAAATATCAATAACACAAATAATAGACACAAAGTCTTGGGACAAGTGACAGACATGCACTGACATCGACAGCAGCCAAAGCACCAGGCAATTCCTGAAGATTCAGGACTGGCTAGTAAAGAGAATGGGTCACCACAGACCCACCCAGGTCAGCCCAGTCCTACAGTTTCTGTTAGTATTGGGCATGAGTCTGAAAAGCACTGCTGGCGTCCCAAGCATTTCTAGAAGAAATAGCATCTGGGCAAGCAGCCAGCCACCAGGCTTCTCTCAAACGGTTTGCGAGGTTATTACAGCACACAGTAAAGACTGAAATGTTGTAGAGCAAACCCTGCCTATTTCATCACATAAGAAGAAACCCTTATGTCCATTATACCAATAAGGGGACTACGGCTCAGTACGCCATCAGAAAACACACAACCGCAGATGTCCTGAACTGCTTACTTTCTATATGTCTACTTCTAATAACTTTCTCTTTTAATGACAATATAGTGAAATTTTTGGGCAGCTGATATTTTAACTTTTACAAAAGGAAGAAGATCATACTAATGAAGCAGAGCTAGGACATCACATTGTGTTACTGAGACGGATGTTCCTCTATTTCCTTCAGTGGGTGCTAGATCTTACTGACTATTCAACGTGAGGCTGTGATCCTCAGCCTTTCAGGATCCTGTCAGTAAGTCTGACACTGCACTGCAGGCTAATTTAATTACACGCTCATTATCCATACCAGATGTGGTGTTAATATTGTGTTTCTCCTGTATCTGCTGGTGTCTAAGCCCACATTCTAGCTCACAGACTGAGAATGTCATGAGGAGACTGGGAGAGAGTTTCTGTCTCTGAAGATCCACAACCAAGTACCGCCATCCTGTCAACCTGAAGAAGGCATTTTTGGCAGATCTGCCTCAAGCACTGCAGAAGTATTTATCAAAATAAGACATTGAGATGCATAAAGAGTTCTTCTACAGCAGCAGGTTCACCTGCCAGGGTGAAGAGAGGGAGTTCCCATAGTTCAGGCAATAATCCAGAAGGACTACCATAATCCTAACTCTTTATCGGTTTATGGCATTTTGCAGCCTCCAACCACTTCTCCTTCACAACTAACCCTTGGAGAGGACAGCCAGCTCCATCATGCTCCAACTGCATCCATGAGCAAGGATCTGGCCAAGGACCAGGAACATACTCACCGTGCAATATCTTCCACCATATTCTGCAGGCCACAGACAGCTGAACCTGTCGGTTCTGCCCACTCCGTGGAAAATTAGCTTGAATGCTATCATGCCAGCCAAGATGATACCAAGTTGTCCAGAGTATTTTCATCTTAAGTGGGAAAGCTTTCACTAAACTTTTTAACTTTTTTTTTTTAATATGGTAAAAATCCCATCTGTAATTCAAAGAGCTGTTAAAAAACCTATGGATTAGTTTTCACTTTCCAATGATTTGTAAAGAATCATTTCAGATCTGAAAACAGAACTAGACTGCATACTTCAGAAGTTCTCTTCATTTGTCTCTGATTTAATTTTTAGGTCAATAAAATGAGTTTTGTCATTGACTTCTGTTACAGAAAACTGGGAGTACCCAAACTCACAGTGTGTCTCCTCAGTAAGGGCAGCAGATAACTCTGTACATGCACTCACTGTAACTTTTCATTTTTTAGAATTATTGCAGATTAAAACCCTTCATCTTTTATAGTACAGTTCAAAAATCTGTTCACAGATCTACTATTTTCATGTAAATGCCTTCCAACAACTTCTCATTTTGGCAATACCAGCACCACCAGACAGACTCTTCTCAGACAATAATTGGAAAATAAGACACAGTTGGCAGTAAATTGCAAACCAAAGGGGATGTTCAGAGGAAATAACATCAGAAGTTGGCAAGGTGGTAGATGCATTCACTGACTTGAACCAGATTCAGTCAACAAAAGTTTGCAATGTAAAGATCAAACTATGAAACCTCAACTCAAATATTATTTCAGCCCTAATGTCTGGATGCAAAAGCTGGAAGCTCACCAGAAGCACAGACAGATGTCGAACCACCTTCAAAAGCAAGCACTTCAAGAAAATACCAGGAATTAAATTAATTAAGTTTATAACAAACAACTCTAACACTTGTCAGTTGAGAACTGAGTTGTCAGAGCTCTACCACCCCTATCTCCACAGTAACCTAGGTGGAAATACTTGGGATGTGTTAGGAACATTGGCCATGGCAGGTATATCATTAGGCAACTGAAGGAAAATCCATGATACTACTGAATTTCTCCACTGAAATAAAGTAGATGTGAAGAAAAAAAATGGACATAGAAAACCAGTTGAAAACAGCCTTGGCCATGTCTTCATTCACACCTGAACACCAGTAAACCTGAGAGTACCATCCAGCCCCGTGGTCTCTAAGAACGTCTTTGCTAGCAGTATATTGCTTCAGACTCTTCCCTACTCCTTGCAAACGCAAGAAGTAAAAAAGTAAACTGAGAGACAGTTACGTGCGGTATTAACTTCAGTGGGTTAGTTGCTCATGATTGGACCAGTGGCTTTGGGGGATCCACTAGTACCATCTCTTGGCGTTTGTGTAATTCTCTTGATAACCTGTTTTAAACTCTCCCTCACAAGAAAGAAAGAAAGAAACTGAGGTGGAGGGAATGGGTAGAGATGGAACATAGTACCCAAGGGACTGGAGTTCAATTGTTCCACAACAGATTTACTGCACAATCTCAGGGAAACCATTATGGCCAGATGCTTAAAGATACTGAGGTAATGCCTGCAGGAAGGCTTGAGTGACCTGAGCAAAGCCAAACACGGTCTCTGCCCTGCAACATTTACAATGTGGATACGCACTGAGGGAAACGGTAAGCCCTTTCCAAATGTCTGAGCAGAACCAAAGAAGCTGTAGTGCCATGCGAAAACCAGCGTGACAACCAGACCACAACACGGGAGCTCCTGTGCTGGACCAGTTCTCCTGCTTGCTCTCCTGGAAACAAGAACACTGGAAAGAGGCAGGCACAGAGGTGGAGAACTCGAATTCCTTTGGCAGCTTTCTGGATTCCAGCCATTTATGAGTGCCATTGAATCAAGGCCTGGCTTCATTCCTTCACCTTTGAGAACTCACAAATGCAAAAAGAGCAGCACTTTATATCATACAAAAACTTTGTCATTTACACAGGCAACATGAGGGCCTCGGACCTTTAGAGTCTTACCCATGCTCTGGCTTTAACTCCTTTTATCTGTCTTCCCCAAATACAAGCAGTCCACACTCTGGCTAACACTGGGAGGAAGAAGGAACAAGCTCTCCCACCTGGAGATGAACAAGGAAGAAGTGCTTTGGCTCCACCCCAGTTCTGCAATGCTCAGAGCAAGTAAATTTCGCCTTCCAGAAAATGAGCTGTGCTAGGTATGGGGAGAGCAAAGAGCTTCTACTTCTGCAGACTCCTGCTCTGCTTTTGGAATGGCTCTACTCGCTCAGTCCTGGTGTTCCTCTTGCCCTCCACCAGCTGTCCACATCAAACAACTGCAACATTAAAACCTGCTTCTCAAAACAGAAATGCACATGGCTAGGAGCAACCACAGGAAAGGCACGAGTAAGGGGAAAAGTATTTGGTTCCCTTCCATTCTCAGGCAGCCAACACACTATCTCCATCCACGTTATCTTCTTGGCACAGCAAGTGAACAACTTTTTGTGATTAAATAAACAGAAATACAACTGAGTCAAACTGAATTTTATGGAGAGAACAGAATGCATGAAAAGTAAGTAATCTCAAAATTATGAACTCTAACGGGTATAGCAAGAAAATATTGGGTGGATAAACCATTATCAAAAATTCTCAGCAAATAAATTGCTGTGCAGTAATTACCGTTCAAACAATAGTATGACAGTTTAGGATGTCAGGGACAAACAGCTATAACTTGACTGCTGAACATGCACTCCAGAACAGAAAGCTGCAGCAAGTTTTAAAACACACAACCTTGCACAATGTCTCGCAGGGAGCTGTTTCGCTTGTAAAACTCAAACTCTTCTGCGACTTTCCATCAATCACCGGATTAGGTGATGAAACGCACTGAGTGAAAGATCCATGAAAAATGATCCTGAATAAATTAAATTTTTCCAGGGTAAAACCATATTTTATCTATCATGTTTGTTTCCAGGGCAGTTCTGCCCCTTATTCAGGATTAACTCTTCTAAAATATCCCTTCTCAGCCTGGAAGTGAAAAGTGGAAGAAGATGCCGAGAACATGCCATTTCATCCTCTGTTTCAAAGCGTCAGACACGTCAAGTAACTCTACCACAAATCAACAGAAATCCTGGCTTCAGCTGCTCTGTTCCAGAGTAGCTACCACAGAGCATG
>WKFP01014840.1:660683-756319 GCA_011057875.1 Pterocles orientalis | reverse complement strand
GGCCCCGCCGCCGGGATCCGCCCGATCCTGGGGGCGCTGCCCCGCGGCGGGACGGGGTCGGCAGAGAGGGTGGGAGTTGGCCGAAAGGGTTTTGCAGCGAAAGGAAACAACCCGTCCCCCTTGCTCCCGCTCCCCCCGGGCGCTGGGGCAGTGCCCAGCTGTCGAGGGCTGCGCGGTGCTGGCTCCCGTCTGGGAATTCAGGTGGAAACTGGTGGTCAAAGGGAACCAGAGCCAGGCTGGGCAAACTTGAGGCACCTCAGCATGAGTTTTGCTGGAGTCTTGGGTTTCCCGTTGAAAGCAAGGATCTAAATGGCAAAAGTGCCACCAACATTGGCAAACCATGATCAGGGATCATCTGATCGAATCCAAGCAGCCATTTCATGGGAAAAATTGTTTGGAGTATTTGCTAATAAGACTGAAATTACTTGCTGCAAAGCCATCTTATATTGAGTATCTGCAAATGGAGAGATAGACCCTGAAAGCCTTCAGTAATACTATAAATACGATATAGGAAAAGATTTTTTTTTAATAATTAAATAATTGAGAGTGGCCTTTATGGAAAAAAACAAGTTATATTTGTTTCCATATGGCCAGGATAAATGCCATACTGCTTATTCCTCACAAGATAATGTATATATTTACTCGAGAGTTACATTATCAGGATAATTTACTGTTTTCATCACTTTATTCTTGCAGAATCCTAATAGCCCTTCTTGTGCTCTCACTGTCCCCACCAGTCCACGGCCTGACCTACCGCGGGCTGACCCGCACTGTGTCTGCGTGTGTTATACCCCTCTGGAAATTTGCATGCGATGGCTTCCTGCAGGAAGCTGGTCCTCTGCCAAGGAATTTTCCTGGGTATCCTTAACTATTCTTGCTCCTGTATGACTAAGGGTCAAATTATTACCTTCCACCCTTATATTATGGACACAAGTGAAGGGTAGAAAAGAAAAATTACAGCTAGCCTAGTACTGCTGAATGCCAGGGACTGGGTTTTACAGACTCCAGGCCCGATCAATTATGGCATTACATTATTTTCTGCTTGCTTCATTTGTTGTTATGGTTTGGTTTTCCCATTTTTTAGGTTAAGGATAAAAAGGGAAAGATTATTCTGAGTAATGGAATAGATCAATTTGTGCATTACTTGCAAACATCCCTTTACTGATCTTTTTAAATGACCTCCGTTTGGGATTGCTGTCTGTGCTGGGCTTCTCCCTGTTCTTCCTTTTGGTTTGTTTTTCTGTTGGCCCATTTTTTTGTTTTGTTTTGTTTTGTTTGTCAGTCCATATTGAGCAGCTTCTCTTACTTAACATCTCATATACTTTCATCAGTATACAGCTGGTAAAGTTCCAACTTCATTTTTATTGGACTTGTATTTTAAGCTGATGATGTGGCTTTTTTATGTTCCATCCATCCCATCCTGCTCAAATTGAAATAACTTCTGCTCATAAACTTGAAAGGGAGAGGCGTTGGCCCTATGTTTGAAATCAAAGTTTTTATTTGTATGTGATGCATCCAGAAAAAAACAAGGAGACAGAACATATTATAGAAATACAAAACAACCCAGCCAATAGTTCTACTAATTAAGATGGATTTTTGTTCTTGAAAAAATTGGAGGTTAGAAAATATGCTTTAATATGGATAACAGCTGTACTGCAGAGTAATGATATAAACAAAAAGAATCAGTAACTGCCTTCATGTAGAAGTTTGTTTCTATACAGAAACCAAGTTCTATGTGTACGTGTTATCTTATCACAGAGGGCCAAGACCCAAAAGCTCCGTGGGCTGCAGGGGTTGGTGAAGCTGTTTTACAACCTTCCTTTAAATTTTCTCTTAAACAAAACCGAACTGAGAACAAGTGTCGAACAATGGAACCAGATCTGCAGTTGGTAAAAACTGTGCTGGGATAAATCCTGATCCCCTACTGAAGTCAGTGAGAATTTTGCCATTGACTACAACAGAGCCAAGATTTTCTGCAATAGATTCACGGTGCTAATTTAGACCAACTGAGGATGTGCCACATGGCGCAGCAATCACAGACTGGTTTGGGTTGGAAAGGACCTTCCATATCATCCAGTGCCACCCCCTGCCATGGGCAGGGACACCTCCCACCAGCCCAGGTTGCTCAAAGCCTCATCCAGCCTGGCCTTGAACCCCTCCAGGGATGGGGCATCCACAGCTTCTCTGGGCACCCTGGGCCAGTTTCTGGGAAACCTATTCAAGTTCTTCCACCACTCTCACAGTAAAATATTTCTTCCTAATATCTAATTTAAATCTCCCCTCTTTCACCTTTAAACTGCTACCCCTCATCCTATCCCTCCACCCCTGATCCAGAGCCCCCCCATCTCTCCTGTAGCCCCCTTTCAGCACTGGAAGGTGCTCTAAGGTCTCCCTGGAGCCTTCTCTTCTCCAGGCTGAACAACCTCAACTCTCTCAGCCTGTCCTTGTACCGGAGGTGCTCCAGCCTCTGGCCATCTTTGTGGCCTCCTCTGGACCCGCTCCAGCAGGTCCATGTTTTTCCTGTGCTGAGGACTCCAGAACTGGACACAGCACTGGAGGTGGGGTCTCACAAGAGTGGAGTAGAGGAGGAGAATCCCCTCCCTCAACTTGCTGGTCACGCTTCTTTTGATGCAGCCCAGGACACGGTTGGCTTTCTGGGCTGCAAGCACACATTGCCGGCTCATGTTGAGCTTCTTATCAACCAACACCCCCAAGTCCTTCTCTTCAGGGCTGCTCACAATCCATTCTTCTCCCAGCCTGTGTTTGTGCTTATGGGCCCATATCCTTCCAGAGAGAAAACAGATCCATATTTGACCCCGAGGATGTTGTCCAAAGCATGGCAACCATCACAGAGCCTGAATGAGTGAAATTCAAGAAGAGACGTCCTTACATCACTGCTTTTACACCGTTATAGCAGAGAAATTCAGGGGAGCACCCTCATCAAAACTAGTTCTTCCCCATTTCCTAAACTATTTGCCCAGGATTCTTCACATGGGCAGCCAAGGTTGCTGCCTGGGTTTCCTTGGTAGGGCCTTGCCATGGCTGTCTCCAGCAGGATGCTTCAATTTTTTTAGAATGAACTAGAAAAACTCAATGTGAAATGTATGTACTGCTGCACTACTCACAGTCCACAAACCTCTAAATTAACTGGTGTGAATGAAGTCACAACGTTTCTTTTACTGGAGTGACAGGAGGAGGACTAGACGCTGCAACTGTGCTCCCATGGTTTGAGCAGAGGGTATGCCTGTGCTGCTGCCAAACATGACCACAACCACACAGACGTCTGCCTTTGCTGGAGACAGGCATACAGAAAGGAGAAAATGATGCTCTTGTGTCCTGAACAAATACCCAGTCTGAAGGAAAGGTGTTCTAGCAGCTTGTGCTGAAATACCCAAAGTAGCTTTAAACAAGCTGGCGGAGCTGTGAACAGCACTGTAACTGAACCGGTAAGAGTTCAGCACATGCTGCCTGAGTATTTACTTGGATTTACAGATCTTCTTGTCCACACCAAGTTTGTGCTATCGGTTCCTGTTCTAGCTGGGGTACATCTGGACAAACTGCCCTGTGGAGATGTTCTCTCACCATTGAATTTTGCTCAGTAAAATGAAAAGAACCAAAGCTTAAATCACCAGCCACTGCTACGAAAGTGTCCAAAACATATAAAACTGCATATTGCAATGAAAAACCTTAGAGCAGAGATTTCTAAGACCTTTTGCTGTTTTCAGGGAAAAATCCATCTTTTCCATACGTTGCTGGGGCTGCGAGGGGAGATGCTGGACTGCCGCACCGTGCCTTCTCCAAAGGGCACGCCAGCACCTGAGCGGGTGACTTACAGTCCGCTTACAGCCCTCACGGTCCAAACTAGTCCAGGCTCTTACACAAGAGGTTCCCCAGAAAGGAGAGTTCTCATTTCTGACCTCCTTATGGGGAACACGATACCTTTCTGCACAAGGACTGTACGCTGCCTGCATTATGTTTCTTCTGCTGATCATTGTCTTTGCCTTCACCCTGAACTGACATGCGTACTTTGCAGCTATGCAACATTATAAAGCTTAATAAAAAAGAAGAAAAATTAAAATAGCGTGCCAGTTCATTTCCTCCACACTTGACATTTCGAGGCTCTGTGTTGTTTGAACCCTTTTGCCGTTACGTGGCAGTATTACATACTACCTGGAAAAAATGCATGTATTAGTGCTGATTCTGAAGCAGTGTATGTTAAAGAACGGTAACTAAAACAGTCCTGCCTTTCCCCCCCTGTACCTGAGCAGAGGAACAAAACAACCTATCAGACAAAAAACAACCAATGTCACAATTAATAAATTACAAAAATATCAAGCTCTTCTGAATAATTTGACTTCACTCCTTTTTTAGGAAATAAAATGCCAAAGAATTATTCTAAGAAAAATAAGGTGACAAGAAGCTAAGTTAAAGCAGTAATACCCAGGCCAGTCACTTTGATTCCCAGAGTAAGAAATGAGGTAATATTACCAAAAATATGTACGCCTTTAATTGGTAACTAATAAAAGCCTGCCAACAACAGGAGAGCTACTGATTGCCTGTATAAAAGGGGGACATCTCCTCTGCCTGCTCACCCTGAGATTTCTGAGAGCCAGCTCCTCGGCCCTTACCAGCCACGCTCCGACTGCCCGGGCAGGCAGGTCCTCAGACGCCTCGGGTGATTCTGCCGAGACAGGAGCAGCACAGGACATGCCACAGAACTTCAGGAGCTTCGGAAACTTTATTGACAAAACACTGAGCAGCTCTGAAGCCTGTTGGTCTATGGCCTTCACTGTTGGACTGTGGGACTTAATCCTCACCTCGGCCATCTAACATTCCAGTGTACGGTCTTCCAAGAGGGAACAGAGCAGCAGGCATTCTTCCCAGCCTCGCTCCGTGTGTCCGTGTTACCCACGCAGGATACCTGCAGCCTGGGACAGTAAAAGGGTCGGGCTGCCTGCAAATCGCCCAGGCCAAGAGGTTCACCTGCCGGAGGGTGGGCACATCGGGACCAGCCGTGGACACCTTCCCGGGTCTCTGCTCATTGATAGCACAGGTTCAAACTCCTGCTGCACATGGCCAAAAGCTCCTGCCTGACCGCAGGATTGCAGCTGGACGGCACGCGCGCAGGAGTTTGCACTCGGATGCAGGGAAGGAAGTAACAGAACGGCGGGGATGGATCCAGGTTTCCTTCACCACTTGCTGTATTTGGTTCAGCCACTGTGTCCTGATTTCGTGGCCCACAGTAAATGTTCCATCTTAATTCCCCTTTACATTTTTGTTGTTAGCATAACACATAAAATTTCATTGTGACCACGTCTTTCACTAAGCATCTGTATTTAACTGCGAGTATAATTGTCTTTTGATAAATGGTGCAATCCCTCCCCTATGTTTTCACCTTGATTCTTTCTGTGCAGATTTATTGCCTCGCTATTAATATTCCAGCCATGTGATTTATCCCAGCATGTTCCTGGAATACTTGCCTTCCCTATATAAATATTTGAATGCTCTTAATTTCAACTAATTAGTACTGGGACATTCGATTTCCCTCTTGAAGTATTCTCATTTGTTACTAACCAGTTCCTTTCCAGTTTGAGAGATACCTGTTTCAAGTGAAGAATATAGAGTCACTGAACGAACCAAACACTTTTTCAATACTGTTTTACCCTTCTTCATATTGTTCATGTCGATCTGGTGCCAAAATAACTCTCCTAGGTCTGAAACCTCAGACACATCACATACAATGACAGTGAAGCATTCCTGTGCTGCCTACCAACATGCTTTGGTCCTTACAGAAAGACAGACCTTATTTAGCATTTTATTATTGCCCACAAATTTGGACAAGTCGCCAAGTTTAGATTCGTGCGAGATCTGAGAGAACAGAACAAAGCTTAGATGGCCCTAAGATCTGTCACCCTCTGGGGCATCACTTTTGCTGTCAGCTTTACCTATAAAGGAAGCTCAGGGCAACTAGATCCCAGTCACAGGGTTTGAGATTTTTTTCCGGTGCAAATCTAGCTATAGATAATTTTCACTGAAAAACATTTAGCAAGTTTGGATTAAATATTTTGGCTTTGTGTGCTGTGATTTTTTTAAAAAGAGAAGAATCAACATCTTCCAGAAGAAACATTTCTGGAGGAAAAACATGTTTCTAGTCAACATACTAATTTATTGTTGAGAAACAATTTTGATGGAGCAGTTTCAACCAGCCATACTTACAAATTGTTCTGCTAGAAAGAAATAATCTCAGAAGCATTTCAGCCATGCAGATTTCTTCACCCTCCAGAAAAACCACAGCACTCGTTTTCACTGATTCACCCGCTGCTGACAGCATTCATCGGTTCTTCAGTCTACGCATGGTTTTAGTGAGTAAGGATACACATAGAGAGTATCTATTAAGAAACAAAGCAAAAGCATTCTTTACAACTACTAGAAAATGCCTCTGAAATACTTATTTATAAATCTAATTGAGTACAGACAAAAAGCAGGATTTTCCCCAAAACAGAGGAGTTAAGAAACGTGGGAAGATTTTAAAATTAAGTCTTATCAAGATCCTCAGATTCAATTCTCTCTTCACATAAAGCAAGCTCTGCTTTCCAGTTGCCTGTTTCACAGCTGCAACTCTGATAATAGGACATCTTAGTAATTTATATCCTCACTAAAAACAAATACCCATTTAAAAGAGACCAGGAGAATTTCCAGCCTCAAAACCATTATTTGTATATTTGTATTGAAGTAATGCCTAGAAGGCCCAGTGGAGACTGAGGTCTATTGAGTTAGTAAGACAGTGAAGAAAGTGACCTGCCCGAGTACAAAGTTCAACGCGGCAGCTCAGTGAAACAAGGAGAAAAAATAAGGACTTTCATCCCAAAATCCTGACAGGTGGTATCATCTTTCAAAAAGTCATTCCTGCCATCCTTCTGTTACTTGCAGACACACTTTTCAAAGAGTATTTATGCTTTACATTTACAAACATTTTATCTGAATAATTATTTCCTTTAACAACAGAAATCTCAAGCTATTTCCCTTCTCCCTTCTCACCGCCTACACTACCACCTCAAGAGATGCCATGCATTGGCAACTCAGACTTTTTTTTTTTTTCCATAATCATGCTTTCTGGGAGCCATAAAGCTGAAAGGGAGAAAACCGTAAATAATTGCATCTTCAGAGATGAGTCTGAGCTTTAAGCAGTGGCAGAAATACAGAGTTCATATGCTAGCACCGCACTTGGTCAGAAAAGCCCTTCCAAACTAGGTTAAGGAAAATTTACAGCTATCCAGGATCCTATATTTGAAGAGGTTTCTCATCAGTCACAGAAATGATAGAATTTCTGTAGCTGCTATTTAAGTGTATAAGTAACACAGAAGGAAAAGCACAGCAGATTACTGGGATCTTGTCCAACACGGAATATCTGCAGCCTCAAGTCAAACAAGCTCGGAAGGTTCATGGAATTTGACACAGTGAGAGCTGCCAGCTCAGGGGAAGGTCACAGTGCCTAAACGATAACGGAAAACACTTCTCAGGCAGTTGGGAGATGGAAAACTTTTGGGAGTGTGCATTTTCCATCTTACAAAAGAAGGTTTATGTTGAAGTTGTGAATTTTGCATTTCCTTTAGCTCCAGTCTCCGAGCCTGCCAAATGATGCGACATTGCACATGGACGCTCTACCTAAGCTGTCACTCATTCAGATGAAGGAATGAGGGCAGGGATTCTTTAGGAATATTTGAAAGCAAGCCTGTTGTATCATTTGTCACTAAGAAAAACTCAAGACAAGGACTAAGACTAGAATAATTCCTATTCACCTTTGTAGCATGAATCCCATCCCTGCCTTCTTTTTAACCCCAGAACAGAACTTGAGTGTGAGCGGGCACTCCCAGAGTGTACTGTCACTTGTGTCACACTAGCACTGAAGCAAAACATCATGGAAAATCTCTCATAAGCCCAGGGCTATTATTGAAATGCAGTAAAACAACCAAGTGTTTCTGGATGTTCTTCAGCTTATTCTTCAAATGACGTTAGGGTCTGGTCCGTAATATGAACAGCTCTAACGCGGGTAGGCACGCTCTATGTTTGCCTTGTCAACCAACAACACCTGGGTTATACATAAAAAAGTTGCAGTTTAAGAAAGTCCAGTTTAGTGGAAAAAAATAAAGCAAGTTCACAGAAATGGAAATTTAAGGAAACACATTTAGAAAGTATTATAAGAAACAATTTTCACCTGAAAATTCAAAGCTGTAGCAAGCTGGCTTGGTGCAGCAAATGCAAATCATACGTTAGGCGTTTCAGTGCCCCAAGGGAACAAAGGGAAAATCTGGATGTTTCTAATGACCTTCTTCATTTCACAAATGTAATAAAATCACTTTCAAACAGATATCTAATGTTTAGCAAATTTATAGCTGGTTTTTGCTCCACTTTCAACCAATGGCTGACAAGCAGACTGCAGTGCTCAGTCTGTGACCTGAAAGCTTGTTAGCAGCCTTCCTTGTTCTTTGGTTCTTTGTATTGATTTCAGAGTATCACAGGGAGTATCTTATGATTGTTCCTGTCCTTTATAGACACATAAATCAAGAGTAAATTCACTGAACTCAGAGCTGTGACCCTCATGTGAAATGGATGTTAATACAATCAGAATCACCTACTGGCAACACGGTTTTGAATTATTTCAGCCTGCTGTGCTTATAGTGTCCCAGCCTCTAAAATGTACTTTTTGACCATCATTTAAAGTGCATTTCATAGCCAGACAGCAAAGAATCCCTAAACACAGAAGCAGGTGAAAAACATGAAGTATGTCTGCTAAATGTGATACCCTCCAGTTTATTTCCTCAGCCATCATGTGTGTAATTTGGGAGTTTGGGGGCTGCTTGAGTTTCAAAATAGTAACCCAACCGCGGTGTAGTATGGTATCGATCTGTTTTCATGCTCGCAGTAATGATGTGATGCTACATAAGGGACAATGTATCAATGATCAAAGTGCATCTGCCTTGCATTCCCTGACAACCTTTTCCACCTAGAATAACTTTTGGGTTCTGTCTGCTTTAGGTGGTGCTGTACATGAATTACTGAACTTCAAAAGGGGCCCGTGTGTCTTGTCTGTGTCAAAGATGAATTCTTTAAAAGCAGGAACAACTCTTTAGTTTCTGATCCGTCTGTGTTCATGAGTGCAAGGCCAGTTCATTTCTCCAAAGCGCTTCTGAAAACGGCACAGCAGACCGGCAGGACTCCCTGCAGCTTGCTCCAGCTAGAAGGCATGTTTTGGTTGAGTGGACAGAGCCATCAGCCACCAGAAATAGCTGTGCCTTTCACTTTGCATATTTGCTTCTAGCATTCCTGTTTACAAATGTTGAAGATGACTGTTGCATGCAGTTCTGCTAGGGCTCTGCACGAGTACAAAGATGATCAAAGTCTTCCAGTGAAACAGTAGGTAAAATGACATCTGCATCTCCATTACAACTAATTCTTGGTAGAACTTGTCTGCTTAGTGTTTTACTATTTCATAAAACTGTAAAATGTCCATCATCATTAGACCGTGTATTACAAAAGGATTTAAATCGGAGAAAATTAACAGTAATACCAAGCTTTGGGCAAGTTCTGTAGAGACTGAGAACACAACTTCCATTTCAGGGAGCACAGAAATAACACACCTCCTGCCTAAAGACGGTTGGTCTCTCATTGCTGGTCAGACTGAAGACACCAAATTAGGTCTATGCATCAGCCAAACTCTCTCAGTTCTTTAGAGTCCAGGCTTCTGGCCCTCTCTGGAAACATTCTGTTCACTACAGAAGAGAATTAAGTTGTTTTTCTTTTTAAATCAAACCTACACAGGCTCATAATCCATCAGACAACTTCACAGCATATACACATCTGCATAATCCTCCTGAAGTTGCGTAATTCTCCAGCTGTCCTCATGAGAGGGATTTCATTCTGTGCCTGGCAGGTTTGCAAGAAGTACATGTACCGTAGAATATGCATGTACCGATGTGCATGATACTGGGGAGGATTCTTAAAACTAATCAGTTTTTAATCTCTGTACCTTCCTTTTGTAAAACCTGCCTCCACTGCATTTGTACACACACAAATACAGACGCACAAACTGAGGAACAGGCATCGCCTCCTCTGGTTCTAAAAGTGACTCCAGTTAAATATTTTAACAAGAGACAAATATTCTTCTGAATTGTATCCTCTCCTAGAAATATGTTTGAAGTATTCAGTAATATGTCATATTTCTCATGTCAACTGGCAGTAGTTAAATTAATAATTTAGTATGATGATAATCATGGGACTTCTCATATACATACAGAGTGCTAAAATGTATGTAGGGTCTTTATAGTTTTCAGTATTATAGCCATCTCCTACTAATGGTAAAGCCCGAACTATTTTACAAAAGTTAATCAAAAGCACACACTTTAAAAAATCTCCTCCCTAGTTTATTGTAGTTCAGGGATCTTACAGCCCATTTAGGCACTACCATTAGTAGCAATTATTTTCTTGACCCCAGAGCCATATTACAAGTAGGTTCTGAATAGTTTTTTTAATTCCTGACCCACTGTCTTAAGAAGAAATAACTCAGACTATAAATGATGCTGAGTATGAAATATGTTACATCAAGAGCAAAAGTGGAAATGCAGCTGTAGCACAAACGATACACAAACCTGACTTTGTCCACATGGAAAAAGAATCTCTTCCTAGAGAGTCGCAAATACCATCTCCACGACTCCTTCATCTCTTTGCTCTAAGTCATTACTCAAACGTTATTTGCTACTGGATATGTATGTATCGGAAATATGAGCAATTCTGGTTTTGAGGGACAAGGGAAAACGGTTGCTTTTTAGTGTGTTCAAGAAATCTACAGTATTTCTTCCTCCAGTTGGCTTTGTATCTTATTTAGTAGCTGCCATGCTCCGTGGGAGAAGAGAGAAAAGCACATGCTCCTTATGAACAGACTAATTTCTGAAATGCTCTTTCCCAAGGCTACGAAGACAAAGAGTTGCTTCATTCTTTTCCAAGTTTGCTTAGAAATTTCCCTATTCCAATGTTTCACCTGTCTTGCTTACTGATGGAGTTCCACTTGGCTTCATCCTTTCAATGCAATTTTAGCCCAGACATTGCTGTGATATAGAACGAACTTGAAGCTTCTTCTGAAGCTGATATCCTCCTGATTTTGACTGGACATGGCAAGCAGTATGGGAAAAGGGAAATAATCTTCAAAACAAAATGCAAATCTGATGGAAACTGAAGGGTGGGCAATATCTGACAAGTTCTTAAAAATTCTGCCCTCAGACTGATTTGGGGACTGAAGTACAACCTGAGCTGCTGGTGACCGGTGTTACTACATAAACTGATCTTCCCATTCCTCTGACCTTTACTAAGGCCTAAACCAAACAATTCTCAAAGCTCTCTGAGACCATTAAATAACTAGATTTGAATTTTTCAGTTCAGCCTCTTACAACTTGAATATCATTATGAGAATGTCAGTATAAGAGAGGATTAATGTACAGTTTCCCTTAAGAAAATGTGCCATTGGCGACTGCAGTGAATTAAGAGCCATGATTATAAGTAATTATTTGAATCACTGTGATGCCAAGCAGATTCAAACAAGACCTGATCATATTATGCTAAATTCTATTAAATACAATAAATGACTCGCTCTTTTGTAAACATCTTATTGTTTACATAAATAAGACATGGTAAACATGGTAAGAAAATCACTGTCAAGGAACAAGGATATAACTTGCCTACATTTGCACAGCAGGTCAGCTGAAAAATCAAGAATAGAACCCACGTCTCAATGGACCATGAAATCATTACCTCAGAACATAATCTGACATCACAATAATGAATCTGCATTACACTTGGATAAACATTTGTTCACCCTTACAAGGTTTGGTAATTTGGTCCATCAGAGCAGTGAGAGAACATGCAACTTACATTAAACATCTGCATTCAATCCTTTCTGAGATATTACTTCCCGTTCGTTGTTGATCAAGCAGCATTTTCAATGATGCAAGAAATGAAAAAGGGAAAACATACACATTGTACGCTAAATACTTATACACTGAGAAAAGCAAAAAAATAGTGATTCTTGTTTCAAGGTCAACCATGTGCATGTCTTCATTCTAATAGGGCTCATTATGGAAGAAAAAAGTTGGTCCCTACTGTTATAATCATTAAATGCGGCTTAGACAAATTGCCACTTGTGTCATAATGAAAAGGAACTATTTTACTTCATTTTATACTTAAGTTATCCCAAAATATCCAAATATTATCCTTTGTGTACCAGTGCTCTTGCATGTTATGGGTGTTTCTCTTCAAAACAAAAGAGAAGTTGAGCTCCATAGACCCGCACTCAGGAACTACAGGATCTCACATCACGCTAACTTGACATGAGATGTCAAGGCAAAGGTTATCTCCTTCTCAGCACCATCCCCACCTCGTTCAACAGGCTTCTGAATCCACAGTTCTTCCTAGGAACTCCTTTTAGCTGTGCAGTGATTGATATTTTTTCAGTCCAGACATGACATTTCAAATTGTTTAAACTGAGGGACCAGGGAGATTGTTATTGTAATAATCTGCAGATATTGAGACCTCTCACATCAACGCTGCATGGCTGCTTGGAACATCATGGCAACAGCAGTAAGAGGAGGTCGGATAATACTAATGAAAAAAAAGCCTGCATATTTATTGTAAAACACGGCATCAAGGGAAATTAAAATTGAGCTGAAAGTTTAGCAATCAATTTGGGTTTGAATACAGGATTTTTTAGAGGCTCATCCACTTCTTACTCTGCAAGCTGATCCTGCATCTGCCTGTTTTCTCTCTGCGCACACTGTTACAGCTACTGAGACAAAGATACAGCTCACTCTCAGCAACAACAGTCTACAATGTGCACCCCTCTCCAAAAGAACGGGAAGAAATGTTGGGTTTTTTTAAATTAAGACAGAGGAGCAGACATTTCCGACTGAGACACAGCAGATGGCTGCCAGAAAATGGTAAAGAATTCAGGAAGATGAAGGGCGAGGCAGCCTGTGGGCTTTGGAAAAGAGACAAGAACCCAAGAGCAAATAAAGTGCTCTGTATATGTGGGGCAGAAAGGTTTCGAGTGGCAAAAGTGTGTAGGAGTCTGCCTTCGTGCACTTTTGCTGGCATCCTTTTGGTCCTGCTGCAGTAAGCTTCCCATTGCAAATTTAATTCTAAACACAAGTGCTGCACGTCAGCAATAACTTAGCATTCCACATATGACAAGGAAATGTGTCTATAAGTGCTCTGCTCTGGCCTTTTTGGCCTTTTTTCAATCCAACTGTAACTGGAGCTGTATTTCCTGGGAAAGGTGGCCTTATTCTGCTGCAACAGTTCTGCAAATACTTTTCTTAATATTGAAAACAGTTAGCATTGGAAGGGTTTAGACAATTCCACAGGAAACCCATCTAGCTGTGGAGCTTAAGAAACATTTTATTAGCGGTACTAACAACCTTTATAATAATAATAGGCAAAGTCAGTATTTCCGTTCATTTATGTTCAGAGGTGTTGATACAGATGCTTTCTTTTGCAATATATGTTATTGTAATGATCACATTTCAGGAGGGTAGGAGAGGAATTTCTGCTATAACAGTCTAAAAAAAATTTTTGCGATATGCCTGATACAAGCATTTTTAGCTTCTCATTCCAAACTGTTCTGCAATAGCTTATCTGAAGCCTCAAAATAAAATGTAATGAGATGCAATAGCACAGGATTGCACATACCAGTTCAAAAGTACATTATTTGATCATGGCTGGGGTTCAGTGTGTTGTGATTAGAATGTCTCCCCATCCTGGGCACTTTTTTGGCACTGATTTCTAGAAGTTCATAGCATCTACATAGGGAGCTAGGTTTTCAGCATAGCTCCTGTTTCTGAGTCGCAGCGGAACAGCCATGTTTTGTGAGGAGTCCAGCACCCTGATGTTCTCAGCCTTCTCAAGCTGCTTTGTAAACCAATTCCTTTTCATCAAAATACAGCAATTCCAGGCATTGCTGACTGATTACAGCCCCCAAACACTCCCTTCCCGTAAAAATACCCATTCAAAGGATTCGATTGTATGAAAAGCAATTGTTTCCTCCCTAATCTATTTGAATATCTAAGGTGATTATCTCAAAATTAAGATGAAATGCTATGAATGCATTCTGTGAGCTGTTTAATAAACAAGTCCCAACTTACCACACACCAGGGGGGAATATTCACCACCTATTAAAATAAAAAGACACGAGGTTTCACAGTCTTCCTCATGGACCACACGTTCTCATCAGTATTTCCTATTCCATTTAAGATCATTTTGTACATCTCTTGCAGCACACACACAAATAAAAACACCTCCTGTACATCTTCTGAATGTAACTTAGCAGCTGAAACCATATCACATGGTCAGGCAGCTCTTTGAAGGTGGTTTATTTGTATGTTCTGCATTGGTCCTCTTCAAGACCCCATGTACAAGATAGGTTAAGGGCAGCTCATCGGTGCGCCTGCTTTTGCGTATTAAATAGAGGAAGTTCTCCTTTAGCTCAAGGGAAATATGCACGTGGTTGGAGGACAGGAATAGCCACTCACACCATCACTTGTGAGCAATGGCACCCAACCAAGTGGCAATTACAGCTCTGTATTGGCCATACTGCAATATTGACAGAAACAATTTGTTCATAGAGTCTCTACTCTTTGTTGGAAGCTACTGTAAAAATTAAGCTACTGGGAAGGTTGCTACGTATCTTTTATTATACAGAAAAACCCACATTACAACCCCAAATCCTTTGTTCCTTGTTAAAAGCAAGCAGAATATTACTTTCCCCATATTTTCCCACCTACAAGTGGCTGCTCAAGGCCTTCAGAACATTATCACGAGGCTGATTTAAATTTCTGCATTAGAAGAAAGGGACATCCAGGTGAAGACTGGCTGAAAAAGTGAACACACCCTTGAGATTGATTTTCTTTTGAGTTGCATTTCATTTGTGTGCAGTTTCTTCCTTCTGCACTAAAACATTTCATTTTATCTATCAGGAGTGCACTACTGTCAGGAAAACAAGAGAGGCAACCTAAAACTCATGTAAAGGATGCTGGAGTCTCACAAACAGCAGGAACCAACTGTGCAGCAGCCTGTGCTTCATTTTACTAGAGCCTTGTGGAGCAACAGCGTGAGATGCACAGCTCTCACCAGCTTCATAAAATAACAGGGAGGAAACTTCCACCAAGACACTCTGGTCCTGCCTCCCGCTGTTGCAGGAACACAGTCTGAATCCGGACTCTTATTTTTATTGGCATCTTGATTAATTCTATAGAGCAATCAAAGTAATTTGTTCCAACTGTTTTCTTCCAAAACAACTCCACATTCACTGCCACACCTCTGACAAAAAAAAACCAAATTGTTAACAAATGGCTGAGGTCTGAGCCACAATTAAAACAACGATTGTGAGGCGGAAATAATAATAACACAAACACAGCCCCATCCAATTCTTGCCGGGGTAAGTTATTCCTGCAGAGACATGGAATTGTAACCCAAGGGTATGCAATGACTTGTTGTTATTTGGCTCAGGGATCTCTCACAAACCAAGTATTACTGCAAAGTAGTGCTGCTGGTATTGATTAGCAACAATGCCTCTAATAGCTGGTGTACAGACAGAGTGATCGGTGTAGTACTTTTCCTGAGGAGTTTTACCTTAAAAACACAAGCTTTTCCTGTTCAGTTTAAAGCATGTATGACGTACAGTCATTGCTTGTCTTGATTGCAACATATGGTTCCTGGTGAGCACTTCCCAACAGCTGGCATGATCAACTTGTGACAAAAGATTTTAAATCAGACGCGCCTGTGTTTCAAATACTTGTGTGCACTTTCTTCTCAAAAGATGTCATTTGCATCATCCACACTGAGACACAGCCAGGCATCAAACAAAAAGTCTGGGAATAAACACACTGCCTTTCTGACAATATCAGATTAGCTGCTGTTCTGTTCACCTACAGAACAGATGTTCAGCTTCCTAGTCACCTAAAACCATCCTCCAGGAATGCATAATTTAAATCTAGATGCCTGTATTTAAAACATGGTGTATGGACAGTGGAATCGTTAAAAGATTCAAATAGTTCACAACACACAAGATGGCAGTTGTTACTTTTGTATCTATGTGCTTAGTAATGAAATTGTTGAAAAGTACCCTGAATTGCTGCTGGTTCTAATGACAAGGGACAAAAACAAATGTCATGAACAAAGTATATAACCATTGTGGAAAACAATATATATACCTCTGAAATATATGCACTTGATACTAAAAGATATACTGAAAGTATCAGCTATATGTGAATTTTCAAAATGAAATACCTTGCAAGGCTCAGGTGTCCTAGAAAACGTTACCTTTCAATTCACCAGTTTTGGGCTTGAATTACAGAATGGCCATGGTAGATAAACTTTTCTACTCTCCACGTGCAATTTTAAAATATAGGGAATTACTCAACAAAGAAGATTATGGAAATGTTTATTGTGCACATTTTTATTAAACATTTTATAAATATAGTCTAACTTTAATATAAGAAAATAGTATGCAAATTTAAGTAAATTTTAATTTGAGATCAAATATAAACATAGTACCTTACAATCAAAGTCAAACACATGCCATTTGAATCACATGAGCAAGAGAACCTTCTACCTTCTGTTCGAAAACCCCACATCTCCCTCACATTCACCTGAGCACTGACAATCCTTTATCTCCTCCAGCCATTAGAAACACAGTAAATTCTTGGTAGTAAACACACAAGCAGTCCAAACACCTATGGAATAAGAAATTAGAGATAAAATGTTCTGGTTTTCTTTCAAGACTGTCCTGATACAGGTTTGTTCCATCCCATGGCTTCCTGCACTTGAGTTTGGGCAGTTCCTGTCTTTCAATCTTCTTCCCATTTGGGTTATCCTCATTACCTGTTCATCTAATTATATTATTTATTCAGCTGAGAATAGGAATAGATCCTGGAATACCATGATCCCCTAACATTAGCTGAGTAAGGGCTTCAGGACTGCCCACTTGGCACTTTTCATCTTTCTGCGGAAGCTACTCTGTCTTGCCTCTTAATAATTTTTGTTGGTTGTCTCTAAATTCCTTTCACATTACTGCTGTTGAGCTGGCCAGAGCTGAATTTATTATTTCTTCCAGACATATTAGCTTGCACTTCTCCAGCTTGAACCTCATTTTCTTTCTTGCACGTATTTCTGAGCTCTTTAGATCCCTTTTATATTATTTCTCCTTGCTCGCTTACGTTCGCAACACCTGTCGGTTTAGAGCATGATTGCCCCATTGAAAGCAGGGCAATGCCAGAGCGCCCTAGAGACACTCCGAGCAACACTGTGTCCTCAACTTTTGGAAATTTACCCATGGCAGGGTAAAAGCACTGGGAACAGGTGCAGCTGAGCTGGAGTTTAAAATAATCTGCCTGCAGATGCAGGGTGTACAGTGTTGCTTCAGAGAGACAGAGTTTTGTTGCTGTCATTTTGTCTGGAGTAGCTGCTGTTGCCCGAGTATGAATTTACCTGGGTGTGTGGGATCTGGAGCCTCTTCATTATGCAGGGGACACTGCCAGGTGTTGTCACACGCCCATAACATAGGTGTGCCTCTGCATCTTCCCACTGCCTCTCAGGGGAGCACGGGACTACAAGACAGTTCCTTGAAGACATGATTCAAGCACATGTTTTTTTTTTCTCTGTAGACATGAAAACATTTTAGGATAATTAGGCCTTAAATAAAAAAAAAAAAAAAAAAAAAAAAAGAACAGCCTGTAAGTTTAGTATTGATATGCTGAATTCCAGCGCTATTTAGCTCTGAAATGAAAGCACAGGGATTAAAAAATTGTGAAATTATGTTCACACTGAGTACAGACATTCCTTTCACTTTGTGAATTTTTACCTGGAACCTGATGCTCAGTTTTCCCATGATACCTTACATAGAATTAACTATTCTCCTCATGTCTTATTATTTCCTATGGCAGATCCCAGGGCAATTAAATTATAACACTGACAGGTACCTCCAGGGAGCACAGAGTTTCTATACATGGGACTAACTGGGTACCTGATCTAACCAGCTGCAAGCAGCAGCCCACCTGGCAGTGCAGGGATTTTGCCGACCTTTGAGGAAAGGCAGACAGTTTAAAACATGCACATTAGCTCTCTCTGAAGAGAGGTGGCTTTTCAGGGAATTTGTGATAGTGCCTTGATCAAGTGTCTCCCCAAGAATTTACATTTTAGTCAGAATATGATCAGTTCATTTTTTATGTCACTTTTCTGTATTTTACTAATCCACACAGGGATATGAATTACTGAATCAGTTTTCTAATCAACGGTAAATTCAGCTCCTGTTTCTTTCGTAGTAAAACTTAGATTTATAAAAAGCAAACTTCAGTGGAGGAATTTGCTCTGAATAATGCCTGTCAGGAGGTTTTTTCAGAACCATGTAATTGTGATGGACAAGCCTGTGCCCTGCCCTTTCTCAGCCCTGCAATAAGCAGCCAGGGCCTCTACCTTGTTCTTTGCACTGGCTGCAATTATGGTCTGAGGAAATTAGTCAAAGACATTGATCCACTGACAGCGATAAGCTGAGAATCAGACTATTAAAGAATAGAGGAGCATGTGTAAAATGTCCCCTTTAATGACAAAATAGAGGAAATTATACCATTCCCTTAAGAGCAGAGTCCTCATTCAAAAATAAAGCATTTAAGGAATAGCTAAAAAAAGCTCTAATTGTTCATGTCTTTCTTTTTTCACAGTATGGATAACAGCTTTTATAAATAAATAATCTGACTGATCACTTAACTGAATCACCTACCCTAATTAAAGTACTGTGGCATACCGATACATAAAGATGGTGAATAGAGCTCAACTCCTAAAATGATCCATCTGTAATAAATGTAGATATTTATATATTAGGATAAATATCTTTGTAGTATTAAAAGAAGTTTCCCTGACGTTTTTGTTCCCATCATTTTTATTCAATAATTTACTATGGTAATTATGTTCAGCTTGAAATTAATTGTTCTCTAATCAGTATTAAGCTACTTAACAAACATGGCCTTTCCCTTTAATTGATTTTGAGCCTGACTTAACAAAGTGACATTTTAAAAATTCTTTTAGTTCTTAAAAATTATTAATGATTTTATTTTCCTTTTAAATAATGAGTGTCGCAGATAAGGCAGCTCCTCCAAAACATGCTGAATAAAAACCTGGTTCACTTTAAGACTTCATCTCTTTTCCTTTCTGCCCCACTTTTCTTTACCGACCCAGATAACAACTCCCACATTTCCAATGACTCCTCATTTTAGACAACTATCTAACGTGAGGCAACTTCAGTAGTATGGACACCTAATATAGTCATTGGAGCCTAGAGAGGGCAATTCAGAGCATCCTCAGTACTCAACTCTCTTCACAGCAGAATTTCCCGATTATATACAGACTCAGAGCTCCTATTGCAGGCAACTGAATTAAATGTCTGCGTTTGGATGGTATGAGGAGGTTAACCTTAACCCCTTGTTTTTGCCGAATAGGAAGCTGAAGGAGACACACATTCTCCTGTGGAATTGGGGTCTTCGTAAAACCAGAATTGCTCAGCAATCTGTAGCTGAAAAAGTATGGCTTAATTCAGAGGAAATATGCTGTTGTTTAACAGAGTCAGGAGAGATGATTTAAATTCCTGCTCTGCCACAGACTTCCCCTGTGACCTTAGGCAAGCCACTCAGGGCAAGATTTTTATGGGCATCTGGACAGCTGACTCCAGGGTATTTTAGCAAGTAACTTTGCAAATCTAGTCATTGAGCTCTATTCTTTCATTTTCCATTTGCAAAATCTACATAGTGTTATTTCCTCTCTCACCCTTTACCCACAGAAGCTTCTAAGTGGAATTCTCTGTTAAAAGAATAATGTAAGGCTGAGAAACTATGCACCACGGTAAAAAAATCCAGTATTTAAAAATATCCTCTTAAAAGATTTGGACTTTCTCTAACTCACTGTTTGTAAGCTTTGGGGACAATTTCTCTGATTCCCTATAGCTGAATAATTGAAGTTTCTTCACAAGTATTTGCTATCTCCTCTGAAAAGGACAACAACCATCACTAAAGCAGTCAAGTACAGTTACATACTATTGTTTCAATTCCCAAAATAGAGTGCAAACATTTGCAATTCAAATATCTGCCCATTTAAATTTAAAAGTTAGTTTCCAAGATCTGCCAGCTAACCTAAGTTGTGTGTGAGCCTCACACCAAGTTTCTCCCATAGCTGGGCAGCTCCAAGGAATGGCACTGCAGCCTCTCTGCCACTCTCTGACATCACATGTCCTTTACCTGGTAGCCATGGTTGTGTCCAAGGTCACAGGGCACAGAAGGGGACACAGCACAGAACCCGGCACTGCAGCTTCTGTTGGAACAGCTTCTTCAAATGGTCTTGCTGGCTGGCACAGAAGGGTTGTGCCGCAGCATTACATCCACTCCCATGTCACGCACGATGACATTTCTGATACGCTTCCCTTCACATGGCTCGAGGCTGCAGTGTGTCAGAAGCCAAAGCAACGAAAACTCAGAAGGTTTCCATTACTGCTTGCCTATGCCACTTTGATTCACTTTCTGCAAAAATTTTGCCAATAAAACACAACCCAAGCCAGATTTCTTCTTGCCATACTTTCTAACGAGCAGATGACTTGCGGATATGTCACTCAGCTGGGTTTTCACCTGGAAGAAAGCAGCATGCTGCCTACACTGAAGCGACTTGCTACTAGCTTTAATTGGCACATACTTCTTTTTGCATCATTCTGTGCTCATAGGCATGTCTTGGCTGAATCTGATGGAATATGTTTTACATGCATTAGCACTTCCAACATACTGAAAGTTTGCAATACATATGCTGGGCATCATTCCAAATATACATGACCTCATAAGGTCTCATGAATTTTGGACATGAACTTGTTCTGCAGTTACTCTAAGTGTATAGAAATGGAAGGTTTGAATAAGAGTAACTATAGTAGCTAAGCTACAGTCAGATTTGTAATACACCAAGAGGATCATAGAAACTCTTCACAATGAGTGAAACTTGAAAACCAGAATGATTTCAAGTGAATGTACGTAAAATGACACTTTATTCACTGAGTTATTTGTCATCAACCCTTGCACAAGTTCAACAAGTCCCCAGAAACAGTTTCTAATGTATTTTAGCAAGCTACTGCATTATGGTGAGCAGTACCTTGCCCTTTGAATAGTCCTATTGATTTTAGTTCAGAGTAAGGTTGGCAGAATGGGGACTTAGCAACTGCAGATGGACAGCAATTCCTTTAATTTATATTCACTGGGTCATGTTTGACAAGTGTTTTTTTTAAAGGAGGATCTGTCTTCTCTCAAACCAAATGTAAATCTCCTGCGTCTAATCTGGACCTTTCTCACAGTTATTTCCCACTGACTTCTGTTGGAGGATGTTGACCCCAGTCAATCAATGGCAAAAGTTCATTGTTTTCCATGAGGCCAGGGTTTGTCCTTATTCCCTGGATATTATTGCCTACTATAGCAATCTTTGGCATATTTCACCAACTTCGCTAATGAAATATTTCCTTTTAATAAAGCTTTGCAGTATAAAACACAGCATGTTTCCAGGGCACATTTCTTCTTTTCCAAGTTTAACTTTTTGGCAGCACACTCCTCACTTTCATTTTTGTTTTAATACCAAATCTATTGCTACCATGATCCTTGTTTTAATGATTCCCCTATTATATAGTCAATTGTAGCTCCAATATTACTTAATACCATGTCTAGAAGGATACCTATCTATATCATCTCATGCACATATTAATTTGGGAAGCAATTTTGAATCAGTTTCAGTGTCACATTGTTGATTTCCAATATAAACCTCTTACATACTATTATATTTTACATGTTGGCACAAATACTGTCTCAGACCATCTGACTGTAGCAATGACTTACAGCATCCAGATTACCCCATAGTACCTCAATCGTTCTCTCAGAAGACAAAAAACAACAGCCTACCTCCTTGACAGCATATGAAGGAAGTCATGGTATATTTAAATTGCTCTGACATGCTCATTCCCATGTGAAGGTTCACCACTGAAAAAGGAACTTTTCATTCACTATTATATAAGTACTAAAAAAAGAAAAAAGAAAAAAAAAAAAAGAGAAAAACAGGAGGAAAGTTTCTGTGACATCCTAGGTCAGTTTGTCCCTTGGAAGATAGTAAGGCTTTTTATCTTTGTAATGGATATCTAAAATTAAAGTTTATCTTTCCTACAGTTCTCTGCTGGTTTTATTCCAAATGCAGTAACCAATGCATTGACTTCTAGTTTAACATACTCCTTGTAGATCCCACATTAGTTGGGAACATGAGAGGAAAACTCAACTGGCTCTAACCCAAAAATGTCATTTGCCATTTTATATTAGGTTCTGCCATTCAGGAATCTGTATTAAAGGTTTCCTTTGGTGTCCAGACTGTAGAGAATAAAAATCCTGCAAACTCATGCAGGATGTTTTAGTGGTTTAGGCAAATTTATCTAGTTTGTTTTGTTTTTTTTTTACTCTAGAGGACCTTGATTTAATCCGCAGCAATCACATGCACATTTATTCTAAGAGAAAATTCTTGCCTTCTTTATCTCCTAACATCTTCTTTTCAAAAATATTTGCTCCATTAGCACAAACATGATGCACCAACACTATGCCCTTGTCTTGGCAACATAAATAGCTTTCAGTATGTCTTCTGTCCCTCTTCTTTATTTTTCATTTATGCACCAGTAGCATCTGCAGACCTCTGCCTGGGATGATGGTCATGTTATTTGCTTTACAATCCTCTCAATCCTGAGGTTCTCCATCCCTTTTTTTTTTTTTTTGGTTCTACTTACCCAAAATAAGAAGATAAAATATAAAATCACTAGTTAGAGAGTCCTCTTGCTCTTAGAGCACATTATTCTTCCCTAATATTCTGGCAAAAATATAATATTATATTTGAAATCTCACTTTTTTGTGCTTTGACCACACTCCAACTTCCCAGTGACAGCCAAGCACCTCCTTCCTCAAACAGCCTGTTGATAGACTGCTACAACAGGTAGACATTACTAAAAAAACCAGGGAAATCTTGTTACAAAAGGCATCACCACCGTTTCCACATGCTGTTTCCAGCTGCCACGTTTTACTTCTGCCTCTCACTCTCAGTTTCCCAGCAACAGCATGTTCACTCAATCCCCCAGTCAACAAACAGCACCGAGCCCAGCAAGGAATGACTTCAGATATTTCGACCAAAAGTCTAGAAAACAGAAGAGCTATTGAAGTGACAGCTATGACTTCTATGAAATAACAACCCCTTGTGTAGGATTGCATTTGATACCACAGATGACCACCTGTCCGTTTTCGGGTACGTGTAAAGCATGTAATGATACCAGAGATCAAGTTGATCCATGACTATTTTTACAGCAAATATCACAGCAGAGGTAGAGACACACTCAGGTACAGCTATCTTTTGGTCCTGGACAAAAGCTAAATAAATGAGATCACTTTTAATCACATTTTTGAAGTGTCTCTTAGAATAGATTTTTACAGCCTGATTTTCAAAGCTGCAGTATCACACAGCCTAGTTTTACACATTTTATGTTCTATTACGCTCCTTTTCAGTCAGGACACCTAGTTGAGCAGACACTTTTCCTTGTTTCGGGTATGGACGAACCAACATCTATCAAACCTGGAGAAGTGCTGCAAATTTCTACTTCTATGCTGGCATCTCCAGTCATAGCGATGGAAAGCTTTATGAATAGAAATAATTTTTTAATAAGAAAAATCTAAGAATTAAAATAGTTGGATCTAGGAGATCTGACCTGAAATGCCCAGTGAAACATTTCAGAAGAACACGTAAAATTCCTGAATTAAATATGTCATCAGGAGTGGGGTCTATCTCCTGCAGATGAAAGAGCTTTAAAGACTGGAACAGCAGCTTTCGAAGCTACTGTGGTCTGACAGCCCCCGTAGGAGAGAGCCTTTAGAATTTCATGTTATTATTCCTGCCTGGGAGCTCAACAGTTCTGTTACAGGTTGCAGCTACCAGAAAGACAACAAGCATTGCAGAACAGTTTTGCTCTGTTAGTTGAGCGACCAAAGATTTCCAAGTAGGATGAAACATCAAGGTTTCATGGAAAATTTACTGAGCTCTGTAGAATATATTTGGAGAAGTATTGATCTTGCCATAGAGCACAACATTTGTAGCAGGCCTATTAATTTCTCTATGGAATTTGATAGGGATCTAATTCCTCACTAAAATTTATAAGATGTTTCAAACACTCTACAGAGATTAGCTTTTCACTTAAGGTTGTAAAATGGTTCCATAAGAAAAGAGATAAGATCCAGAATTTTTTTCATTTAAGTCAGCCATAACTCAGAGTCTGTATTTTTTTCAGTGGTATATTTTAAGCAGAATAAACATCCTCCCAAAGACAGACTTAGTTAAGTGTTTTGTGATACCCAGATGAAACACTATGTTTTTATAAGGTCAGATCCAAAATTTAATGAAAGTCAACTGAAAGACTCTATTATTAGACTCTATTATTTGCTTGGTTTAGTGAGCAGTGACAGAATTCCTATGGAATTAGTCTTGTCCTTGGTTTTTCTTCTCAAACCCAATCAATTTCTCTGTGACGTTTCTGGTACTCTTGCTGACCATGGCCAGTGACTTCTCCCTCCAGCCTCCAAAGTGTGATGGGATCAGCAGAAGGGCTTTCTTCTTTCTGTTCCACTTCCTCTTCTAGAGAGGGCATGAAGCACACTGGCAAATGTATTGAAAATGTTTCATTTCAGTCCATTACTTTTTTTTTCTTTTTTTTATTAACTTCACAAGGGATAAAAAGGATAGCTGGGTTCAGATGGATTCTTCTGATCTTCCTGATGTGATTTGTGAGGTCCGATGAAAATGAACATTGCTCACTTGTTCCTGGCTAGAGCAAGTCACAACCCTATAGCAGCTTCAATCCATTTAAAAGAACTATGTTTTGTCCCATCCCACTGCAATCATCACTGGTTTTATTTTAGTTTCTACTCATTTTACTTCAGATTTTAATCTGGTATTAGTGAATCTCAGTCAGGGGGATGTCTTTAGTGAGAGTAGCTATTTGAATGCAATGTAAATTGAAAAGTCTCTTTATTATGCCCATGAAAAGTCTTCAACTTTATTATATTTGTGTAGAGTGACTGTGACTTTTATCATCTTATGTAAAACCTTAATCACGTCTGAGTGTAAAATGAGATCAGACAGAGTTTTACTCTATCCCTTTTTCCCTTTTCTTTTTCTGGCCATCATAGACCTGATAGGTACAGAATACTGATTTAGCTGTACCTTTCTCTTTTTTTATTGAAAGATCTCTGCAGGGATAAACATATTCTTCTGGAGCTTTTTTTTTTAATTAAAAGTGAATAATAAAGTAGGATGATCTGATAATGATATAGACATAAATTCACACTCCTCTGAAATTTAGATGTAATTATGTAACAGTGGAGTTTTAGGAAGTCCAGCATATTCTGCCATCTTTCTACTTTCAGTCTGTATGAATACTGCATCACTGCAGTCATTCCTTTTAACCACATTTTTTCCTCTTTCTTTATTCTCTGTAGTATTAGAACCTTTCGTCATTACTATTGTGAAAATACATATGATAGCAGTAGTTGGAGTGCAAGGATTATGCCTGTGCTATGCAAACACAGAATAAAATCCAGTCTTGCCTCAAAAGGCTTTAGTGTCGGGCAAGTTGTGAGCATAGGAGCAGGTACAAGGTGATAGCATGCAGGCAAATGAACAGCAGGAAAAGTTAGAGTATATTTGTAAGAAGTATGCTTTTGTTTCCTTGATAGGCATGTATTACAAATAGCTGGCACAGAGAATTAGGTGATAGTATGAGGTAAAAGTAAAAGAAAGCAAAGAATGAACAGGACAGTCAGAGCTCACCAGCTGGCTCTGGATGCCCAAAAGATAAACCAAGGCTGAAAAGAAATCTCTGAGAGATTTAAAAGAGATAAGGTGGAAGCTGTAATGGTGTGGCTTTGGTTTTTATGGTAGGATTTACCAGAAAAACATTAAGGACATGAGAGAATGGTATTTTTTTAAAGAGGATTGCCTACTACATCACATACTCTGACATGGGGAGAAAAGCTTTGTAAGATTCAGATATATAACTTCAAAAAAGAACTGGCTTTTCCACACTGTTTAAAATCTTGTCTGCATGGTTATATTGACCAGGGTAACTACTGACAAACAAGTATCAGACCCTAAATATTGTCAGGTATCTCCTTTCTGCAGACATTCTATTTTAGAATAAAGGACTTGGAGGATTGTTCTGGAACAGAGCATTCCCACAGGAGAACAGAGACGTGCCAGCATCATTACAGAGGAATAATAGCACCCTGTAAACATGACCTATGTTTTACCCCACCTATGTCGCATTCAAAATCCCTGTAGAAACACTCAGGTGCTCAGCAGCCAAGCAATTATACTCTTGACCTCTGCAGTGCCCTGTTCTTTAGGAAGGTCTCTCCTGCTGCAGTGAAGCATTATACTCGCTGGAAACTGTATGAAAAACATTATGTTTATAGCAGGGACCCCTTTCAGCTGACTGTGATTCTCACACTATGCACAGAATTAGATGGGACAATAAAATCTATGGTGCAAAAAAGGAAAAGTCAGAAAAGTTAACTGAGAAATGCTTCAAAGGTGCTCAAACTAGCTTCAGCAAAGTTGTTATGGTAAACATTTGTTTAACAGTAATTGGATTTTGCACAGCCAGCTTATATGCACTAGGAATCCCATCTTTCAAAGGGAACAAGACATTTCTGGGCTGTACTTCTGTTTAAATTAAGTTCTTGATATTAGCCACTGCTGTTATATTGAAAGTCTTAATTCTGACGTCACCTACCATGTCCCATCAAATACAGCATCATATAGGAAATTGTGAAAAGTTGATGTTTCTGCAAACTTTTAGTCTGAATCCCTACAGCTTCACTGGAGTTATTCTGATTGACACCCACGTGAGAGAAGAATTAGGCGTTTACGTTTGCAGGAAGAGTTTTCAGTTCATTCATGGTCAGTTCTTGTCTTTAAAGTCAAGTTGCCATTTGGCAATTTGCTACTTCTGTTTCACTTTGATCATCCATAATCCTACTGAGAAAAACACGCACAATGGAGAAAACTATCCCAGGCAGGACAACCAGCCAAGTCGTAAAACAAGACCTCTTATTCCTCCTTCTCTGCAAAAAGAACACTATGTACGGACTGAGTCCCAAATCAGAAAGCCCTAAATTCTATAAATCTTCCCAAATAGAATTAAAAGTGACAAATTTACTATGTAACTCAGATGATATATCTGCCACTGTGGCTAGGGACCAGCCTATTTGAGTCCAAAGCAAAAATAACCATATACTACTCTGAGGAATTGTCAGTGCCCACTTTCCCTTTTAGATTAATCTTCATACAATATAATTTGCAAAAAAAGATCACAGTCAGCTAGATAGCACACATTGACTACTGTCTGAAGTAAAAGTCTGACTGGCCAGTTGTAAACTGGCAATTCTTCAAAACTGAACAATAACGAGGACTTTTGTGCGTACTGAAAATGCAGACACCAAAATGAGCTTATCACTGCATACTGAAAGGAAAGAAAATTGTATCCACAGGTGGAAAAATTTAGAAGTAATTCAGGATTCTGTGAGGGAACTTACATATATTAATCTGAGTGAGGAGTTGAATGAAAAGGACTCCTCGACGTTAAAGTTTATTTTTTCCTAATAAGATATTGGGGTCTTTTGTGTAAAAGACAAGTTTTATTATACATCCGTCCTGGGATAGTAGCAGTGTCACTGCAACTGTACTATGGTGAAGGGTAGACTGCAGGACGTGGAAAGGCATCTGCTAGGATAAACTGAAATTTGGTATTTTTGTTGAATAAAATAATTTACTCATTCATATGACAGTGCAATAAATTGCTTTCTGCATCCCTATTATACTGTCATTGCTGTGTGATTTCATAATCAATTTAAGCCAATCTAAAACTGCGTTGTCACCAAAAAGGGCTGTCCCACCTTCTGCCCTGGGCTGCCTGAAGACCAAGACAGATCAGTGGCAATTCAGCAGAGATCACCTCAATCTGATCATGAAAACGCATCCTGAGTGAGACATTGGATCCACCAACAGCAGCAGTAAACACTCACTTCAGCAGGTCCCAGATCACCCTGTTAGCTTGCTGTGTTGTGATCTGTATGATGTGTTCGGTCACTAAATATATTTGTGTGGATGTGCACGCAGACAAAATGTCTGAACCAGCTGTGGGCAGATCAGTCACAGTTTATAACATCACCAGCTCACGGTTTGACCCGTGTTCCTCTATGAACCAGCAGGCTTCATCTTTGGTGCTGTGAAGCTGATACTGTCACAGGCAATGCTTAACACTGAACTAATTTAAGGGGTACAGCGGTGGTTCAGGAAAATGATGCTGCTGTCTCACTTTCAGAAAAAAATACTAATGCTATGGATTCACTATAACTATGCACAGACTAGAGAAAGAACAACTTTTCCCAGAATAACTCTCCTGATTATATGGGTGGGATGTTCTCAGGCTGCCACCTACTATTTGAATTTGTCCACAGCGAGTTTTGAGCAGTAATTGGCATACAGAAACAAAAAATAGTGTTTTGGGGATGCAATACAGCTAATTCCTGTCAAACAGGCTGTCCAGGATTTTGGCTGTAAAGTTTTCAGCAGTAGTTGGATATTGTAACACTTCATTCCCTAGCCTGTATTTCTTACAGTAGGAATCAGCATATAAAAGGAGGTGCTATTCTTTACTCACTCTCCTGTATGGTGTGCTTTTAAAGTACAGCTGTCTACCAGATGCAAGAAAATTAAGATATTTAATTTCCTCTCTCTGTACATACCTCTCATTAATGTTAATGGCAGCCAAGTAGGAAAGTAGGAACAGAGCTACTGTGAACAGACTGAATATAATAGCTTGCCCATTTCAAATAAATCTGGTTGTTTCAAGAAGAAAGGCAGAAAAATAGTCAGATCACATCGCACTTATCCTTCAGCATGAGACCTACAAATTCATACTTGATTGACCTCAAAGCCACGATGGACAGTATGTGCTGAACAGTGTTAACCCTTAAATGCATCACCTCCAAATTCAATAAAATTTTAAAGTTATGGTATATGAAAATGCAATTTTTGACTGCATATATTTTAAACTGCAGATCCTATGATGGTTTCCTGGAAATTATTTTTTTAAAAAAATTTTTTCCTGTTTTGTCAATTGTAGTTTTTGATCTACATGGATCACTAGGTGTTCTGTTCCCTGGGTTTTGTCAAGGGGACTTTCAGAGGTACTACTAGATGGGGCAGATCAGAAGCAGACTAGTGTATTTAGAGTTTGCTGTACACCTATGCTTTTACTAAAAGGTGTGATTTGCCAACCGTGGGCGTAACTCCACCTGTTTGGCCATTGAGGGAACTGGTAGAAAAGCTTTGCCATAAATAATAATAAAAATCAGCTATTCTGTCCATACAGTGTTTACAGTAAAGTAAAAAGTGTTTCTAGATAACATATACTTGTCAAATGAGGCATTTATGTCTATCTTATTTGATATGGGTTTTGAACAGATTAAGAATTTCTTGGGGATCATTTGCTATGACCTGGAGATTCAAGCTTGTGACACAGAGGAATTACAGGATTAAAATTCCTGTTGCAGATACACTGAGAATACAACTCATTGCTGTGCTGAAATCTCGTGTTCTTTTGTTCAATGCACTATATTGCTTGTTCGTGACCGATTGGGATATAAGACCAATTAATCTGCAGTTCTACAGAGGCAGATCTTAAGGTTAATTGCAGAATTTCATTGTTTCTAGACTGTTTAAGCCTCCAAGTGGTTCGTGTCCTAAATTTGAACTGTTTCCCCTCACATAGAAAGTATGTGCTGTCCTCAGAACCTGTGGTTCAAGGTATAAACACACAAAGTTTTATCACAGATTAATTTTCTCTGTCTTTTAAATAGTGCAAATCCATGCTTGCAATATAGAAGATTTTCAAATGTGAGAATTTAGACTCTGAAGTATGTTCCCTAAATAATCTTGTGTGACTGATCTGTGTCTGTGGGTGTTGTATAATTCAATGGCTACAGATAACTTTTAAAGTTACAACATTTCTTAGTAATTTTTAGAGTTTTCTTTTAGAAGATATCCTCTATGAAAATTCAAGTTCCACATCATAAAGTCTTTACAGGAGATCATCATCTATCACAAAATCAGGGATACCTGTAGAAGTTTCTCTAGTATTAACAGAACAAATGCAGGAGACTTTGCTTCCTCTGCTACATTTCCTCATAGCACAGATTTTAAAACACCAGATACCAGTGTCTGCAACAAACGTTTGTCAGGACTTCGATTTTCAAGAAAGACTAAAGAAAAGTTCAGTTTGAAGGATTCCTCTGGATTCAGTGGCACTAGGCATGCCGTTGGCCAAACCAGCCTATATGCCTATCCAATAGTAAATATTTCTATTTTCTTTTACCGACTGTACAAGAGCACCCAATGTAATGCTCATGTTCAACTTGAAACTCCACTTACTTAACTGTCTAACAACCTAACCTTTTCGCAATTTTTTTACAGGATTATGAAACAGTAATTGGATTTTTTTGTAATATTGGGGAATAGTCACAAAGTATTTATTTGTTAAATTAAGTCTTCCAGTAGTTTTCAGGAAAAAATACATTTGTGAGATTAATTATTATACCAAATAACTTTAATTCTATCCCAAAACGATCCAGTTAATGTAGATTAAAAAAATGAGAGATGATCACTCTAGTTTAACATGCTTATACCAAAGGCAAGGAAGGCCCACATTAGCCCTGCTTGTGCTTCTTTAACTTAAATCTCAGTTTATAGCATTAGCCTGAAGTGGGATGTAGTTTGATTGAAATTTTTGACAAAAAGAAACACTCCAGCTACCAGGAAAGAATAATAAAATACATTTTTCATAATCTTTATCACAGGGAACTCAGCAATTGCTTTGAACTCTACTGAAACAGTTTTAAGATATGGTTTTATCCATCCCTTCTGGTCCAATGTCTAACACGCAGCACACTTACAATACATTTAAATCTTAAAATATTTTACCTTCTGGCCTCACCAAGAAATACATTTAGGAAGTCACAAACTCTGCTACCTTCTCTTTTGACTGCAGTTACGAAGTCAGCTACAGTCCTGTGGAATACATCAGTTTAAAACTGTATAAACTAATTCTTAAACAAACATTGCTTCCAAAAACACCATCCACCAAGAATTTATTTCTATATGGTTCGTTTCCTTTACCTTTTCCAGTAATATAAGATTTATTTTATTAGCTAATCTTGTTTTATGCTATGTTCCTATCACAGAACTTTTTAAGTAACTTTATTAAGGATGCAAAATAACTTAAAATAATTGCTTTCAGGTTATTTCTAAATGTAAGAGCTGTTAATTTGTGAGAAAGACTCTAAATACAGGAAGTTTAAATCACCAGCCCTTTGCAGAACATTGTGGCACCAGTGAGTTTCACATCTATGAACACCCCAAAGGTATAATTATTCAAACAATTATAAAGCCTGTGGCAGTGGAGGTGCCATGAAAACATATGAACATGAAACATAAACAATAAGGAAAAGGGAGAGAAAAATCACATTTTGTGATGCCAACCTGACTGCTCAGACCTCAAAAAACCTGGGTGCAGAGATACTTGCCATTGGTAAGATCACAGCCATCGAGAAGTCATAGGACAAAGCCAACCTACTTTTTATCTTCTTCAAATTGAAGGTTATGTTCCCTCAACTTTAAACATATAAGAAATTATTTTAGAGTAGCAGTGTCTTTGTATCTTTAGTCTCTGACAGAAAATTTCAGGAGAAAAAGGCAAAACTATAGAAGAAATCAAACAATACTAATCCAAAAATAGCAGTAAGAAGATAGTTAAACTCCATGGTCAGAACACTTAGGAGAGGCTGGCTGTGCATCCAGAGTCCTCCAAACTGGAGCAGTTAGACTGCTTAGATACAAACTTAACTACATTTCTGTCCCATCCTTCAGCATCTCACCCCACACTTCTGCATTCCTTTTCAATCAAGCAAAACAGAATAATTCTAATCTGCAACACAATAGATCAGTTACATAATTTAGTCTCTTCTTTTTGGTAGGTCACCATCAGCCTATAACATTGTTATTGTTACTGTAGAAAAAAAACCTACAGAAATCTAGCTATTTTGATGAAGATTCATTAGTGTACTGATTATCAGTTCCTAATAAATCTAGATTCTTTATTTTTATCTAAAATATTGGCCTTAAATATTACTGAAAGCATTTGACTTGTTTCCAATGGCTCATCTGCACAGTGATGTGTCCCGGAAAGCCTGTTCTTTGAGGTCCATTTTTAAATTAAGGCTCAAATCACTGATTTTTTTTCATAAGATTTTGACCCAGAATGCTGGAAATCTTCAAGACCAAGTATTGCAAAAGAATTTGGAATAATGAAACTCTTCTGACTTCAGCACAGAATCAATTACGCAGGGACAGATTTGAGATTTTTGGACTGACTTTGAAAATCTCATTGATGAAAACAGGTGTCAAAACTGATCCTCTTGTCACAACTGCCTTCCTGGTAATAAAGAAAAGCAAACCAGATGCTAATACTCTGAAAATAAAAATAAAAACCTGAAACACACGAAACTACAGTAATATTGGAAATAAGTGTGGAAAAAACCCCAACTTTCCAGGAGCCTTCAAAATCTGCAGCCTATATCTGTGTAATAGACCAAGTGGCAAAATAAAATCTCCACCAGCTGTAAGAATAATCAAGATGTGAATTGCAGCAAAAAAATAAAAGAAGAAATTCCTGAGAGACAGTGTAAGTTTCACCAAAGAAGTTGAAGAGCAGAGCAGCCCTGTTCGGGGCGTTCTGGGAAATTTCCTGGCCAAACTCTTTCCTGTGTCCCTCTCAGCTAAAAGTGAAAAATTCAAACTCCGTTGCCCAGAAAGTTAAGGATTACGTCGGGCAAGTAATGTGCTAGTTTACTTTGATCTGATTCCACCTTAACAAATGTTTCCCATTTTGACCTGATGATTACACCTCACAAGTGCAAAACAGACACCACGTTAGTGTTGGCACTGCTGAATACTGTCTGCACCAGGCTGCAAGGGGTGCTGAAAGATCCAGATGTAGCACATCTGCACATGATCTGCCATCACAGCATTATCCCAATTCAAATAGCAATAGAGAACTTTGTAACACTATCTAGTGTTATGAAGACTGAAAGGAAACCTATAGAAAGATCAAAATTGTCACAAAACTATCATTTCTATATATTAGACTCTGAGTTTGTGTTAAAAATTTTTGCATAGAGAAGGATAAAAGTCCTGCCACATTCAATCGGGGGGGGGGAAAAAAAAAAAAGGCTATCAGAGTTCTATTTCCCAACTTGTCTCTCTCTGGCATCAAGCAGATCGATATCTGTCTCACGTTTCCCAGCTGTACTCTAGACAGTACCTGCCCCAGTAAAATGCTTGCAGTACCCCTGTAGTACAGGCAAAACTGGCCCAGGACTTCCCAGCACAGCAACACAAAATACTGGTGAAATACTGGCATCTGAAGGGAGACTGACCAGGTCACACTTTTCCCAGAAAGGGGAAGAAAGAAGGGAAAAACTGGCCAGAGATCTGGAAAGTGAGCAAAACCTGGCTGCTTCTGGCACTGTTCAAAGGGATGAGGTGACATAAAATGGGATGACAGATTTTTCACATGGGTTTCCTGCACTCCTGCCTGAAGTGACCGTCTTACACACACTGGCCTCTCCACGGGCAGCAGGAAGATCCAGCTTGCCAGTGCTCTGGCTGTGGGTCAGGGCTGGGTTTTGCTGCCCCTCATTGTCTTGCTGCCTCAGGTGACTACTGTTCTGCCTGTGCCTGCTGTGAGCTCTGAAGAAAGGCACAGAAAATGCAGTTTCAGTGTAATTACAATGAGAAAAGTCAGCAATCCATCGTGTGAGTTGCATATTTACCATTAGAGGTCACTGTCCTGCTTATGACATAACCATTTGCTACATTTCATTTTACAAAGATGTTGTGCACAAGTGGGTAGGCATTTTAAAACCTAACGGTAAGGATACAAGCCATTATTTAAATCAACATTTAAAAAATCTTGTTGATATACAAGTCCTGTAGAAAATTGAAAAATAATCAAGAAAAATAAAGAATATCTATTAGAATATGACAATGATCTGTTCTTAAAGGTACAATAATGTAGTGAGTAGATGGTCTTAGAATTATAATTAAGGAAACTACTTAGACAAACAAATTGCCTTTAAGATGCTTCTCTTTTTAACAATGAGTTTTAGTTAATGAGTAATTATCAAGTCTCTCCAATGAAATCATCTTTTTCCCAGTGACTGCCTGATCCCATAGCATCATCACCCTGAAACAGGAAAGTAGGCTGCATGAGCTGGCTGTTTGAGAACTAAGAGCGGTAATTAAGAAGGAAATCAGTGAGTTGGTGAGTGTTTTGCAGCTTTGAAAGGCAGACCCTGACATAATTTCAGCAAGAGATCTGAATCTGACAGCAATGCCTTGAACAGGTACAGGGGGTATAACAAAAATTAAGATTGCGACTTTAAGTTTTGTGTCCCCATCCAGTAAGATCCAACATGAAACTGGAAACGTGAAAGGCAGATTCAAACCAAACCGAGAGCAATGATTACTGCATTCAGGCATCTGCACTGAAGGCAGAGGGACAAGGGTTTTTCCTTCCTGGAAAGGCCCCAATGTGGAATTTCCTGTAAGCCATTCCTCCTGGAGTAAAGGGCAGAGTTTGGTCTGTTTAGGATGATAGTACTGTCATAGAGTGCCCTGTGCCCTCTTCTGGCCTCTTCAGTCTCTCTAAAAATTGCTGCTGTTGTGCTCAGTTCCATCGCACCCCACTTCAAAACACGCCGATTGCTGCGAAATGTGGAACAAACATCCTCTTTCTCCACTTGAGATCAAACGACATAGCACTGCAAACAGCAATCTCGGCTTCCTTTTACATCTGGCTGGTAAAACTGTGTCACCACACTGCTCCTGCGATGTCAGAGAACTAAAGCTAAATGACGTTTCTGTGAGGTCACACGAAGCTGGAAACACACCAGAGGAGATGGTAACTTTCACGTCTGTAAATGGAATTCTATCAACAGAGAGAAGTCAGATAGGAAAAACCCTCAGATGAAGATCTGTGTGATCAGTCGCTCTCTTTAGTTCACTCTAGTGCCTCGACAAAAAGATTCTGTAGTTCCTGTGGTTTGCGTGCAGCACCTCACATGTACAACAACATGGAGAAACCTCTGTATTTGTCAGTGTAAAGAACCGTTTAATGCTTTATGATACTGTTTGGATTAAACCCAAAGTTACTGAAAGGAGGTTTCTGAAATTCATTATAACTACTGTAAAACACTGACACGGGTTTATAATCCAATGATTACCATTTCTGCAATTTATCTTTAAGTTATGGGGTCCTTAATGAACTTTATTGAAGCATCAATGCACATCATATAGGTTAAGAGCTTGAGAACACGAAGATGGCAAATATGGCATTCACTTGCTTCTCAGTTTTAATTAGGCCAGCTGGGAGTATTTTAGCATAACATATTTCAGCTGTAAAAAATACCACCTTTAGAGATGTACATCCCCAGCTAGGCGTTTGCAATATTTTATCATTATGCTCAGGATTGTTTCTCAGCAGTGAATACTTCATCACCAGAAAGAAACTCAATAACATTTTTTAAAGCAAAGGTCATGAGCCCTGTGCAGTAAGTCCTTATTACAGGCTGATGGTCTTTGTAAAACTAAGTCACTCTTGATCTAGTAGGGAGTAAAATCTAGAGGAGAAAGAGCCATCTCCTGTGCATGTAACAGCCCCCTCCTCTGTTAATATCCTGATACCTCATCGTATTCTGCATAACTCACAGCTGAAGTACACTTTCATCACATCTGCGGGGTGGTCATGATAAAGACCATTCATGTTACATAATGACACAGCTTTCCCCTTGACTTTCCAGAAAGTGATGTCGGCTAGTGGTGCTTTCCTTGGGAAGAGAGAAGCAGGAACAGCCACAATGGTCCTGATTAAGTGTTCTTGGAATATGGAAATGGCAATTCTGGGAAGATGATGAAGTTAACTTTTTCATTAGTCTTCAAGCCCTACCGCTGAATTCATCCTCACATACTTATTAAATAATACTTCCATTTCATGACAACAATGAAAATAAAGAAGTGTAACTCCCACTGCTTAATCCACTGCTCTCCCCTGTAATGGAGACTGAGCTATAAAAAGGTTGCAAACTTGCTGTAGAACATACAGAGATATTTTAATCACAGTTACAGACAATAGATTTTTTTTCCAGGACATTTTGGGTGGAGCTGGGTATTAATCACACATTTCCATTAAACATCTCTATTTTGAACATCTGTTCAAAAGACTATCATAAATGAACTCTGAGATGATTCTGCAGAAAAGTCAAGAAGCCAAAAATAAATAGTACTGTCACAAGTCCCTAAAAGAGAGGAGAGAGGACAGATTTAACTTTCTTCTTCTTTGATGCTGTTCTTTGTTTTCTTCTTTCAGAAGAAAAAGAAAAAACTTTTGGAAGTTGTACCCTTTATTTATCTTTTTTGCAATGTAACAACTACTTGCCAGGCTTTAGCCTGATTACTCATACTAGGAGGAATTCAAACGTCATTCCAGTTTAAAACAACTTTGAAAAATGAGAGCCATTGGAGGATAGGCCAAAGCATTGAGATAAGTCAAGTATGTAAAGATCGTACATTTTTTCAATTGCTAATGGATTTGTATGATTTTTTTTAAAGTATTTAAGAACAATAAGTGACTAGGAAATCTGAGGCCCAGTTCTGCTAAGGGAATTTTGCCACTGATAACAGTGGGTAAAAACTTATATCTAGGAGAAGTGTCTCCTCCGGGTAATTTTGATCCTGTCCTCCTTATGTTAAAAATCTTGTGCATCAATCTGCTAGGAACTTTATCTTCCATTTACCCCAGCAGGAGTAAAGGACATGCAGTAACCAAACAGACAATTTGACAATTTTATACTTTTCATGCAGTTTAGAACCCCTCTTACTTTGCGAGGGGAGCTTAAGGCATACCTGAAGTGACAACTAGAAGGTCTAAAAGTAACAAAGGTCTCATGGTTTCTAAAGGTAAGGAGCAGAATATAAGGGACAGAATCTGGAAGCCTTCCTCAGGACAACATTTACTTTGCCAATTTCAGCCGAATTGCTGTGTCAGTGAGGACTCTTCCCAAGAAGGAGGACAAGGATTTTGGACCCTGAGATTTAACCCTGAGCCTCTGATCATTCCGTGCAATGCTAAGTAATTATGAGCTGACTCACTTGCAAGACCTGGCAGTGTGAAGGAGCACTGTTAGCACAGGTTTACTCCTGAGCAGTTATCGACATGTGGACAAACACACACACATCCCAGGCTGGGCAGTGAAATGCTGGTGTTGCTGAGGAAGCAACTTGACTGACAAATTTCAGCCTATGTTTCTGTGATCTTGTTCTATTTTGAATGATATAAACCCCCAAAACACTCCACATTAAAATGAAACTAATACAAGGAGCAGCTTTGTACTTTGAAGCCTTTTTGACTGTTTCTCATACTTCCTACCAACTACTAATAATGTGTACTGCTATGACGTGCTCAAGTTGTGCTTACATCTGAAGAAGGGGAACAGGCATGGGAGTCCTTAACAGATCGCTAAAGCAAAAGCAGAAAGGGAGGCAGAACACATTTGTCCTAACACTTTTGTCTAGAAGAAGTGTATGTCTTGTTTTAAAAAATTCCTTATTCAGTGTTGGCAGAAAGAAATTCAGTATGAGCTTCATTATTATGAAAGGAAATGTAGAAGAAATACCTAAGCTTAATGAGATTTTGGAAAATAAATATACATCTTGAGTGGTCTGTGTGGTGGTGCTTTTTAATGAGTTTAACTTTTGGTGTATAAATAAATATTCTTTCAGATAACATCTGAATAATGTGCAAATTAAAAGAGGCACAGGGTAAGCGCTTCAGTGTGAAATTTCATTCTTTCTACAGTACAATATTTGTTGTTTGTTATCTTCTGTAGGCAGCAACTGATCATTATTTCCAGGATGTGCTCAGGGAAATCATGAAGTGTTTGTTTTAGATAATGATGTGCAGCATTCACAGCTACTTGTGACTTTCAAAAACTGAAATTAAAGGTTCTGAAATATCAAGCATATCATTAAAAATCCCTCATCACTCAAGACTTTTGCTAGCTTCATTTTCATGTAATTGGGAAAAAAATGTTTGCTCGAATGCTTTCCAATATGATTTAAGACGGGCATAAGTTCACTTAGCTGAGTGGATGCAATTTGATTTCATAAGAGCTGAAGTACACTAGACCAAACCAGTGACCTGCTCTTCTGACCTGCTGAAGGTTGTGCATCAGTATGCCAGAAGATTCGAATCTTTTTAACAACTGAGTAAAAAACAACAGCCTCATTTATCAAAAAAACTTTTACCTTCATTCTCAGTTAACTCTTCCAGTTATTAAATTGTTAGTTAACTGGCCATGGTCTTTCTTCAAGACTTTGCATGCTGATAATGTGAAAAATTAAACAAATGACACCAAGAAAATTGTCAACTTTTGAAAGGTGCTGACTGAGATTTTGGCCATATCCAAGTACCTTCCATGTTCTAGTAAGAAGGAAACTAAAGACAAGTTGGCTTGTAAACACTTTGTAGAACCTAGAGACAAAACTTTGTCTTTCGTCCCAAGGAAGATGACCAATGTCACTTCTCAGGTCTACTGCATGGATTTGTGCCTTTTTTATTTTTTCACGCTGCCATGATTCAGCAAATCATGTAGCATTTGGTTATGTTTAATATCCTGTAAAGAGATTGGCTTAAAAAAACCTCGGGTTTTTTTCTTAGTAATAAACATCATGTTATTTTCATTTGCTTTAATGCTTTTTCAGTCTTTATGGCTCACTTTTTAGTCCACTTCTCTTCTCCAACTAGCTATTCATTTTAATGGAATTACTGTCACTCCGTTTGAGAAATTGGGTCAGTGAGGGTCAGGAGTCCCAAGCAGACAAACTTAGCCCAGAAATGGCAGCATAAATTTACTGTAATGGGCACAGGTTAGGGGTCAGAAGGCTCTGAAGCATGGCAAAGTTCAGTGGTATTTGAATGGCATAATCCTTGTTGTGACACTGAGTAGGATCCTTAGCCAAGGGCTAGGACCCAGCCATATGATGTGTGTAGCAACACAGAATTAAAAACGGTCTCTGTCTGGAGAGAGCTTGCCATCCATGAAAAGAGGAGACAAGTGAATACTAATAACCACAAGCCAACCACAGTGAACCAAGCAGATATAGATACTACCTGTTAGTATCATGAACTGTGGTGTAAGTACACCAACAACTTAATTGCAGACAATCTTTTTACAAGCATGGCCTGAAATGAGATTCTTAAAGAGAAATGCAAAGCTGTGTTTGAGGACATCCTTCTGAAATCTGATTAGAAAAAAGACGTCCTATATTAGAAATACAGAATTTAAAAATGCTTTTCTTTGTCTCCTTGGAGAGCTTTCAAAGTGCTATTCCAAAGCAGGCTCCTTTCCCATAAATTCATAAAGGAACATCTGGACTTAAAATATCCTTTCATCCTTTGCACATCATTTTAATGCCTTCCCCTGACACTATTTTTGTCTTCCTTTTTGTATTTATTAGCTCCTAAGTAATTACCTTTTGTTTCTCTTAGGTGTAATCACTGCTTGGGTCAATATTTTTGAGGAGATCTCACAGCTTTAAAAATATGGTAATCAACTTTTTTTTTAATCATTATTTGATGTGCTCTTGTTCCTTGCCTCCTCTGCAATGACTGCCAAAGCATTTCATCTAGCTTTCTGTGTTCTGCAGGTGCATTTGAGCACTTCATTCTTTTCATCTTCCAGGGGTTGAATATTCTCTCCTTTTAATTTAAAACTGATCTCTAATCATTATATTGACTTGCACACACAAGAAGAGAGTCAATAAGAAGGAAGCTACGATGGAGAATAGGCAAGTTCTTCCACTGAACACATTCAGCTGACGGCTATACTGTTGGTTTATGCAAAGATGTCTCCCCAGAACTCCCTCTTCTTTTATCATATAAGCAATGAAAAAGTCCCATCAAGGTCCAGAAGTTCACACGCAAGTTCTTGCAGCACTATTCCTTTGCAAAGCAGGTATTTACAAGCTTTGCAGAAAAGCACAGAGAGCGACTGCAAAACCCTTTAGCTATCCTGTGAGATCTGTGGCCATGGTTACACAGCTGCTTTAATCCAGCAGAAATCCAGTCTGCCAGTGCAATGGGGTCCTTCCAAATTCCCCTCTCTATGAATCTACTCCTTCTCATTGCCTCTCTAATGCTGGCTTTAGCTCTCCCAAGGTTGCACAGCAAGTCTGATAAGGGAACTGACGCAACTGCAAACTAACCCAGCAAAACCCCCAAATATTCATTTTCAGTCAAATGAGCTCTCTGATCTAACTCACTGCAAAGCTCTACAAGCACTAACACTGGAGAACCATGGACATATGCAGCTGAGGGTGAAGCACAGGGGCTGAAGATATCACTCTGTTCAGCAACAGTGAGCGAAAAATCAACTGAAAGCAAATACGAAGCTGCAGCCCAGTCTCTTCCTTTCTGTGCCTGAAAGTGCAGCTCCGTTTCCAAGCTTATTGCCACTGGTCTGTTCTCTTAGCTCCTGGTATGAACAGTCTGACCTCATGGTAACACTGCTTGCTGCTGAACACAGTTCTGGTAAAGAGCTCTCCAACAATGTGCAAATATGACAGACTGCTCAAGACTCATCTCTCTCGAAGCATTCCCATGTGTTCAGCCATGCAACAGGAGGAGCCAGGCATTCGCAGCCCTCCACTGTAGCTGAGGTTTGTGATTTTCACCAGGGTTCTTAGGAGACTGAGCTTCCACTGCGTAAGCAAGATCTCAGCCTCTCTCCTGCTTTCCAGCCCCACAAGCCAGATGCAAGTCCTGAGTCAGGTCAATCTGCTGTACAGATCCGTGAAGAGGCCTCAAAGTTGGTTGACAGCAATCATCTTCTCTATGAAAATTAGCAAATATTACCAGACTTTGATCTTCCTTCCATTGCAGTCAATGAAAAAGCTTCCTTCAAGTCTCTCCCTGCCTCAGTAGTACATCATCAGGTCTACAATGCTGAATCCTATAAAAACTTAGGTATGATCTCCTTTTTTTGCATATGCTTCGTGTTTATAGAAATATTAAAGATACCTCCACATTGTGAGCTCAGAGTCTCAAAGTTCACATATGCTTTTACCAAATTAAAGAGTCAGTGGGGTGCCATTGACCATATGTACAAATAATACGCGTATGTTTTATCACCTTGCTAGATTATGGCCATATTGTTCACAGGATCAGTTCAACAAAGGAACTACTACAAGTGAAAGGTTTTGCTTTTGTCATTAAAAATTGACACTGAAGAATAAAACATTTAGGATTTACATGGTCAAGGCTTAAAATTACATCCCATGTTGAAATAGTTAATAGCACTTAATCTACAGAACAATAATTCCTACAGCACTCAATTGTAAGGTCAAAAGAAATGTTTTGCCAACTTTTATGATATCTGGACAGTTGAGGGTTAGCAGGGTTAAGGAGGAGGGTGAATCATCTTAAAATTCCAACTGTAAAGAATCCACTCATATACCATTCAGAAAGCAGAAATATATGTGCTTTAGGAAAAAATAAATTCAAAAAAAATTTATCTAATAAGACTTTTCCTAAATACATGTGTGTTCTAATTTTTCTCTCTTCTTGCACCTTAGGTGTAAAGAGTTAATGTATGTTATACAAGTGCAGTTATATAATTACAAAAATCCACATAGCAGAATTTAAAAATTATGTGAAACTGAATTTATTTTAAATGTATAGCCACATACCCCTGTATGATGGCCCAAATACAAGAAATGTTAATAAATAGTTTGAGCAAAAAATGTGCTTATTTTTAAAGCATTAAGACATATTACTGCTTCCCTGCTGAACCAACTCACAAAGCTGGCTAAAGAAACCTGGATAATTTTAAAGAGCAAATCTGGTGTTGCTCAGCAACAGCACACCCTGATAGAAAGGATGCAGGATGTTGGAAGATTTAATATTAGGGAACTGTGCTTGCAAGGGGAAGAAGAAGAACAAATACAATTTATTCACACAACATCCATAAAATTGGGACAGCTTAAAAAATAATAATCAGATGAAGTGATCATGCTAAAATTAATCTTTGTATAGTAGAGCTAAGTAAAAAGTTATTGCCTGGAACCAAGGAGCTGGCATCATAGTTCATTAAATGGCATTGATGTTTGCACTGTCTTGATATGACATGAGGAGAAAAAAAAAGCAGTGGGTTTTATGAGAATTTGAGAGCAATCTCACGGCTGAAGACTTTAGTTCTGGCACTAGCTTGGAAGAGTTTTTGCCAAATGAGGACTGAATAAGAACCTAGACCTCTGTACTTTCTTCTGAATCAGAGGAAATATGATGCTCTCAAAGAAGAAAATGTCTTAGACAATCCATGCTTCACCTTTGCTTTGGTCCCACAGAAGCATCTCCCCTATTCATTTGTTCCTGATCAAGCAAGCCCTTTTTTTGGTTAAAAGACAAGTACTGTGATTTTTCATTTTGAAGTCACTCTGGCTAAATGTTCCATAGTGTTCTTTCTTACTGACCATAAAAAAATTCCACAGAAAATGAATTTTCTGTGTCTCTTTACTCAGCCATCCCTTCTAATACCATTGGGCATTATTGAGAACAACTGCAAGAGAGACTGAGACTGCTTAGGTGACAGAAGGCACAGCAGGGTCTAAGCAGCAGAGAAGACAGATATATGACAGAGTCAGACTTAGTGTGTTGAAAACTGAGCAGCTAGACCCGTATGAAGGAGAGAGAGTGCCACACACTAGAACTCACCTATAAGGCTGCTTTATAAAAAACGTATTTTGGAAACAGTGTAATTTTATGTCAGCAGCTCTAAGATACGTTACTACAAACACACTGTAGTTCCCATGTCTGACAGACTATTAGTGGCATCTCCATTGATTACACCAACTCTAAACATCAAACCTTTAATCTGGTCTGATGTGGAGAGAAATTCTCTGCCTTGGTCAACTGTAACGCTAATGAGGATTTTATAGCAAAATACAGGACAAACAGCGTAAAGGCTCTTCTACTCACAAACCCTGAGGACAGAACTCAGCATGTGGGGCTGGCTACAAGGCCTCAGTCTTCCATCAGCTGGCTTGAAAGAGACTCTTCAATCATTTGCCTCATTGCCTTCTACATAAAAACTCTTCTTGCTCCTCCTAGACATACGATTAAGTGGATAATTAAAATGGGCCACAAAGTCATAACTGCCTGAAATTTTATCAGCCTACTCAGAAAACAGAAAAGAGAGACTTTCTCAGAAATAAACTCTGCAGGACTCTAAAAAGTGCACCTGAACAGAAGGACATCAACTTCTGCTCATCAATGTGCTGTTGAAACAGAATTATTAGGAATGAGCAAAAAACCTGCTGCTGTAATGTTTGATTCTTGGACACCTGGTAATACCAACACAGACTTTAGGCATCTGCAGTACTCTTCTCTCTGTCCTAAAAGTAAATGTCAAATACTGCAAGATTCTTTGTTGCTTCTCCAATGTAAAACTCATTTTATTAAACAGGAGTGATAGTGTCTTGCCTATTAAATGATTGGCTGCATGGGAAATGAGTCTGACAGCACTTCTCAGATAAACTGTCCTCTGGGTGACTACCTCTGGTGTGACCCAGCTACACCCTTAGCTTGTCAGAAGCTATTTACATCAAATAACACAAAACTTTCACTGAAAATACAAAACAAAAGCCCTTCAAGCACCTGCTGTCCCAAAATGATGAAGAAAAATGTAGACTAGAATGAAAAAGGATAAATATTTCATAAAAATAAGCATTTCATTAAAATTTCATACTTATAATTTCCCTTCCATTCCAGGAAAGGGGTTTTAATTAAAATCTACAAGGCACAAGTATAAGGTGAAAGGCAGAATATCCTCAGGAGAAAAAAAAATAGAAGGAAGAAATAATTTCCTAGGGAAAATCTATGATCAAAGTAGCACCATGCTGAAGATCTGACCCTTTCTATTCCCCCATTGATGACATTCCCACTCTCGAAAGGCACAAAGATCTCATGGCATTCCTCTAAGTGATACTAGAATTTCATTGAATCTTTGTTTTCAAAATGTTGGGATGTGTTTGCTGCAATCTTCAAAGCAGCTTTAAGTCGTTTTTATAGCAGAGCAACGCCAGGCCCACGATTGAGCCCTCAGCTACGTCTGTCAAGAACAAATTGCACTTTAGTGAATGGCAATCAGTGATGATATTTACGAAAGGAATTGTGAGGATGTGGAGTTATGTTGTAACTCAGAAGAAAATTGTTCAGATGAAGTGGGAGAACCACAAAATACTAATGCTGGAAAATAAGGAAACTGCTCTAAGTCGAGCTCTTCTTTCTATCCTTTTCTTAGCCCTGACTTTGCAGTATATGTTTGTATAGTAGAAATGTATTTAAAAGAACATTAAAAGAAATTTGCAAATTCTTGTTATGCTTCTCAGCTACGCAGTTCTGGAAAGATAATTGCTTGGTGCCTTTATGAGCATGTTTTCCTGACCTGTGTCTCCCCAAGTTCAGAGAAGCGGCAACAGTTCAATGGAGGCACTGAGGAGGATGTGAGGTTGTTTCACAGATGCTACCTTGTTAAATCCCAGTGGTTCAGAGTCTAGAGCTGGCTCTTATGTAAAACAGTTGGTTTCTTTTTGGAAGGGAAAAAACTTCTCTTAAAATGTAGAACAGAGTTGGTGCAGATTACATAAACCACAAGATAAACAAATGGCCTAAGCCTATTCCATAACTGTATTTTTTGCTAGAAAGCTTTTGAACAATCGTAATCTCTTTGAAAATATCATTAAACCAGAGACTTGGAAGTCTATCCAGGACAAAGTATTTTAACCAGTAGCACACGAATTATAGTTTAGAAATTCATATAATAATAATCAGCTATAAAAACTATCTTCCAAACGCATTTTAGCCGCAAAGGTGGAATATATCTTGTATTTTTTAAGTAAGAAAAAGAAAGGAAAAAGATTAGATGTGTTCTATAACAGACCCATCAGCAAAGCAAAACAGTTCCTTGAAGAAAAGAATTTGGGAGGGAAATGGACAAAAAAAAGCATGTGTGAAACAGATGTGGCAGATTTCCTTGAAAAGAAACTAAAAAGCACTAGGAAGTCCTGTTTCAAAGTAATTATTACAGAATGTATCAAACCTGCAGGTATTTCATTGTGCAGCATCCTTAAAAAGAAGGCTGCATTTCAAATTTGATTGTGCAATTGTTTATTTTTTTTTTTTACCTTGGACACAGACATATAAAAAGTAATGGAGTCAGTTATGACTTGTCAATGCTTTCTTCAAATTTTACACCAGCAATAACTCCATAGCCTGTCATGACAGAAGGGATTCAGAGTTTGACTATATCCTTCAATGCTAAATTACGATTAATAGATGTTTTTCAAGTTCACATCCTTCAACCATGCAGCGGATTAACATATTAGAACATGAAACTAGCTTTTGTCAGGTAACATATAATTCCTGTTACTGCAGAAAGTTACTGACACCAATTATCTGCTCCAAGAGCCCATCTTTAGAACAGTAAAACTGAATCCAGCAAGATCTTTCAAGACAGTGAGCCAAAATGTATCCTGAAAAGTCAGCAAGTATTCCCCTAACAGGGTAACTTGTATTCTTCAGATCATTCAGCAACGACTAAAGGATGCTTTACCTTCAATTCTGAACACATTCTGAATTGTAATCTGCTTAGGAGAGATCTGCGTGTGATGAAAAAGGAGCTTGTTGCCCTTTTCAGTTTATAATGTCACCAGAAATTAAGTCTATTTAACAGATGTGGAATTCATCATTTCAGCCTTTAACTTGCATTAGAAAGTCACCTTTTTGATAACTGATCCCGCTGTGTGTTGTATACACTGCAAGTATCAAAGGAATTCACATGAAAACAAGTTTTCTTCAAACAAAAAAGATGCACCTTCCCTATATTACAGCTAAAGAACCAAGTCTACTAACACCATGTTTCTAAGTAGTTGATCAAAGTCAAATCCTTGCAAGAAAAATAAAATTAAATTAAAAATTAGTTGCACTTTAAAACCTGGATCTTCAGCTGATCACAGTAACTCTGTTTTATCCGACCCACCATAACTCAGCAGAGTTAACGGTAATCAGCCATCTCTCATAACCCAGCATCATTTCAAGAGCCCATTTAACATTCTAAGAGACATGCCTAATAAATATTTAAGTCTTTTTCTCAGTATTCAAATTCCTTTTACACTGAGAAATTGCACACTAGATGGCTTAGCAAAAGAAACACGAATTCACTGTTTCCTGATAAGCAGTTACACCATGAACTAACTCCTGACATTTCTCTGCCTCAATTTCCCTTCTATGAATCAGGAAAAAATTGGAAAGAAACTGATTATGTACAGCATTCTCAAATATCCAGGACCTTGACCCATGTATGCATCATTTTTTCATTACAAATACATTTAATACCTTTTTAATACACCAAGCTGGTCTCTATGGAGAGTATCAATCTTGCTCAAACCTGGTATCAGTGCTGCTGAATTTTATAGGATCGCAGGTAATTTCCTTCTTTTAAATTGACACAAGTCCAAATGCAGCATTGCCTCGTGAATACTTTCTGTTCACTGTTTCCTGCTACTTATCCCAACAAAACAGAAAAACTGTTGAAAATTCTTTAAGAAGGACAATGCTTCTCTCCAGACAAAGGAAAGTCTAGACTAGACAATAACCCAAATTTTGTTGCAGACAGGAGTCTTAAAATGTCCGGTCATCATTCATTGACAAGACGGACAATTGTTTCCCTAGATGCCTTAAAAATAAGGTGGACTCGTGTTACACTTGTAACTGAAAATATTCCAGTAACATATAAGGTGACTGTGATTAAACTAATGTTGGTGTTCCAAACCAATTTCCTTTGCCCAAATTTACAATACAAGAATTCACTAAGACAAGGAGGAAGCGGGTCTGATATATGAAATAATATTTACCTAGAAGCTTTGGCCAAGATAACTGATCCTTGAATTCCAACAGCAAATTAGTTCCTTTCTCCTACTTCACTGCATTTCATATACATATATACCAGGCTGTTTCATAATAATCATAACAATTCCCTCAGCTTACTGAAATAAACATCAATTCAACAGAAATACATCAACATGCAGATCCTCAAACTGAAGAGGGGAAAGAACAAAAATCAGTGCATGTCAATTCCCACACACTTACAAATTTCCATATTTGTGAAACTGTGATTAGTCACGAAAATAAACTCAAAACAAAAATTTTAGAGTTTCATAACAAACCAGGAGGCAATTCTAAAAAAAATCTCATGACTTTTCCAGACAAATGAGACTACTACTTACCTGTTTTTTCACCATTTATGTTTTTAATTTTTTTGCTTTTCTAATAAAAGGAAACACAAGCAGAAAAAGGCTTGATTGTACTCTCATTTATATTAGCACTGTGTCAACTGTCTTCAGTGGAGGGACTTAAACAGTACCATGGTACTATGGCACATGTCTAACTCAGCTTCAGTCAGATTGCTCATTTAGTTCAGTTTAGGGATAAACTTAACAGCTGGGGATCTACAGTAAGGAGGAAGCAAGACTCAGTTCTAAACTAAAGGTCAGTTCATCTTAAGGAAACTTCACAACACGTCAAGCTCATAATTTTTTTTCTTCTGTGACCTGTGATCATTTTTTTTTTAACTGATTTGAAAGAAATAGTAGCAGGAGCTAGGCAGCTCTCCACCTGGAGTAAATTGGACAGCTCCACTGGAATCAGCGGATTAGAGCTCCAGCTAACGTAAACCTCTCTGGGACCACTGCAGTTAATCACGAGACCAGCTGGAGTAAAGTCATATACTCCTGCTAAAATCAATGGCGTTGCTTTGATTTATAGCCACTGAAGAAGTGGTGCAACATTATATACCAAATAAAAAATTGTAGGAAATTGCTGGGAGGGAATCTATAGGACTTTTTTTTTTTTAATATAGAGTCTGAAACTGCTGTTTCAGAAATACGGCGTGGGCTTGATTTTGACTCAGTCCTTTTCCCAGGCTGAAGGACCATTGAAATAACGGGGGTTTTTTGCCCAAAATTGTCTCCAAAGTCAAAGCTTGCGTGACACAAAGATACTATAGGCATTTATATCACCTCCACATTACGCTAAGAGGTCAGTCTCTATAGGCTGCCTGTGCAGTTAGGAGGGAGAGAGCACAAAATCCTGAGGACAGCTCAGAACAGGAGCCTGGTGCTAACTAGGCTTCAACCCTCTGAAGGTTCAAGCCCATCTCTTGCCCTGCTGCCTTTTCCTTTGTGAGTGTGAGACTGTAAAAAGGTGTGAAGGCTACTCCTAAGCTTTTGGGTGTGCACTTCTGTGCCCTTTCTAGTTGCCCAACCCTTCTGTAAGCAGTTATACAAGCTGTTAGTGACAGGGACTCTATCACAGCAGTCTGAAGCACGCGTTAGAGCGTTTATGGACTATTTTTCATAGCCCAGTAATTCAGTATAGATAGAAAACCAAGTGTTACAGCTGTACACAAAAGAAAACAGAAATAGGATACCTCCTCCATCTCTCTGATTGCTTGCTCTGGTTTTCCCAGCTCATCAAAACCACGCTATTCTTCCCATTGCCTGTCTTAACCACCTCTGCCTCACCCCTTTACTTTCTCCAAAGTAGCAAAGGAAGAAAAAGATAAGTTGCTTTCAGCAGTGATACTACTCCTTTTTCTCCTTCCAGCTGCACCATTCTGTACCTGCTGCCATGTCTGTTGCTCTGACTTCTTCGTGCCTAGCACAGAAATTTTGTTATAATCATGTAAGATGTGCCTTTCCTCAGGGTTTTTCGTTTTCTGATTTGCAGGAGTATTTTCAGCACTGAGAAATTGTTATAATGATTGGAATCCCTGGCAAAAATCCAGTATTTCCTCAACAATTTATCTTTTATGTCTTTTGCTCTTTACTTCTCTGGAAACAGAAGAAAGTATGATTGGTGTTCAGGTTGCCAATTAGTTAATAATTGTCACTTTTACTTCTCAGACAAGTTAAGTGTGAAAACATCTCTTCTTATAAAAATCAAGCTCTGCTTGAATCTTTTTTCCAGAATAACATCAAGGTTTGTATATACACATTACTGTAATAATGTCAAAGTTCAATCATACACAGAGTTTATTAGATTTTGGTTTATTCTTTCCCTTGAATTATTCATTGACTACCTATAATTTCCCAAAGAATAATTTCATAAAGTGCTGCAGCAATAAAGCTCTCCATATATAGCACACCAATGTGGATGGTATTTATGATGTACTCAAAGAAAGATCAGCCTGTTACATTAATCATGTAAAAGTATTGAAAAATTATATTTAATCATTTCTGTTTGAAAATAAAACCTGCTCAGAGCTTTAAAACCTGCATGAAACCTAGAATTAAATTTCGTACATTTCCTGCAACAATATACATAATTATTCAATACTTCCAGGTTTGTCTGGTGTTCAGTAATCTCTCATCTCATTTTCTCTGAATTGTGAGTTGCATTTTATATTTACTATTTAGCATGTTTTGCTTAGAACAGTACAGATTTAATAAGGAGAAGTAATAAGTTGTTAAAGCCCTATGCTTTGGTCAAGGCAAACTGAACAGCAAGCTGTCTCCTTCCTGAAACCCAGTTCTGATTTTGAGGACCACGGGGACACTAACACAGCTTCAGGCACCTTCTGTACTCATCTCAACTGCTGCGACAAGAGGAGGTACCCCTGCAGCATTTGTGCTGGCATGCTAGGGTGGGAACACTGTGTTCCTATAGAGTACCGCAAATTTTCTTCAGGACCACGTGGAAGGATGACTGTCCATTCAGCAACCAGATGAAGGAAACAAAGATGTGGCCTGCTAGAGTTTTATCACTGACAGTGTAGTGACACTGGAATTGTAAGCGGCATTAGTAAGCTTAGCAAAATCTTTTGAGTACCACCTAGAGAATGAATTTTTCCCTATATTTGACTTCTGAGAGCACTGAACCACACTGTATTTCAATTTGATCTGTCTGACAATCAAACTTTCCAGGCTTTGCTATACTCTGCCTGTACAAAGTCAAGAGAAAGTCAAGTCTGAAGACACAACCTGCTCTTCAATAGGCCAAAAAGCAGAAGGTCTGCCTAGTACTTCTGGCAGGTTCACAAGCACTGCAAACCAAATAATGATAACGTCTTTCAGATGTTTGAAAAGCGAAATATGGTATAACAGTACACTGAGTTTGTGGCATATGGAATCAAACGGAAAATGAATGAGCAAGATTCCTAATGAATCAGAATACATTGTAATGGAGCTTTACCTGTGTCAGGACTGCAGGAACATTCCAGGAAGTCAATTCTTGAAAAGCTGGAATCTGTAAATACATGAACGTGTACTTAATTAGAAAATAAATCTGTGAAAATGTAATAATACCTCTAACAAGAAAAGAGTGAGTGTGTATAGAATATATAAACCTGTATATATGTAAGTTTAAACTTTTTTTAGAATTTTAGGGTCCCTGCAAGGGAAGCAAAGAATAAACAATTGGTACAATACTAACAAGCTCAGCTTCTAGCTTTGAACGTTAATAACTCATTTGAAATAGCTTAGCCTCCTGTATGTGAGCCACCCTGTAGCGTTTCAGCTGATTTTGATTCTCTTCGTGCAGAAACCTTTTAGCTAATCATTTTCATCTCTGTGTGTCAATAAATCTTGCATCTCTAGGGCAATGACTTTTACTCAGCAAATGTTAAGCAGAAATAAAACCACCCAGAGCATGAGAATTTCAATAAGAATTTAGCAATATATTGATCCACTTCTCCCCCTTCTGACTTTTCATTACTATGTCACTTTCACCTCTTCAGTTCAACAAGATAAAAAGTTAAAATAGCAGATGACTTACAGGCTTTAGCCAACCCTACTAAAATTATTTTTGAATGGCTTCTTCACCAACAACAACCTCAAAAAAGGTCTCATAATACTAGAGGTGTTAGAAAATGGTCAATAACCTGTTCTTGAAAGGAAGAGTTGGCAGTCACAGACTGCAAGTGACCAACCTCTTCTATAAATGTAAGCAGAATACAAAGCAGAAATTAGAAGACGATAAAAAAAATATATGCAATAGTAAGAAAACAAAGCCTGTAATGAAAAAAACATGTTTCTATGGATTTCTAAATGTAACATATTTTTTCCTACTTTTCCGTTTTCTTGGAAACCAGTTGACAAAGTATTTACATTTTACACTGTTCCTTAAATAAAGTAAAATTAAGTTAATGTAATTCTTGTGTAACTATTCATAAGCATCTGCCACCTAAAAGCCACTTGAGATGTGCCAAATCACATTTCCTGCACACCAGCTGAACAAATAGTATTTCCACTCCCCTAATACTTATCAATAAGAACCAGAAGATAATCAATAGTCACAAAAAAAAAATTGACTGAAACCCCATCCTACTGTTAAAAATGGTTATTGAAAAACTTCTCACTGATCTTCTTTTCAAAATTTGAATTCTAGCACAGATGGTAGAGATGCTATGCCTCTTCAGTCCTAACCTATGAGTATGTTAAACAATGGTGAGCTTTGTATGCTGCAGCCAACCAAAATGTTAACTAACTAACTTTATGAGTTGATCTCATACTCTCCAAGCATCACTTTCAGCACCCAACAAATGTCAATCACGTTTGTCCCAGCACAACATAACACTTCAACAGAATGCGTACCAACAGGGCCTTCGTGTAAATATTCAGAAAGGTTCCCTGGGGCATCTTTTCTGCAGCACTTCATGCAAACCCATATACCAATTCATCAATTTTGGCAGATATCTGCCCAGAAAATACCAGTATGTTTTTTACTTATTCAAGGTAGTAATTAGAAAATGGGCTTAGAGGTGCATTGTTTGAGCACATTTTCCAACTTCTCTGATATGAGATTTCAGCTTCACTTTTCATAACACTGGAAGTGTCAGGAAGAAAGAAACAGATTCTGGTATCCCAATAATTTTTTGTAACGCAGGTGATATGGTGCCAAAAAAAAAAAACCAATATAAATGTGTGATAACATTTAACATGGCTGTCTCAAATAAAAGCTAAACTCACCTCAGAGTTCTGCGTGCCTGAGGTATTTTTCAAGGTCACACTGTAAATTCATAAACTTGAGCATAATAAAAGTCCAAATAATACGAATTTTGATCCAGAGTCTTCCACAGATTGCTCCCATAATGTCCTCATATAACAAAGGGAAATTGTGTAATTATTTGTGACAACAGACTTCTTAAAAACTTAAATTTAGCTACGGTTTCAGCGAGAGACCCTGCTCTTTATTAGCTGCAGTTCAGATGCATGAGCTACAAAGTCTGCTTGTTCACTCACTGTGCGTGTCCCTTCGAAGATTAGGAAAAGGAACAATCTCATTAGAAATAATCCTGCCAAGAACAAATATCAAAGAAGAAAAGCTAGAAGAAAAATCTTGCTTTTTTTTTCCCCAGTTGCCAGGTGAGTTTGTTAACTATGACGTGGACTATGGCCTTATCTCAAGCAAAGGATAATGCGTTAGTCCAGTTTCACAACTATGTGTTTATTGTATCTTTTAAAAATATTGTGATATTTTCTAAACATAATGGGGCCTGCACAAAACCAGCTGATGGTTGAAAAAGCCAGGCCACAGCTTCAGTGCACAGAATATATTTAACACTAAGTAAACCGAGCTGCAAAGAAACAAGCTTTGGTTTATGTAATGCTGTTGCCTAATCGCTAACTCTCATAACGGGAAATAAAGTGCCTTTTATGAGGTTCTAGTCCCTCCAGAGTTATTTGGTAATAATGACTTAACGGGCAAAGTTTGAAAGTAAAACCAGTTCTTAAGCGAGCCAGAAACACAGCTCTTTGGAGATTATCACTGGAGATCAAAGTCAGCAACAAATACCCAGAGCCGAACAGAGAATGTCAGGGTTGTTTTCTTAGTTCATAGAAGCTTCTGAGTTTTATATGGTCTCCTTGCTAATTAAGATTCAATATACCAGTTAGCTGTGATCTTTGGTGTCTTCCACACCTGAATAATATTTTCTGACATTTAAGTCAAGCTAAATCTGAGTGTTTTAGTGACAGTAATGAACTGTATACTCAGAACTACATTAAAATAAGGTTTCCTAGGCTGGATTTCATAAGTTTCTCTGCAAATGTGGAGGTAGCAGCAGACTGAGCTCTTTTTAAGATAATCCCACGCCCTGTTAACAACATTTCAAAATTAAGATAAAAATTGAATGTATCAGGGTAAACAAAAACGTAAAACCAGGTAAGATCTGTATTTTATTACCTCGTTTACAATGCAGTGTTTCTGCAAGTAGTACAAAATAAATTTTACCCTTTTTAAGACTGAAAGGTCGGGAATTTCGAGAGACAAAAATTCAGTCCAGGAAAAACTGCTACTTTTATAAATGCATAGTTCCTATTTCTTAATATTTCCTATCATCATCATAAAAAAACCCATAACACCAGGTTCTTTCTTTTGTCTTTTATAATTCAGTGAATCAGTCAGAAATACCTGAGAAACAGGTGTATGAGAGATTCTTGAAAAAGAGACCATTGCTTTTAATTTTTTATATTAGGATGGTAATAAAGCAACAGAAAGATGATAGGTAGGAGAAACATGCCAATTAAAAAGAAATCAGAAAAACTATCACATCACTGTATTAATTTTTCCAACAAAATATAAGCCATTGAATTGCAAACTCAGGAATAGCAGCTTACTCAGCAAATGCACGGGGCTCCCTGCCAGCTACTGACTCATCGCAGAGTGTTGGTGCCACATGTTTCCCACAGCAGCTGAATTTTCATCAAACTCTGCAGCGTAGCAGGTAGGAAACTATCAGAGTCAAAGGAAAAAGACAAGTATGTCTGTGTAGACAACGATATGCAAATCAGACTGTTCATTAACAGGTCTAACCAGCTAAGCAGAATAAGAACTAATAAAAAACCTGGGAATGTGGCATTTCTGCAAATGTCTAACTTTTTCTGTTATATATCAAGGGTCAAATTCTGACTATTTTATTCTTAAGCAAGATCACTCAAATTAGCAAAATCAAGTACCTGCTAAAGTTAAGTGTATTGTTAAGTGCCACCTGTAGAACACTACTTTCTCAACCTGAAACAAATACAGAAGATCAGAAGATGTGCTTGCCAGCTTGCATGATTCCCAAAGATTAGATTTCTGCATCGATGGTCTTCTAAAAACAGAAAATAAAAATGTAAAATCCCAACTAATTAATATTTTACATGTTTTTAAAATAATGCATATGGCAAAACAAAAAAAGTTTTTTAAATTGTGAGAGGGAGACGTACTAAAAAAATAAAAATTATTGTATTTAGATTTTTAATTTTATAACAATAATTTCTGCCCTGCAACTGAAGTGATTTGTCATTTCCCATGGAGAGAAAAGGCCCCTCTTCCAGTTACATGTTTTCATCCTTGCACTGACTCTGCCACTCATTTGACCCTCAGTGAGTTCATTCAACTCTTTGAACTAGGAGAAAAACACTGAGGGGCTGGAGGGGGGGGTAGTTTTCTGTTTATTTCGTCAGAGGAATCAGCTCATGATAGTGTTAGACGAGTAACTGAGCCAACAGAAGGAAAATGAAGGGAGAAGCACGCTGCTGTGAATGAGGGGAAAAGAGGAGTAAGAAGTGGCATTGCTCCCTTGGAAGTTGCAAGAGATTGCACTGGTTCAGACACAATGCAAGATTAAATACAAAATATGAACTCCCATAAACCTATGCAGGGAAACATCTGAAGATTTGTGGTTTCTTACAATTGGTTATCAGCCTTAATTCCATCTCTGCTTCCTACAGACCCTAACAACAGTGCATGTTATATTTGGTCACATTCCACTTTGCCAGTACTAGCACCTATGTGCTCCATATCTGCTCTCAACAATAAAGGTTTTCTGCAATTTGGAATAAAAGTAGCAATCAGCCTCACAACTATGATCATGAAGAAGGTCTCTATCCTGAGGAAACTTCCCAGAGCAAATTGTTACCAGCTTTCTGTGGCTTCTCTCCTGTTCATGAGTATAAATCAATGTTACTCCACAGAGATTCAGATCTTCTATCAGTTATTCACTGCAGAGATTGAAACTTTGATTAGCAAGATCTAAAATCACTTGGTCACATTATGGTTTTTTGTTTCCTTTTCTAAAAGCAGGGATCGTATCTTTAATTAATGCCAGTGAAGTTCATCTCCATGAAGCACAATAGATTTTGTCTAAGAGAGCAATATCAACTCAGCTCACTCAGGGAACATAAAGGAGGAAGATAAACACAAAAAGCAGAACCGAGAACAGAGTATTCTGAGGCCCAAAGTTCAGATCTAGGCACTACCTCCTGTCTGTCACAAGACTGCTTTTAAGAAATTTCAGAGACACTTTAGCCAGAAAGCAAGTATTTTCCTTTGGACTCTGTGGTCAGTGCATCTCAGAGCTGCTCTAGATGTAAAACTTTACATAATGAGTAAAATCAGAAATCAAACAGCTCACTGCTCTGATTCTGATCTAAATTTAATTTAAAAAGAGGTTGACTAATTAGGAAGCTCTACTGAGTGTCATAGTCAAATGAAAGGAGATCTGTACAATAAATTTTTTTTAAATAGTTAACTTGCCACCTAGATACCATAGCTCCATTATTTTTTGTATTTGCACTAACCAGAGAGTAGCCTGGGGGAAAAAAAATAAAATCTGGTTTTATGCTAAAACTGTGGCAGTGGCTATATTAGGAATCAAACTTTTTTTTTCTTTAACTGGGTTTTATAAAATATGGGCACAATGGAGAGAAAACATAATGAATCAGTCACATACAGAAAAAAGATTAGAACTTTCCTCCATTATCATACAGCCCTAGTCCCCTACAATTGCACTATCAAAAAGCTGAGATATGTTCAAAATTCTCTCTCACATCCAGTCTTTTCAGGACAAAATTTTGCTGCCTTTCCTTTCTTTCTCCTTTCTTATTTCGAGATCCATCATACCTACATCATTTCTCAAGCACATATGGATTTTGCAGCTCTGCCTCTACAAATAACGAAGATATTTTACTTTCAAAGACATGTCATGAGCTGAAGCTAGAAGCCTGTGGCAAATTTAGTTGGTTTTGTTAATGAAAACTTATAGCTTTCACTGTGAAACGTTTCTCTGCGACCAGACATTAAAGTAACCTTAACTGGAAGCACTCCAACAGCACTTCACAATTTTTTTTTTAAACAGTAGCATTAATTATACACCTACTTACCCAAACCATATTAGCTCGGACTGTGCCAGGCATGATATATGCATTTAGTAACACAATAAGTAGTCCCTATTCCAAACAGCCTGCAGTCTAAGCAGGCAAAATGAAAGAAGATAGTGAGTATTTTGTAGAAAGAAAACTAAGGGAAAGTTCTGAACCATAAACAATATAAGTGTTGGGACATAAATAAACTAACAGAGAGCTGGGAATAGAACACAGATCTAAGTTTCTCGCCAGTGTCTTAGCCATAAAGCTTCTCCTTATGAGTAAAATGCAGTATGACTTAGTATTGAACTGTGAAGTTTTTTAATCAAGTAGTATTTGTCTTAGATATAAACAGAACATTTTCTCCAAAAAGCAAAACCAACAATTTTTCTGACACCATGCAACTCTCTAATGACTTCTCAATTTACAATCAAAATGCAGCCGTCTGTGACTGCCTTTAAAGCCCATTTACTCATCTTTTTCAGCAGCACATCCAGACTTTCTACTTTACCTGAAACTACTTGTGGATTTTTCAGAAACAAAGAAATCATTAGTAGTAAAACTGAGATTTGCTTGTCCTGGGAGCAGACGCCTGACTGGCAAGACCCATCCTGTCTGGAACATTTGGAGATATGCACCTCAAGTGCCATCCTTTTTTCAGAGTTCCAAGACAGCAGTGGTAACACACCAACACAAGACTGTGAAACAAAAGAGATCTTTTCCTTTGTTATTTAGAGACTGCATACAGCAACTCAGGAACAGTTACAGACAGTTAAAGTAGGGTCTCAGCGTTATGTGAAAGTTTGCGCCCTGGGTGGCCTTATGCCCTGAACCATTCCAAAGCACTGACTCCAGGGGGATCAATACCAGCATATCCTGGCAGTGCTGGAGTTTGGACCTTACGAAATCTGACAAGATCACAGCCTGAAGTGGCAATTGGCAGACAATGACAGGGTTTTTTATTGCTCTTATTATACTTAAAAGATAAACATTTTGTTTATGTTTATTGGAAGAACAACAAAACTGTTTAACTTCAGGTTTTATTACTATTTTAGGGCCTCACATTTTTCTTCCTTGCTTCAGCCAATAGGGCCACCTTCAGATGAGGGTTTGGGGGGTTTCTTGTGGTTTTTAAAGAGGAAGATTACTCAAATACAGGACTAGAAAATTTTGCTAATAAGATACTAATACCACATTTCCAAGCAGCAGTTAGTGCGACCTATGAAATCTTCTGGAATTAATGGAACAAAGAGGAAAAGGAAAGATGGCAAGACACTGTATCTTAACAGCTGGATGCCAATTACTACTCTCTGTTAACAAAACACAGCCATCTACCAGAGGTGTCTTTGTCTCCCCACTTGCCCAAAGTGGCAATTCAATTAGAGGTCTCTTCCTTTCACACAGCTCGAAATTTTAAACAAGTTTCACCTAAAAAGATTAATGTTCTCCACTTCATTTCATTGAAGCTATTACTACGCTCCTGTATTGCCCCCCTAGTTATTATAAATTATGGCTCTTTCACCATTTGACAAATCCTGTAACTTTCATCTTTGTGTGCTTTTGAAGTTCACCCCTAAGAAGGAGGTCTTCTGTATGAAAAGGAACTCTCTTGATCATGTGAGATAGTTACATGAGGTGAAGTGTCAACATAAATTTGCCACGGTATGCACTTCTGCTTAATGCCACCTGTAGCACACTAAGTGTATTTGGCATTATCAGACCCTTCTTTTTTTTTTTCTAGCTGAAAAAATTTGTAAAGCTTCCTGAGTTGCTCTGTTCCTCAGGATTTAAGGAAGAAAGTTACATATAACCATATGGCAATAGTACCAGCATTCAAGGTTAAGTGTGTAAGTTAGGAACAGTATAAATTGAGAATCTAAACAAAACGAATTTGAAAGAATAATAATTTGAAGGCTTCTGGGGAGGTTTTGCTTTTGGGCATACAAGCCTTCAGTCTACACTCAGATCATGTTTTCTCTTTATTCTCTTTATCTAAAGATGGCTACTTCAGAGGCAACTCCTAATCAAAAAGTCCCCAGTCCATTGGTCACTAGAAGCTTTTGGGATTTACCAAGGCAATGATTCCTCTTTCTAATTCTGGTCCTTTTTTCCTTATGCATTTACTGCTGGTGTGATACCAAGAGCCCCTATGACTGACAAAAGATGGAAAAACTGATGTTTAATAAATAGGAAGCACTCCAGTAGTAAGCCTGTCATCCATTTTGCTAATCTGCCATGTGGAGTCTCTACGAAGAACCCAGGGCAGGCAGAAAACCAGTGGTTGAAGAGGACATCCATATAGTGAGCAATTCTTCCAACACACAGTTTGGAAAATACGAGCTGTTCCAGTGCATTAAATCAGCACAAAACCTATTCACTTTGGTTGTATTAGTTTTCTGCCAACTCAGTGCACTGAAATGGCTCAGCAACCCAACGACCAAGGGAGTCGGGGAAAGGGCTTGGCCAGAGGTGAGAGACAGCAACAAGGCAGCCAGCAGTTAGATTGCCTTACGCTGCTAGAGAGCTACAGTCTTAATTTCCTGACATTTTTTACCTTTGATTGGCTATCAAGAGGTCAGACAGGGAGCAGTGCTGCTGTAAGGAGATGGAAACATACAGCAGGAGGAAAAGGAGAACAGCAGCATTCCAGCAACCCAGCTTAGATTAGTTCAAACCACTTGAGTCAGTAGTGTCCTAGGTCTTTCAGTTCTGTTCCCAAAGGAGGGATGCTTACACATTATTAATTCCCTCAAATTAAGTCGTGAAGGTATTTCTAAAGGATCGTTGGTGAGAGATCACTAAGCAATCTGCCTATTCAAGTTTCCATCTTACTCTTGAGGCATGGAAAGGCCTTCAGAGGAATTAGCCTGACTTGTAACATGAGGGGAACTGATAGCAGTGAAAAAGTGAAGCTAACTTTGTTCCAAAAAAAGTTTTTAAGAGGCATTGTTGTGCTGTTCCTCAGTTCTGTTCCCAGCAGAAGACCTCTTAAAGATCTTCTCTAAAGTCCATGTGGTATTTTAAGGCTGGCACAAAAAACAGGTATAGGTATTTGCAGTGCCTGCTGGAAAGTTGACACTTGTGAGCTATTTGTTTTTTCCCACGCAGCTTCGCAAGACGGTATTTGCTCCACCTGTCCTTGCTGTGTTAGGGGCTGCGCTGTGAATAAAGTAGTGCCCTAGTGTCACCTAGTGGGAAGTTCTGCTTGCTGCCTCGCCTTTTACAGTACCAACAACATGTTAAAGAACAAAAAGGAAAAATTGGTGTGTTGTTTTTACCTGCTTTCTGATATTCCACATTCCAGCCCACTCTACTCCTATTAAAAGCTTTTTTTTTTCTGAAAAGCAGGCAATAGTTCAGATAGAACAATACATATACTACACTTTTCCTCACTGTCATTTAATACATATCTGATGAGTATTTGCTCTTAACTGGCTGATTTAAATATACACTGAGTTCTGTTCCTGTTCTTTCGATTCTGTGCCAATATCTTAATGCAAGTTTCTCTTCAATATTCTACTCTATTTTTTCCTTTATTTACTACAATGTCACACATAACCACCCAATACAAATTCCATTTCCTCTCAGGGACTCTCAGGACCATTGAAATGAGTTTCAAACAGCTGATTCTTTCAGTAGTAACGAGGCTTTTTTTCAAGGATGGCATTAGCTGGTACATTAGGATGGGTACATCAGTTGTGGTTTCAAAAAAAAGAGTATTGATTGCTTTGACTCAGTACAGGTGTGATGGCACAACTGGAAATATTTTTTTTTAAAAATCACTTATTAGAAGTGATTGGAAAGGTTGTTAGCTAATTAGCTGCACTAGAGTAGAACAACAGCTAGAACTATTGTCTCTAACAACTTAATCACTGTTATAATAGGGGAATTCATTTATTGTTATGGAAATTTTTGAGGGATTGGTTTTGGTTTGGTGGCTGTGGTTTTTTTAAAATATTTCAAATGTGATTTTTTTTCCCCTCTCTTAAGAAGACAGAGCAGGAGGAAGGTGGTAAAATCAAACGAGGCTGTACAAGATCTGCATGAAAAACGAACTGAATTTCACTGAGCTCAGCTTCATAATGATACTTTTTCTTTAGAAACACCTTGTTGATTTCTGTGGTTAAGAAAAGCAAAAAGCAGTAAGTAGGTCACTTAGTTTCTTGACTAACTTTTCAGTGAGCCCTAACAATTTTAGGTCTCAAAAATTCTATTTCTGTGATTACACAGAACTGACATTTATGTATTCTGACAGACCTAGACAAGCCACATAATGGGCTTTCAAAAGAAAACTGTTCATCTTCATGTGAGTAGCAAGAGCTGGACTAGTGGTCTGTAAAGAGACTACAGTGGTAAAAATAATCATCTCCAGAAGACAAAAATAAAAACGAGCCCGAGCCCGCTCTCAGAGCTAAAAGTGTTATTCATGCATAGTGCCCATCCTTGATACATTTATGAATCGAAACCAAAGTAACACCATTTTTTTTCCAATTGTGCTTAAAGCCGTACCCTGTATAAACTACATCCTTCTTCGCTGCCCCAAATGACTCCTTGGGAAACTGTACTTTGTAAACAAAAAAAAACCTCTTTAACCTAGAGCTCACTTACAATGATACAAGACTTCTTGATTGCTTTAAAATAAAAAGTGAGAAGAAAGAGGGTGTTTAATACATTCAGCAGCTAACTTTGAAATATTTAAGTAATTTTGACTGACTAGTCATAAGCGAAGCTTGATTAAATCAGGTGGCTGTGTAGCAAACACATTTTAGCAAATCTCTTATGCACAGTATAAAGTTTCCTATTTCATCTCATCAGACACCTGAAATAAGATGATCAAATGTTTCTTTCATAGCAACATAAGGAAAGATTATCACAGGCTATGTAGCAGTTTCACCTAATATTTTACAAAGTAGCTAATTATAAGGCTGTACAAGGGAGTCTGATGCACCATCACCATATGGGAGCAACATACTGAGAGGTAAACAGGAATTTTGGTTTGCTCTTATTTTCACAGTCACAAAACTTTTATGCCCTATTGTTCAGATGTATTGAAAAAGTTATTTCAATGCTTAGAATTCTGCTTTGCTTTTCTAGACAGTATTGCCCTGACAGTAATATTGAATGGACAGTAAAAGGCAGAAAATCAATGCCAAGTCTTACTCAAGTCAAACAGAGGTATATTCATATAGGCAGCTGCAAGACAGCAACCTACAAAGCTATTAGATGCTCCTTCCCTCTAAACGCAGCCAAATACTGCTGGAGACCACAAGATGGAGCAAAACTTATCTCCGTAACCTTTTAGAAAAAGTAGCTTAAAGCCTATACTTGGCTCATATGAATCATGTGTGAATAAGAGACTGCTGATCTCTGAATTCTCAACAAAAATGTAAGAGCATCCCTGTGCTTTGTGGAACAAAAGTTGTTAAATTTTCAGTGTCTGAGAAGCCAAGAGCCAATCTTAAAGTAGCTTATAGAAGGAGAACAAATAAGACAGACCTGAAGATTTATTTTGCTGCAAGACTACTGAAATTGATCTTCAGCTCTCCTATCCCTTCCCCCTCCCCACATTTCTTAACAAAAAAAAAAATCCTCCATGTAGCAAAAAAAGCTAATATGTAGCATTTACCATCTCATGACTGAATACGTGATGTATCTCAAGCATATACAGTTGTTGGATGGAAAAACAGATAATGAGCAGTAGGCTACATCAATATTGAAAACAGCGAGGAAGGTCAAATTTTCATGCTAGGGCAATTTCAGTTCCTCTTCAGGACAGATCTTTTCTACCAAACACAACCCAAACACATTAACGAAGCAGCCTTACTGACTACGGTTATTTTGTAATGTCGATGATGCAAGCAAGCGCTTTTCACAGCAGTAAACCTGTCATACCAATCCACCATTTTAATCAAGTTACAATGGCTTGAATCATAGGGAGAGTATAAAGATCTTTTTAAGCTGTCAAAATGTAACTGCATAAATCTGAGCTGCCATATTTTCTAATTTCAAGTGATGTTTGGGAACACAGATAGCAATAAAAACCTGTAAAGCGTATTTTTGCTACTTGTTTCAGAGTAAACTTTCTTCACCTTCCACCCGCACGCTCCTCCCCCCGAGTCTTTAGCCGAGAACATGAAGAGAACCGCTCAGTTCTGGCAACGTTGGTTTTACAGCCCTGCTGCTGCATGCTCCGCCGGCTCTGGGCTACCTGGCCCCCAGCCCGCGGCCGGGAGGGAAGCGGGGCTGGGGCTGGGGCTGGATCGCTCGGGCTGTGTCATGTGACCCGGTAAAGATGGCTGAAGGGGAGCGCTGCACGGCAGCTGCCGCGGAAATGAACGAAGATTTTGAGATTATCGATAAAAAACAGGTTCCCAGCACAGCTGAGCTAAAAAACGAGGGAAAAGAGAAAACGGAGGAAGGGAGGTGGTCTGCTCCTATCTTGTCGCTGGCCAAGAAAGCCTCGGAAAACTTAGCGCTGAGCTACGGGAACGCTCTGAAGTCTGCATCTTTGGTAGGATTCATATCCAAACCAGTCAGCAATGACAACACAGCAAAAACAAGTATGGTTATGTTTATTTAGTAAACTTGCTTTTATGGTGAACAAATAAGTTTGCTCCCGTAAGTGCTGTTGATTAGTGTCAGTGATGCATGATTATTACTTTAAATTAAAAAAAATCTGATACTGCTATTTTTTATTTTAAGCAAAATTGTGAAAATAACACAGATGTAGAACTTAACAAAATGTATGGTAGTCAGAAGAATCCTAAGCTCATAACGTATTTGGGGAAAATGACTTTAGTTTTATGCTGTAAGCTTTTATTTTATTCCTTCTCTCCCTTAAAGTTTTCTTCAGCAGCAGCCTGACTGCGCTCCTGAGTGATGTGTCAGTTCCTTACCTCCTAGGAGTGCTGGGTCAGAGCAGGGATAGACTGTGCTTGTATAGCTTCTGTGTCAGGAAGCAGACAAGTGAAGTGAGATATAGATTTGTTATAAATTACTTTTTTACTGGGTTAAAAAAGCCTCCTATTTAACCACAGCTTGCTTTATTAAATGTCTGTATTCATAGATATAGCAACCATACAGATTTATGGAACAGGTCTCTTAGGGCTGAATTAAAAGGGATTTAGTTGAATTCATATGGAAATTAAAGCTCAGAGATATTCATAATATGAAACAAGACCATTCAAATGTGGCAGTAATTGGGCCTGGAGTCCTGTACTCCAGGCTCTCAGGCTTGCGCTTAATGGTTATGGAGCAATGGAGCTCAGTTTTGTTAACTGCTGCTGAGCTTTTTGGTTTAATAATATTAAGTATTAAATCTGGAGTTCAGTGGGTGCGCGGTGAAATAAGTTACTGCTGATGGACTTTATTTTTTGTGAAAATTTGTCAATGTTGCATAGCGGAATTTGAAATTAATTCTGTCCTGAAAAAAATGGATTCTTGTCTTTTCCTGGACCTATAAATCTCACACCACACTTCTCACAGATTTTTTTTTTAACTTGATGCCCATCTTGAGCACCTGGGATCTAACCTGATGAAGGGCAGAATATCCCATTTTCTCCAGTTGCATTTGGAATAATGCTGTTACTAGATGTAATTCAAAACAACATACAGCACTTGGTGAGGGGTGGGGAATAAAATGTTCTCCTGCCTGAAATGGAGCTCCCACACTTAATGGAGCTTTTACCATAATCTTTCAGCTTCTTATCTGTAATGTAAGGAAATACAACACTCCCCAAGTTGTTCAAAGCATTTGGGTAATATGAGATGAGTTTTATGGAAAATTCCGTAAGAAAAATCTGTTCATAACTCACATATTAAATGTGAACAGGCACTAAATCACCTGTTCTACCTCTTCATTATTACCTTTGACCAAGCACTATAACTTCAATTTAAAGCAGGTATTTTTAAGAAATAACCAGAGGCCTGCAAGACCACTTGTGGAAAACTAGCAACTTGTTCCCAGCTGCCTTTTTTTTTTCTTCCAGAGATTTTATAACCTCTACCTGCTACTTGAGATCTAGTGATCACATGTAAACTCTGCTACACGCTATGCATTCAGTTGGACATATATAGAAACAGAAAGGCATGTCATAAAACCAGTGTCTGCCATTGGAGAAACTATGTCCTGCCTGGCAGAGAAGGCTGGGAGCTACAAATCTAAAGAGTACAAATCAAGAAAGACTAGCAGTCTTAAAGACCATGATATGGAGAACTGTTAGCTTTTCTCTGTGCTTCAGTGTTTTCTGACTTCAAAGTGTCCTCAATAATTACAGTAAACAACGCGTGGAGCTTCCAAAAGATGTTCAATGTTGAATGCATCAAATGATATACGAGGCTGTGTGATTGCATTCTTAAAGATTGCAGCATAATGTCTGTGATTTTTTGCATTTGGGTAACCTGATACCTAATCTTTGAGGCTTGGCTTTGGTAATGTGTCTAATACCTGTCTATTTTGCATGTACCAACTTGTACACAGTTTTGCAAAAGATGTATCTGACTGAAAATTTGCAACAGTCTAAAAAAGTATTGTTGAAGGAAATATTTACCACAAACCCTTATTAAGACATTAATTTCTGCTCAAAGAACATTTAATTCATAGTATTCTTTTTTTTATTTAAGTCTTTTGGATAATACAATATATACATCTTGAGCAAGGCTTACAAGCAAAATATTCCTGATAAAGTAAAAATTCAAATTCAGGAAACCATCAAAGTAAGCTGGTGAGTTGCTACTGAAACATGCCAATACCTAAAGAAAGTCACTTATTTACTGTTTCTGTAGTCAACTTTTTTTCTGTTCCTGAAGTGTAACCTGACAATATTGAGATCAAAATATTACAGCGCTTTTAATCCTCCCTCTCAGACATTGTATGCAATTTTGAGGCATCTGCTATATCGGCTGGAGTCATTGATACACTGGGCTGCTGAGAAGACAAGACTTTGTGTGCTCTGTCATTATTAAGATCAATTTTACTAGAATGACTCCCTGTTTTCTCTTTTCTGATAGTTTTGCTCGGTTTTAATCCTAAATTTAACATTACGTGCACAAAAAGGGAGGTAATAATGTAAATCAGTACCCGGAGAGACTTTTGCATGGGGTTAGGAATAGTGTTAACAACCTTGCATGTGACTGACACAGGGGCTCTACCTGTCTGACTTGATCTTCTGCAGCTGCTGTTTCTGAAGGGAATATGGCCGCGTTTGATCCACAGGTGACACCAGGCTTCTCCTAGAGCAACAGCGCTGGCCCAGAAGCTCATTGAGCTGACCATGGGCCTGCGCCTGGCAGCCTCTGGCAGAACCTGGGGTTGACTGGAGAAGAAGCAGTGGCTGGCAGCCTGTTTCTCTTCCGCCTTCCTTCAGCTTTAAAGAAGGAGAGCGTGTCCGGCCTGGGCGGGGAGGAGCAGTGGGATCTGCCTGGCGGGATGGCTGAGGGGAGGCGCTGCGCTCCCCTCACCACAAACTCTTTCTAAAATGGCGCCCGGCCCGCCCTCGCCATGCTCGGCCTCGCGAGAGTTCGCGGCGGTGGCCGTGGCTGCGCTGTTGCCGGGGTAGCGCGGGCGGGCAGGGGGTCGGCCTCTGGCGGCCGCCCGGCCCCGCCGCCCAGTGGGCCCAGGGCGGGCAGGAGCCGTGTCCAGCCGCTCCCCCTGCTGTCGGTTCTCGTACAGCCTGTTGGAGGGGGGTTCACCCGGCCCATGTCCTGTACCCGGCTCTTCTCAGGCCGTTCACCTCAGCAAGATGGAGACTCAGGCGGGCAGGCCCCGCTCCTGTCAGCGCTGTGAGGGATCCGGAGGGGTGCGTTTCTAAAACCAGCTTTTCCTTCTCCCCCCGTGTCCCTCCCCGCCCAGGTGCGCGGTGCCACGCCATGGAGGAGCGCGCCAACCTCATGAATATGATGAAGCTCAGTATCAGAACCCTCATCCAGGCAGCCCTCAGCCTGGGCCGGACGCTGGACTCCGACTTCCCGCCCCTGCAGCAGTTCTTCGTGGTGCTGGAGCACTGCCTCAAGCACGGCCTGAAAGGTGGGTGCTGGCCCCCCGCGGATAAACGGGTCTGTGTGGTGTCTCGCTGTGTCTCCAGCTCGGCTTGTGTGTGACATTAACACTGATCGCATACACCGTGTGATGCTGGTCGGTGTTACAGATACAACTGTGTAGTTACCTTCTCATAAACCATCTTTTGTGCCTCCTGAACTCTCAGGGTGTTTTTAACACCCCATTTCCGTTGACAGCTGGTAGGATGAGGTAAAACACAGACTAAAATTTGTAATTTTGGAGTTGGAAGCCTGTCGCTTTTCCTCACGATCTTCTCTGCCTGCTCCTTCTAGTGAAGAAGACTTTTATTGGACAGAACAAATCATTTTTTGGTCCTTTGGAGCTAGTGGAGAAACTTTGTCCTGAAGCATCAGATATAGCAACTAGTGTTAAAAATCTGCCAGAATTGAAGTAAGTTGATTGTTGGGGATGATGCATTTCACTTACACTGCTGGGGAAAAAAAATCCTTTGTGTGGTCTTTTGTCTTCCTTAATGAGTCCTTGTTTCCAAAGAGAAAAATGTGGTATGTAGGAGGCATCGACTTCTGTAAGAGATAAGAAAGATGTCTCAAAATCCTCAGTGCTTCTGGTTCAAACAATGCTGTCTGATTAAAAACAGCATTTAGAGACTTCAATAACCTTGCTAAAATTAACCATAAACTCTTCACAGATATTTTATTTTCTTTCCCTGTTTTTTATGGCTTTGTCTCATTTTGGGCATAGTGCTAGTAGTAGTTAATTTGGGTAATTCATGATGATGGAAAGAGACTAGTTTTAGTGCTGGGGTGTATCAATAGTTGGGTTATGGTGGTAGTTGAAGATATGTATGTCTTTCCAAGTTAGGAAGACTTTACAATATACTTTCCCTTCACTGAAGCAATGGGATATATTTAAATTCTTTTGTGTTCTGGAGACAGCACTTCATTTCCCCAGGGTTTTTTAATTTCTTTTTTTTAGTAAATAACAACTTTCATCTCCATTTTTAAAGGAGTAATTTTGTATTGCACAAATCTAATAATCTTAATAAAACGCTTTGTTTTTACTAAAGCATGTAACTTTTAATTTTAGGACTGCTGTGGGAAGAGGAAGGGCTTGGCTTTATCTAGCACTCATGCAAAAGAAACTGGCAGATTATCTCAAAGTACTCTTGGACCATAAGCATCTATTAAGGTAACAGTACATATGTCAGTTGTATTCACTGAATCACTGAAACCTTGCATTGCTGTAGTAAAAGGTCATTAATTGACCAGTTTAACTTTAAGCTTGTTCTTGCTTGTTCAGAGGAGCAAGTTGTTCATTGTTTTTGCAATGAGCCTGCAGAGGAACAAGTAAGAGTTCTACATCTTCTGTTCTGTGCAATGAACTAGTGAGGAGAGGCTGATCAGCTGAGCTTTCCAAGGGCTATGTTACTGTTATATTATTTCAGTGATCGAAGTACCATTATTATTGTTTGATATGCAGTGATGCCTTACAATATTTCTTCTAGTGAATTTTATGAACCGGATGCGTTGATGATGGAGGAGGAAGGAGCAGTCATTGTGGGTCTGCTAGTTGGGCTGAATGTTATCGATGCAAACCTTTGCTTGAAAGGAGAAGACTTGGATTCCCAGGTGAAGATTAAAGCTTAAGTATGATCAGCTGGTGTCAAACTCTCTAGTAGAATTAAGCACATCCATAAATGCTTTACTGAGATGGGTCCAGAATTCTATCCAGAATGTCCTGTGTTGAAGCTTGGCATGTTTCCCACACTGAAGTAAAAAAAAAAAGTATATAAGTATCCATCTCTTTAAGTAGCAGTTTCTGGAAGTGCTGTCAAAACTAATAACTGCTAAGAAGCTGAGCACACTGATTATGGTTATTTTGATGCTTTTATGACAAGCGCTAGCTTGCACATTTGCTTCAGCTGGGAAAAATATAGGCATTATCTGTCTCTCTAAACTTACACTTCAGATTTTTACCTTTTTCCAAATATAAAGTAATGCCTGCTGCTATGCAGAACTGCACTGTGAAGGTGTGTTAATATCTTACATGTATTTTTCAGGTTGGAGTGATTGATTTTTCCTTGTACCTTAAGGAAACGCAGGACAGTGATGGCAAACAGTATGTATGGTGAATTAGCAATTCTAAATTGTTCTGTTTTTTGTAGAACTAACCTGTCAGTCTGTGGGAACACGAGTGATAGACACCTCAAACTTTTAATCATCCGAACAAGAGAATTCAAATAGTTTGTGTTAGCTAAATTAAAGTACTAACTTTCAAAGGTAGAGCCCATAGTAGTTTCAACAACAACACAGTGTGGAGAGTTTGTGTCTTAACCTGGGACCAAATTAAAAGCACCCAAAATTTTAGGTTGTGTTTTTATTGGGTTTTAGGAGACATGACCAGCCAGGTCACCCACTGCTGAATTGCTCCTTTGTTTCTAAGCACTGTTTCAGAAACGCTCTCAATTAAGTAGCTGTCTTTGGGGGGGAGATCAGTTATGGAGTAAAAAATGTAACAATATTTTTATAAGAAAAAAGGGGAAGGTTTCAACTCAGTTTGCAAGTCTATGCTGAAAAGCCTAGTACAAACTAACACTTTAGAATGGAGGAGTTTCTTCTCAATCAATGAATTCTCACTTTTGCAACTAGAGATGGCGGGATCACAGCTGTCCTTGACCAGAAGCATTACGTAGAAGAACTTAACCGACATCTAAGGTGGGATTTTCATGTCTTGTAATGTACAAACACTTGTCCTGTTTAGCTTTTCCAGTATGGCCTTGAATGTCTGTGCTGTCAGTCTTGCAGATTTTTGTCTGATATTGAAATGCCTTTTCTGATTATTTCCCAAAATCTTAGTTCATTTTGTAATCTTACTTTTCTGATGGCATATGGAATGCAGAAAGCAAGTCTGTGTGATAATAGTTGACTTTTTTGAGACTTGGTAGTGATTAAAAGAAGATTTTGGGGATACGTTTTCAAGAGAGAACTATTACAAGAGCAGCTGGAAATTCATTCCTTAGATGAAGAGTGTGTTCCTCCCGCATGTTCCTCCTCAGTGGGAGGAACAGGCCTCACCCTCTTGAACGTCACAGAGGTGTTAACACTGCAAAAACTCAGCTAGAACAGGGCTACCAACTACTACAGCAGGCTGCCAACTGTAGGAAAGTGCATGGTCCTCTCAGAGCTTAAGAAGGACAATTATCCTTCTTCTGGGTTTTTTGCCAGCTCCCCAAACTATTTCATTGTTAACAAATAGAAGATGGTAAAAGTATGATTGAGGACAGGAATAAATTTTGAACGTTGGCACTTTTATTTTTTTATGCATCTCTTTCTTGCTGCAGTTGCACGGTTGCAGATCTTCAGAACAAAATAGACTGTTTAGAAAAGACCAATTCAAAACTCCAGGAAGAGGTTTGTGTCTGGTGTGTTAAAAATTTGTCATAGCTGTTCTCCATCAGAGGGAAGACTCCCTAAGAATATACCTGAGACCTAAGATTTGAGTCTATACTAGTGAAGTATGGGGGGGTTGATAGGAGTGACATGAATTGGCACATGGGGAAAGCTCTGTGGAAAGCTTCTAAGTTATGTTTGTTGTGAAAATACTTCTGGGCACCTATTTGTTAGATGGGTTTCCTTAATCAAGTTTTTTATGTTGCAATGGTGTTTTCACCCAAAAGTATTCATACCAGTATAACGAGCATGATTTGCCCCTCTTCCTCCTGCACGTACACATGTATGTATTTGTCATGTGAATTAAACAGAACTTGGAAAAAGAGAAGGAAAAGAACCACACTTCAATTAGTAAATCTTTCCTAGCTGGGAACTGAAATAGAATCCAGCAGCATGCATGATAATGATTGTTCTGGTTTTTCTAGTGGTGGTGGTGTTTTATTTTTTATTTATATAGAGTTCTGACTGTACCTATGTAGTCCAGTTTCCAGTACTTTTGGGGGTTTCTCTACTTGAAAATGCTGTAAGGTTCCACCAGGGAATGTCAGCCCTGACTTGCTGTGTGCCTTCTAGTCCATACCAGAACAAATATCACAGATCCCTGATGTGTTTTAGCCTTTTACACTGATGCATTTCGTTGCACAGCTAATATTAAAAGGTAATTAATGAGGGCATGAAGCAGAAGTCAAGTGAACAAATGTTGGTGGGCTTATTAATTTAAGCTGTACAGCAAGCATGGCTGCAAAAGGGTCAGGCAGCTTCTGGGGAGAATAAATGGACAAAAAGGGAAGTGAGGAGCGCACCTGCTATAAAGGCTGAGCTACTAACTTTAGAATTTCTCCAGATGTTGCATGCTCATACAGTGATTAAATATAGATATGTTCTCTCTGTAAACAGCTTGCAGCAGCAACTGACCGAATTGGATCACTCCAGGAAGAGCAGCAGCAGTTAAAACAACAAAATGAATTAATTCGGGAACGGAGTGAAAAAAGTGTAGAGGTGGGATGCCTTTTTAAAGATTATGATGATCCTTAGACTAAGTGATCTCTTTTGATCAACTGGAGTTAGCGGTTTCCAAAGCACGTTGAACTGGATGCTGAGCACAGTTTAGTGTGCTGCTCTGTAGGTCGCTGGTTTTGTGTATAGTATGCACAGACATTAGATTTTGCCGTTCTCTACTACACACTTACGTACTTCTAGAAGGGAGGCAGCATGGAAAGTGTTAGAGTGGCTTCTTTTTATTTTGGTCTGTTCTTTGACATTGCAGCTTATTAATGTTTGCCAGCTTATTTGTAAAACAGTAGGATTTTGCTTGAAATAGCACAGAAGAATACTTTAAATACCTGAATTTTGCAGTCTTACGTGGCTTTTTGTGCCGATCTTTCTTACAGGTAACAAAAGAGGACACAAAAGTAGAACTGGATACTTACAAGCAGTCACGCCAGGGTCTTGATGAGATGTACAGTGATGTTTGGAAGCAGTTGAAAGAAGAAAAAAAAATTAGGCTGGTAAGGAAATTAACTATAAAAAATGAAATGAGAGATGTGAGATTGTGCCTACTTTAAGGTAGCAATACAAGGATAAGATATGCTGGGCACTTTTTGCAAGTAGTCAGAATTCAAAATGGATTTGCAAGCAAGGTGCTGGACACTTGTTATTTACAGTGTCTGTAAAGAAATGGAAATCTGGGCTTTTGGAATGCTGCAAATAAAAAGTCTTCCCCTGTTTAAGAACCTACCAAGATTATTATAGCAGAGACCAAGATAAAAACAAAGAAAGGCAACTGTCTTTATGGAGGAAAATATGGTGTATGTACAACAGTCACTTCAACAATGAACTGTTAATTAGTGACTGGTGAGGAGGTTGCCTGGGCTAGCTGAAGCCGATGGCTCTTAAGACAACCCATCTCCAGCTGCCAGGAGGAATATTAATTTGACAGGCTGCTGAGTTACACACTGAGCTCTACACTTCAGGGCAAGGGTGCAGATCCGCTGGTGTGATCTGGAGAGCTGAAATGGTATTCTGGTCTTGCTAATTTACGGTATTATTTGTAAATAATGATTTTGTAAATAATGATTTTGTAAAATCATAACTTAGTATTATTTTGGACTAATACATGTTTTCTTGGGGGGGGGGTTATATGGGTTTTAGAAATACTTATCCCTGATGTATGACTACATAGCAGTAACTAGGAAATCTCTTTGTAAGGAACTAGAGAAAGAGTTGGAGTTGCAGATTGGAATGAAAACAGAAATGGAAATTGCCATGAAACTTCTGGAAAAAGATACTCATGAAAAACAAGACACCTTGGTTGCACTTCGGCAACAGTTAGAAGACGTGAAGGCTATTAACTTGCAGATGTTTCACAAATCTCAGGTGGGTACATAGTGGAAAATAGAGCAGCTGTAGTGGTGTTTCTTACACGTTAATCATGACGCAGGAATTTAACTAGACTGCACCTCCCATGTCTGGTGCCAGAAATCCAGAAGGGATTTCTCTCAATTTTTATCAACTGTTTCCTGGCACCTGTTCAGGTTTTATCCAGGCCTTTGCCTCCTTCACAGATGCACAGAAACTTGCACAGCAATGGCCAGTGAAGCCCCAGTGCTGAGGTATGCCTTTGCTTTCAACAGCAGTATTAATTTGGGGTTTTTTTAGCTTCCTGGTTCCATGCCCACTCAGTGCAGCTGTTACATTCAAACCATGATAGTAACATAATTTATGTTCTTACACTGTCAATTTAATCTGATAATTTCTTTCTTGAAGATCATTTCTAAAGAGAAGATTTTGGCTTGTAGCTGATCTTGTAGGTCAAAACTCAGTATAGTTAGGTTTTTTTTTTCTGAGCTCTTAATAGAACAAGTTGGGCAGTGTCTGTTCTGGCATTATCAGCATTTTATTTGTACATTCCACTTAGACCCAGGCATGGCCTCTGACAAGCTAAACATTCTTTGTCTAGTGGCAGACTTTCATTAAGCACTAACACTTTGTGCTTTAAAAAACTAAAATGTCTTACCTGGAATATCTATTCACTTATTCCAACAGAACGCAGAGTCTTCATTACAACAGAAAACAGAAGCCATATCCTCTTTTGAAGAGAAAACAAATGAGATCATGTCCTCCATGAAACAAATGGAAGAGAGGTAATAGTTACAAGCTCAAAAGTCAACACTGAAAGCAGCAGAAAGTTTCCAGCTGAAACCTGTATAGGATGACCTTCAATACACCTACTATAGACGTTGACACACGTGTGCCAGCATAACGTTCTTTTTCCTTTCTCCTTGTTATCACTTTCTGTGCTTGCCTGTTCTCTTTTTTCCGGGCAAACATTCCCATAATTGACCCATTTGGAAACCACAGCTCTTGCCATAGGCAGGCTGTTTAAAAACATACTGACTTTAGTTTAAGAACAGGTATGACTCTTGCTTTTGGGTTTTTGGCAGAAAGTTTCTTTCAAAAGTCAATTTTTTTTCCACTAGCATTTTCAGTTCAAGCTTTTGTAAAGATCTGTATGGTAAATCTAAAGAACAAAATGAGAGGGTGTAGGTAAGGAATACATGAATTGACAACAAAGGTACATGTTCCTTACTTTGTAGATTGCAGCAGGCAGAAAAGGCAAGGCAGGCTGCGGAAGAAAGATGCAACAAAATGAAGCAAGAGCTTGCTGGCAGGCTTGACACTTGTCGACAACAGATGTCCCAGATGGATAGCAAATGGTATTTCATCTAATCAGATTTTTTTCCTTCCCTTCTGCCATTTCTTTAAGAAATGCTTTATAGTCTTTTTGTGCTAAGGTCTAAAGAGGGGTAGGTTTGAATTTTATTTGGTTTAAGTATTGACAAAATATGCAAGGTCTAGGAAAGTGCAGTGCTTCTGTATGGTGCACAGGTACAATGAGGATTTTGAAATGCTTTTTCCAGAACATCTAATGGAGAGCACAGAGTACCAGTAGAAATCTGGTCTTTCTGACTAGCAATGGAGCTTTCAATCACTTTTTATACTAAATGAGGAGATAGATACAGTTGTGCTTGTACTCTGAGCATATAAGTGGGAGTTGGGGAGCATCCTGATGTTCTTAGAGAATCCTCCAAAGTTTTCTAATACTTACAGAAAGTGCTTCTTTCACAGTTCAGAGTAGAGTGTTGCTTTTCAGACATGGCTGTTTAAACACAGGTAGTCAAATATGTACTTGTGGGGATTGTTTTTTCTTCTAGCTATTCATTGCTACTTGTTTTCTGTGACCTGAAAATACTAATTCAGTTTTTAATGTCTGCTGCCATAACATTCCTGTTCTTTCCGAGACACCACTCTAGTTTTTCCCCTCTTTTAGACTGTTCCCCCTCTGTTCTCATACTGTTCTTCTGATACTATCCTAGCACTTTTCTGCTATAAGGTTTCTTAGAATGAATTATTTTTAAATAGCTCAACTCTGGAAAAGGAGTTAAAATCTGAAAAGGAACAAAGACAAACTTTGCAAAGAGAACTACACCAAGAGAAGGATGCTGCCACTCTGCTTAAAACAGAATTGCAACAAATGGAAGGACTGAAAAAGGTACGCACAGTGCAAACATGCCCAGTGTTCAGGATTAAAGCTGGCTTAGAACCGGGGCAGTGTTTGCATCTGTGGTAGAGCATTTCTTCTCTCCTCTGAGTGGTTTGGAAAGCTTGGCTGACATAACACAAGTCTTCACACGAAATGCCAATAGAGGGCTCAGGCAATGAGAGCAGCTTAGCCAGAGGTGGCTGAGGAGGTTTCTGTCTGCGCTGCGTAGCTGTGCATGTGTGCGAGCCGTGCGTCAGTCAGCAGCAGAAGCTGAGGTGGGATAGCTGGGGACAGAAAGCTCATCAGCTGTCCCGTGGTGAGATACCCCTGCTCAGGTAGGAAATGGCAAGTTGAGAGCTTGTGTGAGGTCTTCCAAGTCTATGTAATAAAGTAAGAACACGTTTTCAAGCATTGAAAACAGCTGAATGCAATTTATTTTTTAAGCATGAACATTCATATTAATCTGAAGAGAACTTGCTCCTGTGGATTGAGCAGTTTTATAGTCTGGGTCTATATGCTCTTGTGTGGGGACAGGACTGCTGCATTTGAGCTGTGCTCAAGGAGTTTAAAGCCTGAATCTTCCCCTCTTTCTGGAAAATATGGTTAAATGATTTTGTTGTTTGTGCTCTCCAAGAGCCCATGGATAGTTCACCAATGTAATTGTAAAAATCAGGCCTTAGAAATACATAGCTTTGTAAAGGAGCTTATTCTTGTGAACCACTTGAGTAGTTTGGACAGACTGATCTAGCTTATAGGTCAAACAGCACACTGAAAACTTGATTTTGTGCTTGATTTCATAGGAACTGAGAAAACTGCAAGATGAGAAGCAGCAGTTAGAGAAAGTCTGTGAGGAGCAGGAGCAAGCTCTTCAAGAAATGGGACTTCATCTCAGCCAGTAAGTTCTGGAGGATGGAGTATCAAATTAATTCAGATAATTTTAAAACGTTTCCAGTTATAGAAATCAGTAAGCCTGAGAATTTTAGGAGGCAATTACATAGAAAACTGAACAGCCATGAAATAAAAGTGAGGGAAGATCCTTGCATGAGTAAGCTGGCTGAGCTAGGAAACAATACAGTCAAGGCTTGGTTCCTGCAGTGGAACTGTGCTTTTCCACACTCTGTACATACTGAACAGGGGCCAAACCCCAAGGTGACAAAGTTTCCTGGTGACACTGGGCGGTTCAGAGTTGTAAGAGGGAGCAGACTGAAGAATTAGGAGTTTAGATTCAGTGGCTGGACAGTGCAATGGCAGGTAAAACCGAACACAACCAAATGTATTTCATGCAGAGGGATTTTTTTTTTTCCAGATCAAAGCTGAAGATGGAAGATATTAAAGAAGTAAATAAAGCGCTAAAGGTACTCTGCATCTCATGGATATTTTGACTAAGGATATGCGTTACATTTAACATCTTCGAATTTCACCATTATCCCACTTTAAAAAGTTTTTTGAAAAATACTCACAACATTAGTAAACTGCCTTTGGATTTTATTTTATAATTTCAGTTGTATGTATGGTGAGGTTTTCATTCCAATTTTCCAGGGTCATACCTGGCTGAAGGATGACGAAGCAACACACTGCAAGCAATGCGAGAAGGAATTCTCTATCTCAAGAAGGAAGGTAGTGTTTGTTGTTCAGTGGATTTTTTTCTTTCCTTTTTTTCCATGACAAACCAAAAACTGTGCTATTGCATAATTTACTAGGCAAGACTGACACTGCTTCAATTCCAGATCTTGCTGGTGTAATAACTACATAGAGAAGTAATTTGGTATTTCCCATCCTAAAAATAACGTTCTTCTGCTTGGATGCTTTCCTTGGTGGGGAGCTGTTGGGGGCTGTGTGCTCTGTGCTGTGGTTCCTCTCCCCTCCCTGGTGGGCTGTGTGTGCTGAGGAGGGGGTGCTGGCAGGCTGGGCTGTGCCTCTCCTAGGGTCCTGCTCCGGGGGTTGGGCCGGGGCAGGGTCCCTGCACGGGGAGCCTGGGCCTGGCAGCGTGCAGATCCCCACGGGCTGTGCCAGAGCGCTGCCAACCGGCCGCACAGCGGCTGCTCCAGCCCTTGGCCCGGCCCGGCCTGCCTGCAAGGGGGGAGCAGCTCCTGCCTGGGGGAGAGCTGGGCTCTGCTGGGATCGGGATCGCTGTGCTCCCGCTCCGTCCCCCTGGGCAGGAGGAGGTGCTCCCAGGAGGCCGGGGCCTGGTGGAACTGGAGGGTGATGTCAGGGGACTGGGAAAGTTCTTTGGATCCGATCTCTTCCTGATGCTCAGTTTTTAGGCTTATTCTAACTCTCTGTTTGTAGCACCACTGCAGAAACTGCGGGGACATCTTCTGCAACACTTGTTCCAGTAATGAACTTGCACTGCCATCGTATCCTAAACCTGTCCGCGTTTGCGATACTTGTCACACTTTACTCCTTCAGCGGTGTTCGTCTAATGCCTCCTAAGGCTTTTGTAACCTTGATAGGACCACTTTAACATGGGAAAAGTAGCCATTATTTTTTAATTCTGAATTCCAGGCCTCTTCTGGGCAGCAGAATTTTCCAGTGTGTAAAATAATTTGTAGGGATAATACAAACTAATGTTTCTCCAACTGGAATAATTAAGAAAACGATATCCACTGTAATTTCTCTTAAAGTTCTACTTGAAACTAAAATACAAATTCACTTTTCTGATTTTTATAGATATTTGTATTAAAATTTGTATATAGCATTTCTACATTTATTTGATCCCTTTAGATGTCACCATCTTTCTGCACATGACCTTCAGTTCCTCTGTATATTCACGATAGGTGCTGCTGTGTTTCACGGGCTTGTGTACAGTTTTGTATTTGCTCTACATACAGAGAAAAGTCAGTTTATGAATTGTCTATAGAAAGAGCTTTACACTGTCAATGAATGTGCCTTCTGTTCACTGCGGAGTCAAAAACTACACATTGTACGTGTTCTGAAAGTCGCTGTGACCACAGTATGGTAGTTACACAATAAAGCCTTTTGCAAAAACTGAAAGCAAGACTGAAGTTCTGGTTTTTAATAGCTGTTGTCCAGGATTCATGACTGAGCATGTTCTTGTACTGCTGTGTGGGGTAAGGGCTGGAGATACCCAAATACAGGTACAGGTGCATCCTCACGGCATACTCTATGCCAGGTTAAGGCCAGGCTCTGCAGGGTAACTGCTGCTGCGTATCCCCAGAAGAGCAGGCGCTGACTCCAGCTCGCTGTGACTGCTCCTGGGTGACAGCAAGGCTGATGCACAATTAGCTGCCTTCATCAGCAAGGGGATTGCCAACTTCTGCCTGTCTCCTGCTTAATGATGATGTCCTCTCAAGCCTAAGCACAGCTGCCCTGTGTTTCAGGAGTGCAGGGTGTGATACACCGTGTTTCTGGCTCTCCAGCTCCACTGCTGTGGTATGCCAGGGCAGGGAGCTGTCAAACCCCACCCAGGACAATGGTGAAGGCAGGCAGGTGGAGGCAGCCCTGTCCCCACAGAGCTCAGGGTCTGGTGAATGCCACATGATGCAGGACAGCTCTGGCTGAAGCAATCACGCCATTGTGTGCAGGACGGTATTTCAAAGGCTTCATTTAGAACAGCACAAACCCCTGCTCTGCTCTGGGGCTGTTTATTTCCCCCAACTCCCGTGGAAACAGAGCAGGGCCCTGAGTCTGTGCTGGGCTCTGGCCCCAGCCCTGCTCCCTCTGTGATGTTTGGCTGCAGGCAGCAGCCAGGTAACAAAGCAGAATCTCACTATGGTAGTAGGAACTGAACCCGTATCACTGCAGGGGTAGACAAAGGGAGGCACAGATTTCTAACCCTTAGCCAAGAATGGTTAATTAAAAAGGGCAAATAAATTTACTACAGCAAATGCACAGAAGGAGATTCGTTATTTCAGGGGAAGTTCCAGCATTCAAAAGCTATTAACTGAGCTGCTTACAAAACCACATCCTTAAGCATGATCTTTGACAAGTTGAATTTATTGAAATACAGTTGCACTAAGCTGCAAAGTCCATTAACGCAGCACTTTGGCTCCAAAGACATGCCTACAAGACAGTACAGAGTCACCTCAGCCTCTGTGCAGCTTCCAGACCCTGCCAAGGAGGCAGCTCCACAGAGCCATGGTCACGTCACAGCCTGACACAGCCCCTGAACCCACACACACTCAGCACCCACAGCTGCAGGTGCTGGTTTTCTCCACTAACCCCACTCAGCTGAGACTCACTTGTCCCTTTAACATCCCACAAGGCCAGCTTTCAGGTGACAGTTCGCATCAGGAGTAGTCACAGTGCTCATGGCAGACAGTGCTGCAGTCACCAGGGACCCAGGAGCACAGTGACACTTCTACAGGTGTAGCCACACCACACAAGTTGGAGGTCAAGAAGGAATGAGTTCCAGTTTTTAAAAGGAAGATTTATTTAACAAGTTTCACTTAGCGCAATACACCTAAAAAGGAAATCACAATACAATGAAAGATTAAATCAAGGCCTCAGAATTTTATACGAACACCAAGACCAAAATCCTAAAGTAGCCGTATTGCGTCTCAACACGTTTCCCCCATTAACTTAAAAAAAAAGCTTTAACGTGCCTTACAGGATATTAAAAGAAATAAACTAGAACTAACATGCCAAATGTTCACTTTGAATTTCAGACACAGCTCCTATATTGTTTCTTTACAAAAAAGCATGTCTCTTTCAACATGGATTCAAAACAGTGTTGGATGTAATATGGCATAAGAGCAACATTTAACGTAATTCAAACAGCTTTAACCTAAATACGCTTACTGCTTAAATACACTCCTACAACAAAACTAACTTGAGAAACGCTCAAAATTGTTTAACAGTTATAGTCTTTACTCAACTTGGTTATTACATCCTAGATGAATGTTCATTTCTGTATGTTCAAAAATACTGAACCCCAAAGGTTTTAAAATAACAATCCTGAATTCACTTACAGTAAAGCATAAATCACAAGCTTGTATTGCAAAACTGTTAAACTTAGTTTTTTGTTTTTTTGTTTTTTAAAAAAAGATGTGACCAAAAGTCAGCAATTGGTTACATTCCCCAGCCACCACTCATGTTGGACATGTTCGACATGCCGCCCATGCCGTTCACTCCCATGGACGCGCGGTTCCCGCTGCTGTAGTAACTGCTGTTCATGGCGCCCTGGCTCCCGGGGTCTGAGGGGGAAAACCGACAGCAGGTTCACAGCTGGTTCAGGCCGATTCGTAGCACTGTTCCCCCAACGCCTGTCCTTGCTGGGCCACCGCGTATACACCATCTACTGTGCCCAATACTGCAAAGTGTCAGTTTATAGCTCCAGACCCAAAATTAAGTTTATTGGTTGGTTAATCAAAGAGCCAGCTCTGTCTTGCCCCCTTTGAATTCAGTGTACTGTGAATTCAGTACCCAGCCTCCCCCACACCCTCCCGTTTGCACTCAGTTTGTACTGTGTTTGTAACTTTATTTAAACCAGGTTGGTCTCCAGCTTCCACACTAAGAAAAAAAAAGCAATCAGAGTAGCTCAAGTCTGGAGACTGGCATTTCCAACCCCTTTCAAAAATCATTTCCCACATTTCCCCCTTCAGCTCCAAGTTCTGCTTTTAATCTATTCCCCCCCAGCTCTCCCTGAGTTCCAAAATTAGCAATAGCCAAGTCTTCAACTTTCAGGGCTTGTGCCACCCAGCCTGTACAACAACCCTTCAAGACCAGCAAACACCACCTTAAGGCATGCTAAGCCAGCTGCACTTGGTTCATCTAAAACCAGGGAGGAAATGCTCTTACCATATCCACTCATGCTGCTTTGACCACCATATCCTCCTCCGTAACCCCCACTCAACTGCTGGTTAGCTGGACCACCGTAACTGGATTGGCTTCCTTTCAAGTCAAGGATAAAAAATGTTACCATCAAAGTCCACTCACCACCACCAAATCCACCCTTCCCCTAATTCCCTGCACTCTGGCACTAGCTCTCTCTCAGGAGGTAACTTTGTTCCTCAGTTACAAGGTAACAAGCTCAAAGGGAGAGATCAGGTTTCTAAAGATGTTCCCACAGCCAACTGGCAACAACCACCTTAAGAATTACAAGTCATCCTGACTCTCAAGCACTTTCTCTAAGGGTTCACTTCTACAGTTTCTACGGACTATACATAGCAGGATCCATCTGCTACTGTACACAGCACACCCCCCAAGAGACTTTAACTTGGTTTGAAGTGACCTCACCCAGGCCTGCGGCCCAGGACAGCGCCCAGCCCCCAGGAGGCATGCACACCCCCTAACCAGTCACTCCATGTATACAATGGTGACAGATCTGCTGCTGTTCCAGGTTGGTCAGGCATCACAACAGTGCTGTTGCTCACCATACATGAAACCTCTACTGAAGCCTGCCAACTACTGCTCTTCACCCCATCACTTGTCTGTAACTCCCACAAAACTCTTAAGTATCAGCATTAGCTTAAACATTTTGTAATAAAAATATTATAAAAGCACCAGTATATCTACACACACACAACCCCCTCCCCACCACCCTTGAGAAAAAGCCCCAAAAAACCAACAACCACCTTGATTTCCAAGAAACCAGGCAAGTCGGGTATCAAGAAGGGTATCTGCTTTAGAGACACAACAGTGGCAGTCATTTAGACCTGTGTTGCAAACACACATTTTAGATTTTCAAACAATTTTGGAGTTGGCTAGCGCAATTCAAACAGTTTATCCAAATTCTAAATAGATTTTCCCTCACCACCAAGACGAGGCTTGAATGGCAGGTCACATGCCACAGATACATCCTCCATCACCAGACCGCATTCTGGTCTCTAAATAAGGGAGGGGGAAGGAGAACAAAAAGCACAGGCATCTCCCCCCTCACTGTCACACCACCACATTCCCAGGAGCCATTCATCCCACCACACACCCCACATTCAGCACCACAGCTTAGTCAACCTATTAATTGTTTGAATGTATTCCCAAAAGGTTTATATACCTGCCAATGTGCTAGTGTTCCAATCTTGGACTACCCCTTCCGATTCCTTGACTGTATGATTAAGACAGAATGTTGCATTTCAGTTCTTATGCCAGGCATAGAACAAGCAGGAGCTGTATAAAATCAGCCACCTTCGTTAAATATCAAGTGCTTGTTTAGAAGTGCAGTTAGACTGTTCACACATACCCATTGCTCCCATCATTTGACTGCCATAGGCACCCCCAGTTCCTCCTGCTGTAGAATTCAAGAAGAGCTCTACATATCTGTGTTCTGGAAGAAGAAAGTTTTGCCATGAGAGCATTTCACATCAAACCCACAGTTTGTCTCACTGCAAGTAAGGCTGCAATAAAACCTCTGGCATTCCAGTTACAGCAAGTGCACTACACTGCAGTGCTGCATTTGCTGGGAAGCCACATACTCAGAACAGTCGTACTTACGCATATTTGCCTTGTCTTTGGACATAGCGGCCACTGCATCCTCATGAGTAGCAAATTCAACATCTGCCTCTCCAGTTACTCTGCCATCTGGTCCAATTTCAATGTGTACTCTTACAGGGTTCAGAGGTGAGAAGAACTACATGCGAAATAGTCACACAGATTAAAATGCACCAATGCAACAGTTCAGCTCCACAGCAAGCCATCTCCTATAAAGGAACACTCGCTAACTGTGGTGCAGTTCATGTGTCCAATTACGATCACAGACTCTTAAAACTGTGCACTTAAGAGAACAGCGGATTTGGAACTCACATTATAGATGTCGTTCTCCGTAGCTCTGTAAGGCAGACCTCTCATGTGGACGCAGTGGCCAGTCGTGCTCTGGAAGGTGGATGTCCCGTCGCCATATCTGTGGTCCGACATCCCTGCAGAGAAAAGAGTCCATTCTAGGTCTTTCAGATGTATTTCAGTTTCTTTTGAGAGGTATTGTAAGGTCAGTTACTATTCCTATTAGAGAAATCTTACCTCTTCCAAATCTATCAGAACCAAAACCATAGCCATCATTATACCCATTGTAGTCATCATAACCTCCATAACCTATGAACAGATTGGACAACATGTTCATTTCAACAACAAAGATCCAAATATACACCAACATACTGCAGACAACTAGTATTAGAAAGTTCCATTTCTTCTAGAACGAAGCCCAGGACATATACAAACCAGTAGTTACAAAGAAGTGAAGACGCAACCAGGTCCAAGTGTTGCTGCTTCTCAGATGAGCAGCTCCCTCTTGGACTTTGTATACTTACCTCCTCCATAAGCTCCACGCCTCATTCTTTCCAAGCTACTTCCTCTACCCAGACTGTTATATCCCCGCGTAAGACCAGGTCTGTCGTAAGGACCGGGTCTCTGCATTGCCAGCAGCTTGCGTGGAGGGTCGTAGTGAGTGCGCACTTCTGCTCGGCTACTCTTGAAGATCTCAATGTACCTAGAAGTGTTGCCACAGAAAGAAGTCAGTCTTTAATTCCTTCCACAAATACCTCACAATTTTACATTAATACAAGCCATTTAGTCATAGCCTTGAAACTGGCAGTGTATTTTAAGCCAGGTTTCTTTACATTATGTAGGCAATGACATACTATCATAAGCACTACATTACTTTCAAATCAGTGTATTTTCAAGAAATCACAATTACCGAAGGGTTTACATGCTCCTCATACTTCACAGTATCCCAGCCTTAAGGGTGGGGGAGCAATACTGATTCCCCACCCTCCTCCCCCCAATTTAAAGTGTTAGTCAAAAATCATAGGAGGGACTGATGTCCACTCAACTCAGCACCATTTTGCTCATATGGCAATGTAAACAGAGGGTTAAAAACCCAGTCTCCACCAAGATTTTAACCCATCAGGATGCTACAAAAAGCTCTGCGTGTGCTAGTGAACCCAGCCTATGCTTCAGTGACTCAGCGTAGGCAAGAAGTGCATGCTTCAATGAAAAATAGTCACAAGTAAAAGAGAATAAAAACCCTTTGTGACAATTTCTTGAAAGCTATGCTTATTACATTGAAGATTAATACAGTATGAAAATTTGTTACATTTCAACTTATAAAACAAGTTTAGAAAGTATCACATTTTCTTATGGTAGTAAGAGTACTGTGCATGTCTTTAGAGCTAAAGGCATAATTGGTGCTATTTGAGAAGTTAAAGCCATAGTCTCTCAACTTTGTTGCTTTGAGGCTATCAGTTTTGTGCTCTTCCATTATTACCAAGTTTCCAGAGCTCATTTAAGCTTAGTCCATTTTTATCTTTTATTTTGGGTAAATCCAAACAGGCTGTGCCATATGCACAGGAGCAATACCTTTACTTATCACCAAGTTAGAGATCAAAATATTATTTCTATATGGATGTTAATGCTTTCAGAAGAGAGAATATGGATTTACTTGTTTACCATAAGAAAAGTGACAGAGCCAACCAACCATCCATCCCCACCTGTGCCCTATTCTTTCCTTGTGTTTCTTTAGAGCCTTTTCAGCTATTTCCTGTGAAGCAAACTGCACGAAGGCCTCCCCCGTACTCCTCCCCTGGAAGTCCACCGGCAATGTTATCCCATTTGGCACGATTTCCAACCCTTCAACCCAAGGACAAATAACCCCAGTAGGGGGGCAATATTAACATCACAAGCCCAGTCATGAGTTTTTCTTATAGCTTTAAATACACCAGAATTTTAACACTTGTAAGTGAATGGTATGTTGATTCTAGAACACTAGAAGAAAAAGCACGTCAAAGAGATCCATGATCACATACCATTCAGTTTACATTCTTAATCCACCCTGCAGAGCACAGAAACGTTCTGAGTGTCACAGGCAACTCCTCAGATAAGGCATCTAATGCAGGGTACATTAAGAACTTCACATTTTATTACAAACCTCTTCAATTCTGTGAAAGTATTTAAGATGAACTTTTTAATATAACTTAAATTCAAACACAGCAAATTAAACAGCTTTATATATAACAAGTATTTTTACTAGAAGTCACGCAGGTAAAATAATTAGCCTTATGCAAATATCAAGTTTCAGCATTGATTTTTTTTTTTTTAATCTTTAGGAGTGTTTAAGCAAGAAAAAAAAAATCAATTTCAAAAGTATTAGTCCCTGAACAGAAGAGGCACATTTTGTATATTAAGCACATTAACAGCTTTTACTGCTTGAATCACTTAACCATGTAAGAAACAACTTAAAATGCACATGCTTAGGAATTGCTCTTTTTCACAATGTATCACTGATTCAGAAAACAAAAAACAAGTTCTGAAGTTGTAAAACTAGAAACATTTCTACCATGTTTTAAAGCAAAAACAATAAGCTCAATCACATCTTTGATAGCAAAACATTCAACAGATTTCATTCTCAGGGATTTTAATTGCATTCCAATTCCTAAAAAAAAAAAATACAACAGCTGCAAAAAAGTGAGAATGAGTCAACACAAAATTTTTATGGAGGGAGAGATAATGTCTTAAGCTATATAACATCAAGAGGTTTTCCCCCACACCCCAGGAAGTGGAGTGGGGAAGGAGGAAACCTGTACTTGAAATATTCAGGTTGTTTTGTCATATTAAATCTATGTTTATAAGAAATCACGGGCACTACACATGGCCTTCCTCAGATCCTGCTCCTTGTGCTGAGCCCAGCAGTAAGGGCGCTCTACATCCATCACTGAACAGCGTGAATCAGCTAAGACTGTGGGTGGAAATATTCTCCCATACAAATTGTTCACTTTTAATTTATAAAGCAAGACACTTGTTTTCCGCTATCCATACTTGGAACAGTATGTCCTGCTAAGTATAAAACAGGACAGCTTTTCAGAGTTCCCTGAATTACTTAATGAGTATTTTAGGAATTCATCTCTCAAGACCAGATAACTAACAGAAAATTACTTATTTACTTTTAATACCCATCAGTATACTGTTGGAACTACTACTGGACAATCTATGATTTGTTGGTGGTTTGGGTTTTGTTTTGTTTTTTTACCACAGACCAAGGGTGCTACAGCTACTACTTTTATCCCACATACCTGAAAAAAACTGTACAATTTCTTCTTTACTACAGCCAAATGGGAGTCCTCTAAGACGTACAAAACCATCATTAGCCGTATCAGGGCTGTTGGGACCAGTATGCTTCAGAACCCAATCCATTTCAACGTTGTTTGACTTGAAAACTGTAAAAGGCACTTAGAATTAATGCATTCTGGAATGCACAAGTTCTAAAAGTCATTTGCCTTGAAACTAGCCAACTTATGATATACAAGTCCATTTTTCCGTTCACATGCATTTTAAAGAGACAGAAAAGCAATTAACCAAAAACCCAAACACAAATACATTCAGCCAGTTACTAGACCAACTGAGTCAAACCTTCAACATATCTGTGTCCCATTGTTTCTCTGTCTTTTTTCAGTGCCAGTTTCACATCCTCCTCTGATTCAAGTTCAGCAAATGCTTCTCCGCTTGGTCTGCCCTCTCTGGTGTAGATGAAACGGATACCTAAAGGCCCGTTTAGAATTTTGCAATCTGAAAGTGAAACAGGAAGGTCAGAATCAATTTAATTCTTACAGAAACATTGTGACTTATTTCAGGTATTCTGAAAGGAAAAAGATAACTATCAAGTTATAACAAGAATACTGCTGGTTTTGTCTTCTTGATATAACTTCTATAGAGACCAATAACCTAAGGAACTAAGTAAAATCAAATCACCTTTCTTGTCAAGTCTGAAGACTAGCAGAACACTAAGGATAAATGCAAACTAACTCTTTTCAAAGCTTTGCTGCCTCAAGTTGAATATGCTATCTGCTTTTGATCATAACTGACAGACTTTCTCATCAGTATGAAGCGAAATAAGGAGTAACAATCGGTGTGAGTGTAATGACCTGAATCGGAACCAAGTCCAATACACCCACTCCTGACATAGCTTTAAAATCTCCAGACACTAAAGAAAGCACATATTTATCACCACTGTTTATTACTGCAGGATGGTAACAACTTGGGGAAAGGACACAACACACTAACACTTAACAGGAGAGAGCCTATTAGGCCAACACCAAGAACTAAACTGCTGTAGTTCAATTTGAACCAAGAATTTTGAAGTTTTCTTTAAAATGGAAGCTTCTCTCTTCTGTCTGCTCAAGAAGCTAAGGAAGTTGTGGCTATCCCAGCAACTCACAGACTAAGCTCCTTTGTGCTTACTAACTGAACTAACAAAAGCATAGCTTTCCACATTGTGTCCTAGCTGAGGCACTTGTTGCACTATGAACTTCACTAGCTACTGAGGTGCCCTGAACGCTTTCTGGAACGGCTGATCACAGCATCCCCATTGTGTCCCCAGAAGGAACCCAGAACTAACAGAGCCCAGCCCCTCTCCCCTCACAGTTCTGCTTACCAGAGAAGAACCTCTGCACCTCCTCGGTGGAGCAGGACCAAGGCAGCCCCCTGACTTTTACCACATATCCCTCGCTGCTCTCTGTGTTGAGCATCACATTGGGGGTGAGGCTCTGCTCCGTCTCAGCTTCTGTGGTTGCTGGAGAAGACCAAAGCAGACCCTTTGAGACACCGCACAGCACGGCCGCCACCCGCACCCCCTCAGAGCGCCCGGCGGCCCCCCTGGCCTCTACCCACCCACCCCCGAGCCTCCTCTACCTCGGACCACTGCCCGCCTCACACACACACAGCCGCTCCCGCCCGGCGCACGCCTGGCCCGCCTCCCCCGGCCCGCGCCCAGCCCCATCCCCGCACGCACACATGGTGGGGCTCCGCGGTGGTTCTAGGGCTCCGAGCCTGATCCGCTGTCCGGAGAGCGCCTAGTCCCAGTCAGGCGGCAGCGAGCGGGCGAGCCTGTGGCGAGAGCGCGCTAGGAAATGGCGGCGGGTACTCCCGCTTCCGCTGGGCCGGGCCTTCCGCCGCACAAAGAACCCCGGCCCCACACACCGCCTGGGCGGGCCCGACGCCTCGCAGCCCCCACCGACGCGCACAGCACCCGTGGCCGGCAGCAGAGCGGCGTGTGGCGAGCGGCGGCCGAGGAGCGCGGGCTGCCCGCGCCGGTCACCGGCTCAAAGCGGGGCTGCGGCGTGGCGGGGAGTGAGGCGCGGGGCGCATGCGCACAAACACCCGGCGCGCTCCTGCCCCGCCCCCGCAGGACCCGCCTGCGCATGCTCCATAGCACCACTGCGCTGCTCCTCCCCGGGACACACACCCGCTACGCAAACGTTCCCCGAGCCGCTCCCGCCAGGTTGCGCATGCGTCCTCGCTAGTCTATGTTCTCCCACCACCCCCCCGGTCCCCGTGGTTTGTGCGCATGCGTCGCCTGCCTGTCCCCTTCCGAACAAAGCCACGGCGCCGACTCCCGCGCAAAACGCGCGCCGGGCCTGCGCGCATGCGCCGCTCAGCGCCGCTCTCCACACTGCGCATGCCCCGCAGGCCGCGCGCTGCTTCCCTCCCACCCCTCCCGCCCTCCCTTCGGCGCCCTGCCCGGGGGTGGAGGGGCCGGTCCCCGCTACCGACACCCGCCCCCCCGCACCAGGCGTTACACGGAGAGTGGGGAAGTCTGGCTGAACAAAGAGGTGTGTGGGAACTAGCACTTACCAGCTTCAAATGCTGACGCTACCCCACGTGAAACAATCTGCTCGCTTCGGTCACTGAAGCCTGGTGTGTTTGTAGGAGATGGGGAAAGAAGAGACATGGGTCACAATTATCATAAAAGAAAGGAAAATATAACTCCCTCCCATCTCCTCCAAACACACCAGACCTAGCTAGATCGCACCCTCCATCTCATTATTACAGAGGCGACAGGGAGTTACAGCAGCACAGCCTGAGGCAGTTGCACCCATCAAGCATTTAACTACCATTAACAGCCCTGCACCCCCTTTCTTTACCCTGGAAAGACCAACCAGTTCATGTTTCAACTTGTCCCCACACAGAACCCATGCCAAGAGTTAAACAGATTCCATAAAGCCCCAGGCATGCCAGCACAGACAACAGGAATTTTGGAGCAGAGAAGCAAAGCTGCTCAGAGCAGCATTAATCCCTCATCCATGTGCCTTTCCAGTCAGTATCAAAACAGACCGACAGCCCCAGGCTGAGCCCCTTCACTGCCTGCCTGCCAATCTGCACGGCCTCAGCTCCTCCATAATTATGTAAAAGTGTTTAGTTTAACAAATTCCAATCCAGGGCACTAATAACTACTCCCCCTAAAGCTGTACGCTTTTCAAAAAATTTTTAAAAAGGGAGGGGCGCCCCAAGTTTATGTCTGTAAACCAAACAACATGGAGAACGCATTTACACGAATGCAAATCAGATCAGTAAGTGTAACCGTTTCACAGTAACTTCCTGAACAAAGCAGCTCTGCTTGATTTCACTTGCTAAACACTCATTTTAAAAAACCCTGAGGGCAGCAGCTCGGCAGAGGCAGCTGCACCCCCCGGGCCGGGCGGGATCGGGGGACGAGTAGCCTGCGACCTGCCGGGGCGGGGAGGGGGCAGCGCCCCCGCCTCTTCCCGGGGAGTGGCGGCGGGAGGCGACCATCCCGCCCACCGGCTGGCGGGAGACTTAAAGTAGGCTGGAGCAGCCGGGAACCCCGAGAGCTCCGGCTTGCCGCCGCCATGTCCACTCCTGCCAAGCGGCACTGCCACAGCCCCACCAGCTCCCTGGACTCCAGCTTCCAAAAGCGCCTCAGGAAGATTTCCATCGAGGGGAACATCGGTGAGCTCGGCGGCGGGGGAGGGAGGCGGGTGGAGCCTCAGGACAGGGGCGCTCTGAGGGGGTGCCGATGGCGGAGGGGCAGCTTCGGGAGAAGGCGCTCTGAGGGGCCTTTTCCACCCACCTCTACAGGAAGGCGGGGAGATCTTGTTTAGGGAGAAGCGCAGCCGGCGCTCATCCGCTGATATCGCTCCCGGCGACGCTCAAATTGGCGCCATCGCCGATGGAGGAGGGGGAACCCCACCGCCCTGCCCGGGCCGGACACGCCAGGCGCCCGTTACATCAAGGACGCGGTGTCCTCGCTCGCGGCTAATCGCCGTGTGGGTGGGCTTTGAGAGGATCAGCATCCCGTCCTTCCCGGGCTCAGGAAAGACCGATCTCCCCCTCGCGTCTCCCCGGGGACGTTCCCGCGCTCCTCTGCGGCACCACGAGCCGCGGGGCCGCTTCCCGCGCCCCCAGCCCGCACGCGGCGCTCTAGCCCGCAACTGCGTCACGCGCTCGTCCGCCCGCGCCAACTCGCCACCCAAGCCGCGCATGCGCGGCGGCACCTTTCCTGCCCCAGCTCCGCGCAGGCGCAGCCGCCTCCCTCCGCTCCCAAACAATGCCGCGCCAGGCCCCGCCCCCGGCTCAGCCTGCTCCTAAAATGGAGGCGCAGGCTCCGCCGGCAGCGCGGCCCCGCCGGCTCCTTATCGGCTGCCCGGCCCAGGCACGGCCTTCTGGCGCTGGAGATTAAAGCCTTTCCTCGGCATGTGCGCTGGCACCGTACAGGCGGTCCCGCCAGCGCCTGGCCCTGTTCCCAGCAGCCCAAGGCCTGCCCGGGGTCCCCTGCAGCCACACTGCCCACAGCCTCTGTAAGGAACCGCACAACGGCCGCTACCTTTTATCAGTAAAACCACTCTAATCTACACCCTCAGTGAACTTCTCACATTTTCTGCAGCTGCAGGGAAGTCAACATTTGTCAGGCTACTAGAGAAACACAGCGATGAGTGGGAGATCATCCCCGAACCCATCGCCAAGTGGTGCAACATCCAGACAGCCGAGGATGAACACCAGGTAGGTGTGCTGGACGGGGGAGCTTGGGGAGAGGAGGCACAGCTGAAGTGCTGGGAGCCACTGCACAGCTCAGCTATCCTGAGCCTAGAGCATCCAGAGTCATCCCCACTGTCATACCAATTGGTCCAACGCTCAGGAAATTGTAAAGGCTACTTAGTTAGATACCATTAAATGCATATTCAAAATAAACACCCCTACTCCACAGGAATGACACTGAAGCTTGAAACTCATTGATCAACCTGCTGTAAAAAGCAGCTGTAAAGACTACCATGAGCTGAGAAACAACTCTGTTCCTACAACTTGAGCACTTCCCTAAAAAAAAAAAATACAATGCCATGAATTCTCACATACCAGATTTCTGAATTAAGAAAAAGGAATCAAATCCTGCAAATACGCTGCTATGAAGTTTTCTGTCTTGTGCCCTAGGAACTTTCAACATCTCAGAAGAGTGGAGGAAATCTACTTCAAATGCTGTACGATAAACCCACAAGATGGGCTTATACATTTCAGACTTATGCTTGCTTGAGCCGAGTAAGAGCACAACTAAAACCTGTCTCAGCCAAGCTACAGGAAGCAGAACATCCAGTGCAATTTTTTGAGAGATCTGTGTACAGTGACAGGTAATTACTCTCACAGTGCAACAAGAGTTCAGATGAACAGCTCCAGGTTTTTATGCTCAAAGACATGGAGCTGGGTAAACCCTTGACATTAAACTAGTATCTGTAAGGAGCAGGTTTGTTTCAAACAGGTGAGAGGTGGGTGGCATTAAGAGTATTTTATAAATGTAAGAGTGGGCAGCTGTTTTTTCAGTACCTTGATTCATATTCTAGTAAGAAGTTTTAGTAGTTCACTTTGGTCATTCCTGATGTAAGACTAATACATTATTATATAAATTGCAGATACGTATTTGCTTCTAACCTGTTTGAGTCTGGAAATATTAATGAAACAGAGTGGGCTATTTACCAGGACTGGCACACATGGCTTTTGAATCAGTTTGAATCGGATATAGAACTGGATGGCATGATCTACCTTAGAACCACACCTCAGGTATGTTCACTAAAGATGAAAATATTTCAGCTCCATCTTCAGTTTCCAGCTTTCCCTTCTGAGCTACTATTCTCATGTCAGCAAGTGCTACAATCACTAGCATCCACCACCCCCAGTAAGGATCTAAGGTGGAAAAAAATTTATGTTCAGCCAAGAATTTCGAGTTAATGCTCACTCATGTCTAGTAGCAGTCCTTCTGATTTAAGGACCATTTGACTGTTTAGCTGATTTAGCCTTTAACACATGACTAATGGCCAGGCTTGTATTTTTCAGAAATGCATGGAAAGGCTACAGATGAGGGGAAGAGAAGAGGAGCAAGGAATTGAGCTTGAATATTTGGAAAATCTCCACTATAAACATGAAACCTGGCTTCACGAAAGGACTATGAGGTATGAACCCATTTTCTGCACGCAATTTTCAACTTAGAGGCAAGGCTCTTTTCCTACCTATGCTAAATTTGATTACAGATCAAAGGTTTAAGTCTAGCTTCACTTGGGCACAGTTGGAAGGACTTATCTTTAGACCCACTCTAGGTTTCTTGGCACAGGGATGATTACTTCTAAGTTATATGCAGAGAGAAGGTCATCTATTGGCAGGGATGGAAAAATTGCCAAGAGACAGGACTTCATCTAATTTAAAGCCCTTGTTAAGCATTAGCTTTAACTAGAAAGCTATGCCTTCTAACTCCAGCAAGGACCTGAGTTTTGTGTACCTTCAGCTAACAAGAATAGGACAGCTAAGATTGTGTTCAGTGGCCCATCACGTAAGTTACCTACTAAACAGCTCCCAGTTCCAATGTAAGGGGGGACAAGGTCCCAACTACCTTTAAACTAAAATGACTATTTCAACAAGGTTTAAATATTAATCCTACCTTCAAAATAAACAATCACAAAGGCTTTTGGTAGGCACTATTACACACAAGAAACCCAAGTGATCTCTGCACACCTTCCCCCCTCACTTCCTTACTGACTATTACTAGCTGTCCCATGTAAGGAATATCTAAATGTGAAAGCAGAAATTAGATTTTCCCCTAGAGCAGCCTGAAATACTCTGAATGGGAAGCACAACAATTCCAGGAAAAGTACACTATCAGTAACATCTACTTTCCCAAGTTTAATGTAGGTTGACCCAAATGCTCAGCAGACAAGGCAGCAATATTGTGGAATTCTGGGAACATTTACGCTGTGTACTCATTCCAGACTTGTGAGCAAGCATTTCCTGTAGTTTTCATAGGAACACTTAAGTCTGTAAACCCAAGTTGAGAATGTTGTTCAGCACACTTACTGCATTTTAGAAATGCTCTTCCACATAGGAAGAGAGTAACTAGTGCTTTAAGAGAACAATACATCCAGTTGCACAACTACTTCTCCCATCTGCTCCTAACCTGTAGCCAAAACAGTCTTGCTTATCCTGGAGCCATTTTAAATACCAGTCTTAACCTGCTGAAGAGGTCATCCCCAACAAAGGAAGCTTTAAAACTGCATCTTAGTAAATGGATTAGCAGTTAACTAGAAAGGGGTGGGGTAGAAAGAGGGCAAGTGATATTTAAAAATAAATACTCCCTTACTAAAAATCACATTCTTTGGAAGTGATTTGATATTAAGGTAAGAAGCATAAACTATCTTCCCCCCCTTGTACAATGAAAATAGCTACTAGAAGGCCAGATCTGTGAAATACATTAAAGCTACAGTGCTACAATGTTGACTGGGGTATACAAGAGTAATTAAGGCCAAGCTTGACTTGGGCTTTATACTTAGTCACAGGTATCAGCATTAACATCCCAGGTGCATCTGGTAATCTGAGCAATGCTGCACCCTTAGGATTATTTGGAAAGCAACTGGAAGAGCTAGATTGTTTTATGCACGGTACTTTAGACCATTTTCACTAGCATGACATTCTTCCATTTAACAGAGTTGATTTTGACAACCTTAAAGAGATCCCCATTCTAGTTTTGGATGTTAATGAAGACTTTAAGAATGATAAAATTAAACAGGAGTACCTGATTGACAAGGTAAGTATGAAATGTTTCCTCATCTGCTTTTCTTCTGCAGTACTGGCTAGAAGTTACTGTTACATTCTTAAAATCTATAATTGTTTGGGGCTAGTACAGTCTCCTTCATAGACTTAAGAAGGTACATAGCTGCAGAAAAGGTTTTTTGCTTTGCTTAAAAAAAAAATCTTTTAACCCCACCTCATTGTTCTCACAATTCAAAGGAAAACTGGGTGTTTTTTTAAAAGACAACTTCTCCACCAAGTCTGTACTGCCATACTGGTCATTAAGTAGTTCACTGAAGGATACTGTCCAGTTCATGTCAGCTGTGAGGTCCTCAGAAATATCCTACAGTCAGCTTAAGAGCTGTTTATGCCCCCTCACATTCTAGGGATCAAGGGTCTTCCTGGACAGAGCACAACACATCTAACAAATACAGAGATAACAAAACCTTGTACATAGGTCTAAATGCATCAAGTGACACTTCCAAGTAGAACTGGGAGGGAGAGTCAACAAACAGCCATTTGAGGAAACAAGGTGATAATAAATAGGTCACAAGTCAAAATGGTGCTTGCTAATTCCAAGGAAAGGCAAGACTTAGGAAGTAAATGCCCAAAAAAATCCTGCTGCTGCAGCCATGTGCTGTGTGCCCAGTCCACAGTAAAAAAAAAACACTAATACTTCATCCCCAGCGCTGAGCTGTAACATTACTTACTGCAACACTTTAACCTTCCTTTAACCCCACTGCCCCAGCAAGACTATTCTTGTGAGATGGAAAAGAGTGCCTTCCTCTCAAACCATAGAAACCATTTTCTCTCTTGTTCTGGGTCATCAATTTGAGATTACTAAAAAATTACTTCCAAGCCTAATTCTCCCAATTAATTAGCTCTATATCTAACTGGGGAGGAGAGCACAGTGTTCACTTCTGGAGGAATTTAAGTTACATCCTCACAGAAGCCAGCAATTAACAGCTTAAAGTTATGAACCAGGCTACACTTGTACGTGGTCTCTAACTTGCCCCACTGAAAGGGCACCAGCATTGTCTCCACCAAACTCCCTTTACCACCCAGCATGAGAAGGTCAGCTCTACTTTCAGCTTGGGGCAGGGGGTATAGCACTATGCTGAAAGTGCAACCAGTTTTGGCTTAATTTTCAGACAATCCCTCTCTTCCTAGGAAAGAGCTACCTAATGAAGGAAAATTCATTTTTATTTAATGAAGTAAAATTTTGTCAAGCATTCCAGAAGCTACTTTTCATAAGTACTTGCTATTTTTGAGTAATTAAGTTACTCAGTTCTACCTAGTACTAAATTATAAATCTTGGGCTCCCCGCCATCTGCTCTACTGAAAAGCATTTCACATCATGCATTGTATGTAGAAGCAGAACAGCACTGACCAGACACTAACAAACCATTTATTCCCCAAGAAAGAAAGGGAAAGGCCTAATGATTTAGCTTTTTTTTTTAATGCATCAAATATATATCCTTTTTGTTTCCACAGGTCAAGTCTTTTCTTGCTTCTTAGGAACATGAAGATTTATTTGAATTACAAGTCTGGGAAGTTCAAGATTTAAACCCAACAATCGGTGTATTCTTAGACAATTTACTTTAACTGAATGCATTGCCTGTGTAGCTTGTTAAAGCAAGACTGAAGTGCAAAATACGTTTGGAGGTTTTTTTGCTTGTCTGACCTGTGTGGGTTTTGACAGAAATCCTTGTAAAGCTAAAACAAAAAAAATGGGGGGCTCCGATAATGTACTTTGTGTATTCTTTCTACTGTTTAATAAAGATTTAAAAATATTTTTTGACTAATAAGCGGCTTTAGCAGCAGATGGGTTAACCAGTTATCAACTCCTGACAACCCTGTAAACAGAGATAGCAGACACTGAGGCAGGGTTGTTTTGCAATAACTGGCATAGTTCACCATTTTAAGACGAGACTGTTATGGCGTCCAGAAGCCTCTACTTTCAACTTCTGCTTTATTGAATGGCTGTTTTCACAGGATTTACGCTACTAAAGGATAGACGTTACTGTAGTCGCAAGGGTTACACCTGCAACAAACTGTAATTTAAGCGTATCTTGCTAACGATCTCCCCCCCAGTATATTAATTCCTCCCCACACACTAACAGCAGGGAGGGAGCCGCCGGCGCTTTCACCGGAGGCCGAACAACAACCCCACAACCGCTCCCCCCCTCCCGCGGCACAGCCCCCGCCCCGAGGCCCCGCCGAGTGCCGCAGCCGCCACGACACACGCGGCGCGGGGGGGAGGGGAGAGGAACGGCGCACGCGGCCCCGCCGCGAGGCGGCCGGCCCCGGGCCCTCACCCAAGGCCGCGCCGGGAGCGCGGTGCGCGGCCCCCGCCGCC